>LPNX010805507.1:0-30323 GCA_001517045.1 Pseudotsuga menziesii
GAAGCAAGGTACACTTCCCTCAAAACTATCATGGTAGTTTCTTCCATGATGAAGTAAAGACAAGCCTTCCTTAATGGTATGATTGAGGAAGAGTTTTACATCAAATAGTCACAAGGATTTGAATTTGAAGACAGAAGGAATCAAGTATGCAAGTTGAAGAAGGCCCTCTATGGCTGGAAGCAAGCTCCCAAAGCTTGGTATGGAAGAATAGATAGTTTCTTTATGAGCATGGGCTTTGCCAAGAGCAAAGTCAATCCTAAAATTTCCTACAAGGTTGTAGAATATGTACCTCTCTTTCTATTAATATATGTGGATGAATTATTCTTGACAAGGAATGAGAAACAGATCATGGAAAGAAAGAAGAAACTAGCAGAAGAATTTCAGATGAAAGACCTTGGGTTAATGCATTATTTCCTAGGTCCGGAAGTATGGAAAAGTTCAGAAGGAATCTTTCTCAACCAGGAAAAGTATGTGGTAGAGATATTGAAGAGATTCAATATGTTGGAATGCAAAGTCATGGCCACACCCATGGACTCCAACCCAAAGCTGTTAGCTGATGACTCATTAGAGTTAGTGGATGTGACTCACTACAGACAGATCATTGGGTCGTTGATGTACTTAAAAAATACCAGACCAGAAATTTGTTTTGTTGTGAACACCTTAAGTCAATATCTTGTTCAACCAAGACGGGTTCACCTAGTAGCTGCAAAACATGTGATGAGATATCTGAAAGGGACTATAGACTTTGGTCTATACTATGATGGTAGCCATGAGTATAGATTGTATGGCTACATAGATGTAGATTGGGCTGGAAGTATCTCAGACGGGAAAAGCACATCAGGTATATGCTTTTGGTCTGCTATGATTTCATGGTTTAGCAGGAAACAGTCCAGTGTTTCTCTTAGCACGATTGAAGCAGAATACATAGCAGATTGCTCTACTAAGTTGTGAAGCCATATGGCTTCAGAAGCTGATATCAGGTCTCTTTGACTTGAATATGGATACTACAATGATTCTATGTGATAAACATAGTTGTGATAACAAAGAACCCCGTGTTCCGACATAACACGTAGAAATCCCGTATTTCTACAAGATAAGATGCAGATGATGATACTGTAGATGCAGATGATGGTGATTCAGTATTTCTATACTGAATATAGAGATGATGATGTTTCAGTATTCCCATACTGAATATATAGATGATGATGATTTCAGTATTCCCATACTAAAGATATAGATGATATTTCAGTATTTACATACTGTAGATACAGATGATGGTGATTCAGTATTTCTATACTGAAGATATAGATGATGATGCTTTCAGTATTCACATACTGGAGATACAGATGATGATGGTTCAGTATTCACATACTGAAGATGTAGATGATGATGGTTTGGATGATGATGTACTGACGAAGCCTCTTCCTCGAGTAGAGTTCGAACACTTTCGAGACAAGATTGGTGTGGTTCAAAAAGATCTTCCCCGAAAGGGGGAGTAGTGATGTTGCAATGGGATTGTATCATCCCTGAGAACTTGCCCTAAAGTGATCCAGAGACCTTGGTCTTTGAGAATGAAGAGGGATTGTATCATCCTGGGACATCTGTCCATAATAGATCCAGTGACCTCGGTCCTCGAGAACGTGACGGGATTGTATCATCCCTGGGCACTTGCCCTAAAGTGATCCGGAGACCTTAGTCTTCGAGAACGAAGAGGGATTGTATCATCCCGGGACATCTGTCCATAATAGATCCAGAGACTTCGGTTTTTGAGAATGTGGCAGGATTGCATCATCCTTGGACTCAAGTCCTAAAGTGATAGGGAGTGATTATCCCGTAATTGTATCTGGTGACTTCGGTCATCGAGAATGTGGTAGGATTGCATCATGCTTGGACTCAAGTCCTAAAGTGATAGGGAGTGATTATCCCATAATTGTATCTGGTGACTTCGGTCGTCAAGAATGTGGTAGGATTGCATCATCCTTGGACTTAAGTCCTAAAGTGATAGGGAGTGATTATCACGTAATTGTATCCGGTGACTTCGGTCGTCGAGAATGTGGTAGGATTGCATCATCCTTGGACTCAAGTCCTAAAGTGATAGGGAGTGATTATCGCGTAATTGTATCTGGTGACTTCGGTCGTCGAGAATGTGGTAGGATTGCATCATCCTTTGACTCAATTCCTAAAGTGATAGGGAGTGATTATCCCATAATTGTATCTGGTGACTTCGGTCATCGAGAATGTGGTAGGATTGCATCGTCCTTGGACTTGTCCTAAATTGATAGGGACTTATTCTCCCGTAATCAATCCGGTAAATTCAGTTTTCGAGAATGCGATGGGATTGTATCATCCCTGGACTTTAAGTCCAAAAATGATCCAAAGATTTTTTTTTGTCTTTGAGTCGTGGATTGCAGGTTGTTGCTGATGATGATGATGCCGTACTTATCGAAATATCAGAGTATGATGATGATGACGTACTGATCTAAAAGATCAGATTATGATGATGATGACGTACTGATCTAAAAGATCAGAGTATGATGATGACGCGCTATGATTATGATGTTTCTGATCGAAAGATCAGAATATGATGATGATGATGTTGCTGTTGATCGAAAGGGCAAAGTGTTGATGATGATATTGCTGATCGAGAGATCAAAGTACTGAAGATGTTGCTGCTGATCGAAAGGTCAAGGTGCTGAAGATGTTGTTGCTGATCGAAAAAATCAAAATGCTGAAAATGTTGCTGATCGAAAGGACAAAATACTAAAGATGTTGTTGCTGATTGAAAGGTCAAAATGCTGAAGATGTTGTTGCTGATTGAAAGATCAAAATGCTGAAGATGTTGCTGATCAAAGACTGAAGATGTTGTTGATGATGAAGATTGAAGATTGAAGATGAAGACTACATGATGTTGAAAAGCTTCCAATGATTTATAGATGTGTTACTCCGCTGATGTTGATGATGTCCCCCATCTCTGCTCTTGTTGTTGTTGATGTAGAATACCCTTCTCGTTAAGGGGGAGTGTTGAAATATTGTAACTTCGAAGAATATTCTTTATGTATCTTTTGTGGTCATCGATGGTCCAACCAGGAGAACCATTTGTATTTCATTGTACCCCAATGCTCCTAATCGGAAGAACTAATAAGAGTCATGAGGTAGTCCCCTCAAATTGTAAAGGTGGGTCATCAGCACCCCAGTGTGGTTACTTGAGCCTACATGTGTAACTCAAGCCTACATGAGTTAACTTAAGCCGACATGTTAATTGAGTAAACTTTAAGTGAGCGGATGAATATAAATAGAGGTGTAGTGCTCCTCACTTGAGACACACACTCACTTGGAATAGCGCACTTGTGTAGGAGAGGAGTTGCTGGAGAAGGAGGAGAATCAGGTTTTTGATCTCCTTATTGGTTTTACCTTTTTTCCTTTTTGGGGCATCTATATTGAGGAAGCTTTTGCTGGGTTTTTCCCTTTAGGGTTTTCCCAGGATAAATCTGTGTTGTTCTTGTGATACTATTTCTTTCAGTGATCCTGTTTTATATGCTTTTATTATAAAAAATGAAATGATATACTGATGTCTTAGTTAAGAATATGAAAATTTAACAGGGACTCAGTTTCTCTGATTCACAGACGTGCTGGTAGAGGTTGTCTCTATTGTAATCTTTGTTTTTATATTAATAGAAATATCTTTTCCTGTCCAATAATGTGTATTTGAATGAATATTTTATCCATGGATGATTTCAAATGCTTATATGTTATTGATTATATATTCTCGAGTAGATATAACACAATTATATATAGCATGCTTGTCTTGTTTATTTAATGTTGAGGAAGCAATTTATCAATTCAAGCTAGAGTTGGAAAGGTCAACGGGGATCTACATCAACCATCCAAAATAAGGTATGAATCGAGATCCTTTAGTGTTAGTTGTTTGGTTTCTCTCGCATATAGGAAAACATTGATTTATGTAGTTAAGTTGTCTGTTGTGGTACCCCAAGCCATAGGAATTTCTCTCTGTAACAAAATTGATGACTTCGCTGGGGACATTTCTTATTTTTCTTTGGGGTTTGGGGGCACAATTTGCTTGATATGCTTGACTTTCTCTTTGTTTCTCCTTGTTTATGTGTTGCATTTTATAGTATGTTCATCCATTGACACTCCCCTTTATTGGTTTGACCCTTGGCCTACTTTTTACCATTGTCTTCTCTGTATACGTAGGTTTTTGGCTAAAATTTGTGTGCATACGTGGATTTTTTGCCAAAACTCACATATACACACATGTTTTGGTCCAAAATCCGCTTATACATGCATCTTTTTGGCTAAAAGTCACGTATATATGTAGCTGTTCTTTAAACAGTTGCATACATCCTCCCTTTTGGTGAGTTTGATGCTGTGGGAAGTTGTTAGGTGGGCTGTGAGTGTGGTTGGGTCTTCCATGAGTTTGATGTTGTCTATTGAATGCTTCTTTTATGACCAGAGACCACCTTTTCATTGATTTTTCTTTGAAAGTAGTTTTAGTCATTTATCCTTTTTGTTTTTCCATTAGTGCATTACTGTTTTTTGTCTCGGTGTCTTGTTGGGCTTATGTTTTATACTTTCTATAGAGACTGAGAGTTTTAGATGACTTTTATTGTATTTTTCATTCTTTTATATTGAAAAATACAAAGTAGTTACACTCTTAGTTGCATCTTAGATATGGATTTGAGGAGGTACTTGCATTGGATTGCTTAGATGAGAGTTGTATTTAGGATTTAATATAGGAAGGATTGCAATGACATCGAAGGAATTATTTTTTATGCATCTCATGTAGTGGCATACCCTGTTTTTCATTTGAAAAAGATTGCACTTAGCATTGTTTGCTATGGTGTGAATATTTATTTCACTGTTGAGTCATAATTTAATTAGTTGCACAACCATTTCCCTTTGAGTAATTACATCCAATTAAAATCAATGCATAATAAAATTAATTACACTCTTTTCTTTTATGGGGTGCACCAACAAGATTATGTTTTAGAGTCTTGGAATAGTTCATTGTGAGTAAATTCTCCAATACCACTAAAAAACAACATGTATGTGTCTGTCCAAGTGAGAGTGTGAGATTCCTTGGTATAATTAGTGTTTCTCAAGATCCTCCTCTTACAAGGGAGTTAATCACGAGGCAGTGTGAGCAGTTATTGATTGGGATGACCCCTAGTCATAACTGAGTAGCACTGGAGATATTTCTAGGATTGTATTCGTATCTGGGGGCTCTTTCAAGAATTTTGGGATTCGTTACCCTGCCTATATAGTCAATCCCACCTGTGATTGTCTTCCTGAGCATTGATTATATTGACCTTAGTTTCCTTACCTAGGTTATCGAGGGGGTACTTGAAAAGGTTATTTTGTAGGTGGCTCGGCCAAGTAGAGGTTGGATAGGACAGTCACCTTATGCATTGAAGCTGAAGGCCACTATAATTTGTTATGTACCTCTGATTGTAGTGTATGGGAGTTTCGATCCTCTCCTAGGAGATACGTACCTACTTCATTCGGGAGCTCACATATCCTCCCCTTGGTTTGATTGTATTTTAGCTGTAGATTTTATTAGGAGTGTGATCTTTGTGTGCTAGTTAGCCTTTGGGATCATGGTTACTTGAGTATATTTATGCTCTCTTGAGTTCGGGTTCTTTTATTTTCGGCATGCCTGGTATCCTATCACCCGTCCTTGGTCCTAGTACGGACCTTTGCGTCAGAATTGAGGACATGACAACCCCTTACCATGCTCATAGATTTGGGAGTGGTCACATTTCGCCCTCTACTCCATTTGTGGAGAATTTTTATTCCCTTTTATTGGTCTTTACACCAGTTGTCACCCTCGTGATGGTGGTAGTGGATACATGAACGTTGGGTCTACACTTTACATTCCTTTTTATGTCCCATCATTCACCGCATTTTTTTCTTTGGGTTTATTTGTCATTATCATTCCTCCCTATATCCTATAGTTTTGATTCTTTATTGAATATTTTGGGTTGTTTTGGACTAATATGGTTGTCATGTAGGATCCGATTTTTGTACACTCTCTCCGAGGTTTCAACCCATTCGTTCCTATCATAGGTATCATGTCTAAACTGGAATATATGTTAGGATTTCACATCCGCTTTCATTTTGCATGACCTTATGATTGTTTCATTTTAACCTTAGGTACAAACCCATTCCATGGTATCACGGAACCTTCATGCTATTGTTAGAAGTGATATTATGTGAATGGTAGAGCTTTCCTATACATGGGTGTCCTAGTTAGATTCTTTTTGCATTTGGTACCCATGCTATGAGTCCTCTCTTTGATCTGAGAGTTCCTTTTAGTCCTGACATGTCCTTGAGAAAGATATGCATACTCCTCTTAATATTTTTGATGGCCTATTTCCCTAGGACTCCCTTATTTCAAGTTGTAATTGCATTATCATGAGTTTTTCCTGCCTCATTGATCCTTATGCCTGCTTCCCTGAATTTTTGAGTATCAACCATATAGCCTAAGCTTCTCTCATGTCTAGCCACGTAGAGCCATTTTATATATCCTTTGCAGATTGATTCCCTATTTTTACTGGGAGGGGACTTTCCCTTGAGTGTCACTATCCTACACATGTGTCCTTGCATTGAGCATAGGTATGTTTCGCTTATTCGAACTAGTTTGTTTTCCCATTTGACACTCACCTCCTCCTAGTATCTAACTTTAAAGTGATTTTATTATTTTTCAAGCTTTTCAAATATTTGAAAAAGTCCAAAAAAATTTAAAAAAACAAAAATCCAGACAAGAAAATATGTTATATTTCGTAGCAGTCGAGTCATGTTGCCTTTGAATAGAGCACTATATATCACATCCTTTGGTTGCGCTAATAGTTTGAATTTAGGAGATGTACTTTTTAATCTGATTTTATCTCCATCAATTGGTTAAGATTCCAGTCTGTATGGAGCCTCTGTCGATGCCTCGTGTGTCGTAGAGATATCCCAGTTTTGTATATCGAGTCTATGCTACCTACATTTAGTCACCATTCACCTTTATGATCCTATTCGAAGGAATTCAAAACCTGATTCAGCCATTCCTCTGTTATCTTGACTTTGCATGTCAGCCATTCCCGGTACAGTTACTGGTTCGTGCAAATTATACAGCTTTGCTGAGTACCTCGTGTTGGATTATGGGGGATTCCTTAATGCCCTCCTTCCAGCAGATTTCATCCCATCGACTTCAGATCATTTATTCTCGGATAGGAATCTAGAGTCATTTTTGAGTGCCTTGAGACTTGCAGTCATCAGTGGTAGGTTCTCTCACCATCGACAGTTTTGGGGAATACATCAATGTCCCCTGATCGATAGATCCTTTCAAGTTTTCAACATCAACACATTTATTCACACTTGTTAGTTTGCACTCTAGTACCTTGATTCCCATTTTCATTATTGGTGGTTGATATCGCGTCTATTAAGGGTATACATAAATGACCGGTAATCAGACGATGGACTACTATGTTCAACCTCAACAACTCTATTCACATAGTAGGACATGTACTCATAGCAGTTTGTGTAGAAGACCCTCTAGAATGGTGGCATCTTATATATGCTACCTCCTTGATTGTGCAGTGTTCATGAGATTTCAGCTCTCGTGACTTGATTCTAATGTATGCCAGATGTTTCCATCCATTATGGAGATCTTGATCCATTATATATCTTTAGTATTCATGGAGATCATGATCCATTATATATCTTCATCATGGATATTCTGATATATCTATATTGTACGTGGAGATGACCACACATGTCATATTTTGTATCATGCCTATTCATGGCTATTGTACTCTTATGTATCCGAGACTGCTATATCTACTTCCAGTTATGTGCAGAGTTTTGATCATTGTATTGTACTGATTCGATGGTTGGTTCTTCCATAGGGTTCTTCATCGCTCAACTTTTGGGATGGACTTATAATGTATTTCGACCATCGTATGACCCCTCTGACCTCACACATTAGGGGGCATCTGTTACACCTTATTTTACCACACATGGTGAATCACACTTTTATGGCCTTTCCTGTCCCTCTACAGAATCCTTAGACCCCATGGACCATTTTTGTTCCTTTGATGTTACCAAGATCATCCCTAATAACATGCAATAATTTCCATACATGAATTTTAATTCCTTTCTTGCATATATACACAGGTTTGACCCTTAAAACCGCATACATCGGGATGTGTCCAAAAGGCCAAATAATTTTGGAGTTTTCCTTGATGTGGATCCGAGTCACTTGTCTCTTGGCCTTCCATATTCCTTGAGATTGCTCGGATTCGACCTTCCATTACCCTAATGAAGAACTATATAAGGAACCCTTTGGATACATTGAAAGATGAGCAATTGAGAGCAAGAGAACTATAGTCCATTGTTTCCAGAACTTGTGCTTGAGTCTACATCCCTTTGTCCCTTGGAGCACTTTTGTGTTCTTCCCAAGCTTGCCTTTTTCTTTTGATCTTGCTATCGAGAGATGGAGGATTGAAGTGGTGGAGGCCCAAGTGGGGGAATCAGTTTCTTTGAATCGCGGACGTGCCGGCAGAGGTTGTCTCTATTGTAGTCTTTGTTTTATATTAATAGAAATATATTTTCCTGTCCAATAATGTGTATTTGAATGAATATTTTATCCATGTATGATTTCAAATGCTTATATGTTATTGATTATATATGCTAGAGTATATCTAACACAATTATATATAGCATGCTTGTCTTGTTTATTGAATGTTGAGGAAGCAATTTATCAATTCAAGCTGGAGTTGGAAAGGTCAATGGGGATCTACATCAACCATCTGGAATAAGGTACAAATCGATATCCTTTAGTGTTAGTTGTTTGGTTTCTCTAGCATATAGGAAAGGATTGATTTCTAGAGTCAAGTTGTCTGTTGTGGTACTACAAGCCATAGGAATTTCTTTCTGTAACACATTTGACGAACTGAAACAAGCTATGTGTAGCACACTTGCTCTAGATATGCCCAATACTTCCAGGCCCTTCACTATTGAGATTGGTGCTTGTGATAATGAGATTGGTTTTTTTCTCCTTCAAGATGAACATCTCATTCTGCTCACAAAAAATACCTTTCTGGTAAGAATTTATCTGCCTCTACTTACGATAAGGAAATGATGGTTATTTTGCATGAAATACAGAAATGGCGACCATACCTATTACAGAATAATTTATGCATTAATACTGATCACTAGATTCTTAAATATTTCTTGGAACAACATGGATCATCCACAACAAAACAGAAATGGGTTAGCAAACTCATGGGTTATGACTATCGGATCACTTACAAGAAGGGTAAGGACAAGATCGTCATGTATGCTCTTTCTCGCACATTTGATGACCACGTTTCTCTTTCAATTATTTATATACCTATTCCAAATTGGTTTTAATATTTCTAACAAGGTTATGTCAATGCCTCTTCATTATCTAAAATCATCCAACGGTTGGCCAATAACTCGCCTAGTGTACTGCATTAATCTTGCAATGGTGATTAAATTAAATTACAAGGTTCACATGGTGCTTCCCTACATAACCCATATTCAATACATTGTCTTATTTGAACTCCATGGTTCCCCACTGATAGGGAACTATGGGCTTCTCAAAATGTATGATCTAGAGTGATGTAACTTGCTTTAGAAGGAAATGAAAAGGTAAATTCAATAGAAGATTGCTGAATGTGATTCTTGCCAACACCACAAGGATTAAATGAAACTCCTTATGGGATTGCATGAACCATTTCCCATCCTTACATGGATATGGATATATATTTAAATGGATTTCATTGAAGGCCTCCCTTAATTTGGAAAGAAGAGAATAATCTTGGTTGTGGTTGATCTCCTCTCCAAATATAGTCATTTTTTTCCCCTCGACCATCCATATACCTCCTCCACAGTCGCAAAAATTTTCATGGACCAGATATTTTATCTTCATGGAATCCCTTCTTCCATTGTATCATATCGTGATGAAATTTTCAGAAGTTATTTTTGGACAAAACTATTCTTCCACACTAGCACAACACTGAAAATGAGTTTAGGGTACCACCCCCAAACATATGGTTAGAATAAAATTATCAACAAGTGTTTGGAAATGTATCTTCGTTGATTCACCTATGAACAATGACATCAGTGGGAAAAGTGACTCCCTCTCACTATACGGTGGTACAATACCTCCTAACATGCTACATCTAAAATGAATCCATATGAAGTAGCTTATGGTTAAGAAACACCACTGTTTCTTCAATATACCTAAACAGTTCACCAGTTCAAGAAGTGGACATGGTTTTGTGAAACTAATATCATATTTTTCACATTTTGTAGGACAATCTTCAGATGGAAACTGTTGGGCCAGGAAAAGCGCACAAGGAAGAATTTGACATGCAAGATAGGAAGAATAGGTGCGTGACTGAGAAAATAAGGTAAATGAGGGAAGGGAATCTTAGAGCACGGGAAGTTGTGATGACGGTTGTTGCGATGATGAAATGAAGATTCGAGTTGGTGTAACAAAATAAGATAGAAGATTTAAGGCTGAACAAGTGCAAGTCAAGGAAGACTGTAGAAGGACGAGCCAACAAAAGACTAAATTACAATTTTGTGGCTAGTTATGACCTGTACAAAAAGGATGAAAGAGGTTTGCGTGGTTAATGTAATGAAATAATTTTGCAGATAGGTATGGGCCAAAATTAATGTAATGAAATATATTTTGTAGCTACTTGATTCTGTAATAACTGATTTGTACTAAGTCGACCCTATGTGGCTTTGTAAACACTATAAATAAGAAAACCCCCCTCTGTATAAGGGTTAGCTTCAGCTTCAAGTTCAGTCAGTTAGTATTAGTTTATACTAAGTTAACATCAAATAGGATCCTGAGAGTAGTAGATTGTTGATCCGTGGATACGCAGCTGAGTGTGCAAACCATTTTATAATAGTTAATCTACAGCTGAGTGCACAGATAGTAGAGTAGAAGAGTCGATCCAAGTTGTGTGCGGATCAATAGGAGTATTTAGAAGAATAAAACCAAGAGCATGAGAGAAATAAGGGTTGAGATAAAATACATATCTTAAAAATAGTTTGTAATTCGGAGACTGCAAGGCGCTACCTATATTTCTCATGCCAGATGAAGAGAACCTTGGCGGTTTTTCTGAGATGGGTTTCCATGTTATTTCATGTGTTGATGAATGTTGAATGTTGAATGGTAAATGGTGAATGGTATGGTTGAATTTTTAACTATCAATGTTGATGGTTTAATTATGTTCCATTATTTACCACTATTGTGTGAATGAATGTCACAAAATTTATGAATGCAGTAAATGAATGAACAACTAAAGCATTCTTGAGCACTACGTATTACTCCTATTAAAATAATGTTAAGTTATAATATTGTTGCCCCATTGTCATGTACG
Source organism: Pseudotsuga menziesii (assembly GCA_001517045.1). Taxonomy (NCBI): domain Eukaryota; kingdom Viridiplantae; phylum Streptophyta; class Pinopsida; order Pinales; family Pinaceae; genus Pseudotsuga; species Pseudotsuga menziesii. Next base: position 11,427 of record LPNX010805507.1, read on the forward strand.
TTCAAGGAATCAACTTCGTTGGGTAGTTGCACCAGTTGTTAAGTTCTCAAGGATTAAGTAGTGTCATGCGTTGGTTGTGGCACACGGTTACACCTCTCTCTGATAGTAACAGACTCTGCCCCTCCATCTTTGTGGAGTGCCTTGTCCACACGCCAAGGGAATGTTATCCCTCTCCAAATGTGGAAACATGGTTCTGGAAGTTACACATTAAGATATCTCGGGTGAGACTGCAGCAGCTTTGTAGGTTTTTCGGCTGATCTTTCTCTGTCGGGATGATGTCTTTGGCTATTTTATTGGTTTTGTGTTGTTGTTTAACTTGCGTCACGTAAGGAATAGAGGCCAAAAAATGGTTTTGTTGTTAGGACTCGTAATCACTTGAGTCGAGGGAGATGTTTTGGAATCTGACAAAGAAGGAAATAGAGGATTTACTAGATTCTAGGATGCAAACCTTTGCGTAAGAAGAGAGCGCAGGATCATGGTTGAGTGCAAAAGACTAGTTAAACCGATACATATACTCTGATATTCTTGAGATATTATTTGTAGAGTTTCATATTGCGCTACATGAGTGGTTGTGAAGATTGTCAACTCGGAAGACAAATTTCCAAAGAAGAGAAGCGGTCGAGTGGAGTGATTAGTTGGTTCGCGAGATAACCTGTAACACCCCGGTTTTGACCCCATTTGCATGATGTATATAATGTAATTAATCATGGTGAGGATCTAAAGGCAAAATCCCCACCATCGATTTGGTTGTGTATGTTTCGACAATAGGGGTAGTTGTCGATGGTATATCGTGCTATTTGGCACATTATAATTTGGCATCATGTAAGCATGCACATCAATTAAAATAAACACACAACCAGCTACGACAGTGAAACGTTGAAATGAAAAGGGCATGATTCCAAAGGATAAGGGGTGGGGGATTTCAAACCTTGGTCTATGGGAGAGAAACCCATGTGTTTCCATCTTGTTTATTTCCATCTTCCCTTGTCTCATCCAACCTCTTTAATGTTTTTGTTGATTTAGTTGAGGGCAGTTACTGCTTGAGGAAACGTGGGCATGGCGGGGGGCGTCAGTTTAGTAGGATGATGTCAATTCGGATCGTACACCTACCTAGCGGCAAAATCCATCATTTTCCTCACGCCTGTTCACTCTCACATATAGCCTTCACCTTCACGACTGTGGTCTAGGAAATTCGGATCCTCACGCAGAGAGGCATTCTGTTTGTTCATCCCGATTGTCTATTCACCCGTGCGCATAAGTGATTGCCTATTCACTCTCACGCAGGGATCCTCACACAAAGAGACACTCTGTTTTTCCTCACACACCAGTCATGGTTCTCCTATGGTTTTGTGCATGCAGGGAGCTTGGGAACCGCTTTCTACCATCCACGATTTCTGCTGTCTATGTGAATAGCCATGGTTTTCATCCACGATTCAGCCTTGCTGTTGGTTTAACCTGTGATTCGGCCTTATTGTTGGTTTAATCCATGATTTGGGCTCGCTGTTGGTTTCACCCACGTTTTGGGTTTCTTTCGTTCTTCCACGATTTTTGGATGTTGTGGAGAGTCTGATTTCATTCTTCCATTTCAGACTGTGCATGTGTTTCTTTCTTCCATTTTTGGACTGTGTCTTGTCCTCTGCGCACAGGCTGGGAGTTTGTTATTTCCCCATTTTTCTATCTGTGTAACTTTCTTCAACGTTTGCATTGAGGAGTTGTATGCTGTGGGTTTGTGGATGTTGCGTTGGCTGTTGATTTCCACAACCGTTGGCTGAGTTTCCCATGGCTATGCTGGGAGTACTATTTCGTATCCATTGTGGACTATGGATTGTTGTCATCATTCATTATGGGGTTGTGGTCGCTGAAGTACCCTCATTTTGGGTTGTTGCTGAGTTGTTTTGCCCACGCTAGGGCCAAGAACAACTCTGAGTTGTCTTGTGGCTTGAGCTATGTTTCACCTATTGGTTGGGATTGTTACTCGGTTGTCTTTGCCTTCTTCAAAGAGCTGTGAAGGGATTTTTTTGCTGTGGTATGCAGTGGTTGGTTTTCGGACTATTGTGAGTGGGATTAGAGGCTGGGTATGCTTGAGAAGTTGGTTTTGAGGCCACCAGCTTAGCATTAGCCTTTCCTAGCTCTTTGACAACCTGGTAAGCCCTGCGGTGCGGTTTGGCTGATTGGAAAACCTTGGCTATGTGTAAGCCTATGTTGACCCTTATCCTTGGAGGAATCATGCCTAGCTCGAGGGTGGCAGTGTTGCTAAGAGATTGATGAGCATGCTGGCCTATGGTTGGGTGGAACGTTGCAGCGACATAGCTGGTTGCGGGGTGAGTTCTTCATTAAAAGATAAGTAGTCTTGACTGTTTCATCTCTACAAATATATTTACTGTTTCATGAGAAATGATAAACCTGTTGAATGCTGAAAGAATGCTTGTATATGTTTGATTCCATTGAATGATTGAGGAACTGTGCATCTTGTATGATGGATTATGCATCCTGTTATGCATTATGCATTATGTTTGAGATTTTAATTTTAGCATTTATCCCTGTTTGTGTTCATGGGGCTGTTTTCCCATTTGTATTGGTGTTTTGTCGCGTCCTCTTCATCGGTCGGAGGGTCGGGGATGTGAAAGAGTGGTATCAGAGCTCATGTTGCAGCATGGGCCTGAATTGACCACCAGGATATAGTGACAGAAGGAAAATTGATTTCTTTCCAGCAGAGATCAGAATTTGATGGCAGCAAACTTCAAAAAAATTTCTAAGTGTTGGAACAGTCGGATCATCAGAACACTAAGTGGAAGGGACTTCCGATGTAGCAAAAGAGTTTAGCGTTTGATAGTCCACCATTGCGACTGTCGAAGGGACTAAATCTCCGATGTAATAGTGCATAATGGTTCCGACCACCGACAGGTGTTATATTCTGTGGAAAGAAGAAAGACAAATTTTGAAAAATTTGTCTACGTGTGGAAATCATCGACAGAAAAAGGTTGAACAAGTTCCGTTGTTGTGGATGGCTAGACAGTTAAGCATCCGATGGATAAGGCCTCCGACCGCAGACGCCATGAAGAAATTTTGAAAAATTTTCTAAGGACCGAAAACATCGGCCATCGGAAGCAGAAAGTTGTTCGTGCGCCTGCCATTGCGGAAGACAAAAGCACTAGCCTGCTGATGAGAAAACACTGCCGATGTGGATCAAAATCAGTTCGTCGATCTGGAGAAAATCAAAGATCATGTTCCGTCGTTGCAGCTGCAGAAGGAACTATTTCACCGATGAAAAGAAGAAATTTGAGCCGATCAAGCAACGAAGAGGAAAACTTCGTCGGAAGACATCAGCAGAAGACCACGGAAACAGCGACGTGATTTAGTATCGGCAGTTTCGGCGGAGGTTAGTAGACTGATTGGTGAGATTTAGTTCTTTGGGGATCCGAGACGGTGGAAGAACAAAAAGGAAAATTTCAAAAAAAATTCTAAGTGTTGAGATCATCAGAAGGCTTTAGCTGTTTGAGCAGCCGACACATCAGCTCAGTTAGCTGAACGAACTTCCTATACGTCGACGGAAGAAAGATGTTGAAGGCGCCGATATGCCGGCTCAGTTGGACGGAAGGACTTTCGATAATGTCGTAGGAGAAAATGTGAAGGGTGCCAATACGTCAGCGGAAGAAAGTAGAAAGAATAAATTTTGAAAATTTGTCTAAGTATGGAAATCGTCGGAAAAAGTTAGCTATTTGAGTAGCCGATGCGGTGGCAAGCATCGGAGGAAAATAGAAGATGAGGTTACCGATGCGGCGGCGGATGAAGGGAGAATTTTTTCCGAAGAGCTGGAAGCATTGCAAAACTTTAGACGATCGAGTAGCCGATGCGGTGGCAGAAGGAAGAAGATAATTTCCAAAAAAAATTCTAAGTATAGAAAACGTCGGAAAATTTTAGAAGATTGGAGCGCCGACACGTCGAAATCCAGAGGAGGATCGGCCCGAAACGGCGGAAGATGTTAGCTGTTTGGGGATCCGAAATGGTGAAATATGTTAGTTGTTTGGGGGTCCGAAACGACAGAAGAAGTTAATTGTTTTGACAGCCAAAACGTTGGACTGATAGTCAATATGAGAGCCGATTCTGCAGAGGAAATTTGAGTTTTTCAAATGGGATTTTCCAGCATATTTCGACTATTTTCCAGTGGGATTTTCAGTTTTTTTTCAGTGGGTTTATAGGGCTGAAGTTGGCACTCAGACCAAAGTATAGTTGTGTGTAAAAATACAAAGATTTGGTGAAAATCGTCATTTTTAGAAGTGGTGTGGTTTTCACACCCGAGGTCGGAATGCAGCATGTGGATAGGTGTTGGAAAGCTTATCCAGTAGGGAACAAGGGAAAGTCACTAGAATCTGAGTATGGAGTAGCAAAGTGCTAACGACGGCCGCTGCTATCAAATGGACAAATCTGGAAGATTGCATGCCCAGAGGTAGCAAGGACTATGAAGGCTAACCAGCTGCTGTGTGGAAGAGGAGTTCCATGCGAGGATGTGGGATTTGAAAAGGGAAAATTCCTTAAACCTTATCTTTCTGATTATAACTACATTCCTAAGTTTTATACTTGAAATGTATGAGGATGTGTATCGCATGCATAGGATATTACATGTTGGTAGGATATTGAGAATTATACCTTTATAATGAGCCACTAATGATGATTATTGCATTGATGTTGGCATTAGTGGACAAACCAACGATGACATGGACCTAGCTGAATATGTTGCTGATGCTGGTGAATGTGACTAGCAACCCTCTGGAGAAAGGGAGGAGGAAACCAGTCCATAATCAAAAGTTGGTGAGCAAATTCTGCATTCTCCTGCAAAGGACCAACCAAATTGGTCATGTCAAGGGTGTACATAGGACCCATGCAAGTAAGAGTTTGATTATGACAAATTCCATGGAGTGGTAAAGGTAAGAGACCTCATACCATGTGGATATTTGAATATAGAAAGGTGTCATGCCTGTATACGTCGATTGAGCTTAGTAGCCAAGGAAAGTAAGTACTGATGATCTTGATCGTAGTAATGCATCCTATATGAAGTAGACATGATTAGGCCATGCATGGTATGTTGAATTCATAGTATTCCTGAATCAGTGCAAGGTATAATTGAATGGATATGCATTAAAAATATTTTATGAATCTTGTAGTTTTGCATTGAATGTATGCATATGAAGGGTGTGAGTGACTAATTGCATAAGTAAAGGTGCAAATGTTGTGACGCATTACATGAATGCATTGAGATGAGTGCATGTGATATTATGAATAACTAATGGCTGAAATGATGAATTGATGAAAATTCATGAACCATTTCAAAGGCTGTTATGAATGCATGATAGTAAGTGCATAAAGAGGATAGTCATGATCAGTTGGCTGCCAGAAATGCTCTATGATAGAGTAAGGTGGTACAAATGATATGCATGTGAAGTAAGGAGTATCTAAATATTTCATTTCATTGCATGAATGATGTGACTATACCTTGCAAATGTTAGTATGATAATGATTGCATGAAGTAAATGAGTTTTGGTAATATTGATGTGACTAACAGCCGGAAGTATTTGAATTTTATAAATTCTGAAAATGCTTCAGTGATGGTTGTAGCAATGAAAAGGTTATATGCATCCAGACTTACCAAGTGTTTGGTTGATTGAAGCTCATGCTCCAGGTAGATTATTTAGAGCATAGCAATGAGAGTAAGACCATGACAAATGCTGGAATCTACCATGTGAAAGAGCTAAATGAGAAGAGTCTCATAGCTGTCAAAATAGTTGGTATGCATAATGGGTTGTTAAATTTGAATTGTAAATTTCAGATTTAATAAATTGCTAATGACTACTAATCACTGTTGGCTTGCATAAGATTGTGTCAGGAGGACGCATGGTAAGTGGGTATTCATGTTATGCTAGTAGGCATAAAATTATAATGGGCATAGTAGTGCTACTTACAAGAGACCCAAAATTGAGCAAATCAATTTCTGTAGTAGACAGAGTTGCAAATTTTTATTGAATTTGATTACTAATGTCATTGCTTGGTTATGGAACAATCGATTTGGATTGTATTATCATATAATGATTGATTGTTTGGCTATTTGATGAATGTTCCAGGGGTACACACTGCAGGAAGATCATGCGTGATGGCCTGCAGGAGCCAAAATTCATGGGAAGGTTTTCCCTTATCTTGGAAATTGGTTTCGGGTGAAACCCCATTGGACATTTTGAAAAATGTCTCATCTGCACTGCATGTTTGGTAACAACATGAGTGAGATGGTATAGATTATGTCGGTAAGACATGTGTGGATATGAAATGTAAAAAGGATTCGAGATGGCTAACCGAGGGACTGTTAACTAAGAGAAGGAGCCCCCATTCCTCCTTAATGAAGGCATACTACATCGGCAAATGGATAAGTGTTCTATAACCCTTGCTAAGAATATGCATGTCAAATTATTAAAATTCCATATGCAAAACATGATTTGATTTTATTTCCATTATGACCGATTGCTTGAGTATGAATAGGGCCTACATGGCACACACCGGAAAAGAGTGCACACTTTTCCGATGTTGGATCATGAAAGGGTTTTCAATATTGATTACACCCTAGGGAGTGGACGCACTCCTGGTGTCTCAATACTTGATAGTGAATGATATGAAATATGATTATAGTTTTAGAGCAATAACGCTGATGAGTTTGCTTATATTGCTTGTGTTGACAGGCTAAATAGATGCAGTTGGGTGTTGCACCCTAAAGGTAAAAGGTAAATGGTTGTTGTGAGGCGTTGTGAAGGGTTATTGTTGATATAAGTGTGCATTATTGATGTTGGTATAAGTGTATTGTTGATATAAATGCATGTATTGTTGCTGATATAAGTGTATGTTGGGATGTGATATGCCTAAGGATCCATAGTAGATCCTAGACCTGGAAATGGTCATGGTAAAGTTCCAATCCCAGTCGACATGATTTTGTATTGGCTGGACATTAATTATTTGATGTTGAGGAGAATCCTGCATGCTGACCTAACATCCAAGTCCATAGGTGATCCCAAGGCTTGCAAAGCGAAGCAGGATCCTGTGGATGAACGAGGAAACACACAATACAGATAAGTATTGGATTATTTTGCTTATGAATATACATGTGTATATGATTTGGTTATGATGTTTTAAGCTCTTTTCCTAGAGATGAAACCGATGAGAATAAACTAAACATGTGAATCTATTAAATGTTTGTATATATGTATCGCTGGAAGTGAGGACTATGAGAGCATCCTAGGGTTGCATGTGGACATGTGACTGTCCTGAAAAGCTCAGAATGAGTGGCAATGAAAAAGGTGCTAGTGAGACCGTGAGGTTCCTAGCAGTTGAGACAAACCATGTGGAGAGACTCCATGGTTTAGAGGTCTTGAATAGACCGAAGACACTAAGTGTCATGACCAAGAGGGATTGGTACAGCATTCACGATGAAGTGAAAGAGGCTGAGAGCATGAAAAGCCACCGCAGTGGTGTGGGTTCCAGGATGGAACGAAACAAAGAGGGAAAAAAAACTCTTGCTGCCCTCTCTTGCCTTTTTAATTATATATATGTATATATATTTATGCATTGTTAAAAACAAAAGATTGTTGAATGCATGTATGACTGAAAATGGAATGTGTGTTTTTGCTGAAGGTAAATTGTGAATGCTGGAATAGTTGATTCCTAGCCCAAGAATGGACATGAATGAGCTCATGTTCCTGTTGGGGAAGGCATGAAAAATATGAAATCCTCCTTGATGAGACTTGGACTGTCATGCCAATTGGGTAATTAACTGACTGATTTTAATGTCTATATTATGCTTGGTCTGACAGAATTTCAATGGTGCATTTCACAGGTGAGAAAGGGGAAACCTGGTGGTGCACATTGATCATGGAAGCAGATCAAAAGTTGTTGGACTTGGCTAGAAGTATCCTTCAAATGATTTCCAAGACCCAAGAAAATCTTGGGGAGATGCTCAAGATACAGAAAAGGAAAAATGAAATGAACCACTGGATTTTGCAAGACTCTATTGGTTTGCAAAGGGAGGTGAAAATCCTTCTGGGAGAAATCGGCAAAGAAAATGAAGGTGGATTAGTGATGGGACAATCGTCCAAGCGAACTGATAAGAAATGGTCCAGGAATGAAGGCTTAAAGGAAATTGAGCAGTTAAAGATGAAGCAGCCAGTGAAATGCTGGGAATGCGGAGGACATCATTTACGTCGGGACTGCCCAATAAGGGAACATGATGAGGTCAATAGCCGCAAAGTTCCTAGACTTTGGGATAAGCCGAGAGCTGAGAACCAGCAGGAAAATTTCATGGAAGACGAGGGGCTTGGTCTTGAACGTTCAAAGTAAATAATTGAAAGTGGGACAGATCTACAAAATTTTGAAATTTTGATGTGCAATTGTATATGTATTGTATATGTATTCCTATGTATTGGAACACCGAGGACGGTGTTATTCCAAGGGGGAGGGGAATGTTACACCCCAGTTTTGACCCCATTTGCATGATGTATATAATGTAATTAATCATGGTGAGGAGCTAAAGGAAAAATCCCCACCATTGATTTGGTTGTGTATGTTTCGACAATAGGGGTAGTTTCTGATGGTATATCATGCTATTTGGCACATTATAATTTGGCATCATGTAAACACGAACATCAATTAAAATAAACCCACAACCAGCTACGATAGTGCAACGTTGAAATGAAAAGGGCATGATTCCAAAGGATAAGGGGTGGGGGATGTCAAACCTTGGTCTATGGGGGAGAAACCCATGTGTTACCACCTTCTTGATTGCCATCTTCCCTTGTCTCATCCAACCTATTTAATGTTTTTGTTGAGTTAGTTGAGGGTAGTTACTTCTTGAGGAAACGTGGGCATGGGGGGTGGCGTCAGTTTGGCAAGCTGCTGTCAGTTCGGACGGTACACATACCCAGCGGCAGAAGCCATCGTTTTCCTCATGCCTGTTCACTCTCACGTTTGGCCTTCACCTTCATGACTGTGGTCTGGGAAATTCAGATCCTCACGCAGAGAGGTGTTCTATTTGTTCCTCCCGATTGTCTGTTCACCTGCGCGCATAAGCGATTTCCTGTTCACTCTCACGTAGGGATTGTCACGCAAAGAGATGCTACGTTTTTCCTCATGCACCAGTCATGGTTATCCTATGGTTTTGTGTATGCAACAAGCTGGGGAGCTGCTTTTTTCCATCCACAATTTCTGCTATCTATGTGAATAGCCGTGGTTTTCATCCACGATTCGGCCTTGCTATTGGTTTAACGCGTGATTCGGCCTTGCTATTGGTTTAACCCGTGATTCAGGCTTGCTGTTGGTTTCACCCATGTTTTGGGTTGCTGTTGTTCTTCCATGATTTTTGGATGCTGTGGAAGGTCTGATTTCCTTCTTCCATTTAAGACTCTGCATGTGTTTCTTTCTTCCATTTTTGGACTGTGTCTTTTCCTCTGCGCACAGGTTGGGAGTTTGTTCTTTCCCCATTTTTCTATCTGTGTAACTTTCTTCAATGTTTGCGTTGAGGAGTTGTATGTTGTGGGTTCATGGATGTTGGGTTGGTTGTTGATTGCCACATCCGTTGGCTAAGTTTCCCATGTCTATGCTGGGAGTTTTGTTTCTTGTCCATTGTGGACTGTGGATTGTTGCCATCATTCATTGTGGGGTTGTGGTTGCTAAAGTACCCTAATTTTGGGTTGTTGCTGAGTTTTTTTAGCCATGCTAGGGTAAGAACAACTCTGATTTGTCTTGTGGCTTGAGTTGTGTTTCACCTGTTGGTTGGGATTGTTACCCGATTGTCTTTTCCTTCTTCACAGAGATGTGAAGGGATTGTTTTGCTGCAGTATGCAGTGGTGGGTATTCAGACTATTGTGGGTGGGATTAGAGGCTAGGTATGCTTGATAAGTTGGTGTTGCGGCCACCAGCTTAGCATTATCCTTTCCTAGATCCTTGAAAACCTGGTAAGCCCTGCGGTGTGGTTTGGCTGATTGGCAAACCTTGGCTATGTGTAAGCCTGCATTGACCCTTATCCTTGGAGGAATCATGCCCAACTTGGCGGTGGCAGTGTTGCTGAGAGATTGATGAGCACGCTAGCCTATGGTTGGGTGGAACTTTGCAGAGACGTAGCTGGTTGCGGGGCGAGTTCTTCATTAAAAGATAAGTACTCTTGACTGTTTCATCTCTGCAAATATATTTACTATTTCATGAGAAATGATAAACTTGTTGAATGCTGAAAGAATACTTCTATATGTTTGCTTCCGCTGAATGATTAAGGAACTGTGCATCTTGTATGATGGATTATGCATCCTGTTATGCATTTGGTTATGCATTATGTATTATGTTTGAGACTTTAATTTTAGCATTTATCCCTGTTTGTGTTCATGGGGCTGTTTGCCCATTTGTATTGGTGTTTCATCGCGTCCTCTTCGTCGATCGGAGGGTCGGGGACGTGACATAACCGGTGTAACTAACCCCATCTCTAGAGATGGTTATTTTTTGGTTAACAGTATTTTGTAAGGGTATACTGCTAATTTTACAGTAGAAATGAAAACCTCATATAGTGAGCCTGAAAGCTATTTTTTCCAAGGACCTCGACGAAGGTACTTGTTTTCTATAAGTGCATGGATAAAGATGCTCATCTATGAGAAGGGTATCTTGTAGTTGATTAATTTAGCCACATATCCAGAGGAGGGGATATATTGCAGATGACCTATAGAGACAATGGGAGATGGTGAGTTGAGATGTTCCTAGGAAGTACATAACATGAACTAGAAGCTGGATTCCTAAGGATTTGAAGGAGATTTAGGTCTGGAAAAAGGAGAAAGACAAGTCCTAGTCTATTCAGAGAAAGTGACTATGAAGTTGAGTCGCATATAGACGAAGGGTCTTTTGACAAAGAGGAAGACTATAGCCTGATTTTTGAATGAGCAGAAGAATCCAAAGAATCGGTGGAGACACCAAGAATAAGATGCAACTACATCACACCAGAAGTATCGCCATAGGTAAGGTCTAGATCCACACCTCCTGAAAGAGTTCCTAATATGGATAGTTCTAGCACTGTGACTACCACACAAGAGAGTACACCTCCATTAAATTATTGACCAAACAACCCCAACACCAATTCAATGGTTGGGGAAACCCACATTGAATGGGAATGGATCAAAACATCCATAACAAAATTGGTTCCTTTGTGAAGCTGTTTGGATGGTTCAACTAGTTAATAGCATGGACCTAAAGAAATCACATATGATCATGACTCTGAGGGGTCATGCGCTGGAATGGTTTATGAAGTGCTACATAGTACCACCAGGAACACCATAGAATACCCTTGAATAAATTTGACTTGCGATGATTTGTGAGTTCAGAAAACCTAAATTTGAGTCGTAGTGTATCACCAAGATCAAGGAGATAAAACAATCATTGGAAGATTTCATATGGGAATTTGACCAATGATTAAAAACTTTTATGGCCAAAGTAAGCTTCCAAATCTCAAATGTACAACATAAATAGTGGTTTATTGGCGTTCTATTACAACACATCAGGGGCCCATTAATGCAACAAAATTATCGAATCATGGACATAAGTGCTAGAATTAGAAATGAAGTTGGAAGCCTAACCAATCGGAGATGGTTCCACATGAATGGTACAGATTCAGTGGTAGCTGGTTAATATGAGGATACAGCTTCAAGATATCAATAAGGGAAAGGATGCCCAAGAATATTTATCGTGTACGAAATGCAGAACAGATGGACACACCGAGGACAATTGTCCATCCTACATGAACTACATCTCTTTGGGTGCACCAAACGCATTGAGTTTCCATGGAACACCCTAGTGCTACATATTCCAAACTAGAGGATATCACAACGAGGAGTGCCTATACTTGCAAAATATTGTAAGTACCCTAGCAAGAATTTTCTGTATATTTTGTAAGTCAGTGGGGCATGAAGAGAAGGATTATAGAGCATACCAACTCTTGAAGGAAAATACGGTAGACACCTACTTGATGAAGAATGATGGGGATGTTCAGGCTGAAGGGGCGTAAGTGCACTACCATCCTATGCATGTCCTACAAAATTAGTATCATAACCAATAGAAGCTACATTATGCACCCAAAAATGAGTATGTACCTCATAATCAATACGCACCACATAATCAATACCCACCACAGGAACCAAAATCTAAGGGAACAGGTGGTAAAAAATTATGAGAAATAGGGGGAGGAGGGACAAGGTGATTATCTCTAATAGATATACAATTTCACTACCTTAAAATAAGATTACATCAACCCGACAATGGATGGAAACCTAAGATAGAATATTTCTAGTTCATGTACATCTGACTCAGGAGAGGACTTAGAGAACTAGAAAAACAAATTGCATGAAGTCTCTATGAGGAGATGCGCTAGAGTTACCCAGTAGGTGCTCCATGTGGAGAATCAGTTGAAGGAGCTACCCATCTATGAAGGCTTACCTAATATTGTAACCTTCCTCATTTAGTTTGAAGGACTTGTAACAGAGTCGCAATGCTTATCTGTGTTGTACTATGTATTGAAGACTACGCCCGATAGATGTTGGGGCACACATAAGAAATCCATATCAGAATGGAAACAATGTAGAATATTGTTGGAAGTTATATTTTAAGACATCAATGTCGTGAGTCAGAAATACACATGTTTTTCAAACCCTGTCGAGCACATTAATCAATGTTGCACATAATTTGCATAATACGTGTGATAGGAATGGGCCCATCATTTCATTCATACATTGGAAATGACACTGAGAAACTGGTATACATCCACGGAGTTGAAACAAGTAAACTAGGATTGGGATGGGATATCTAAGGATTTCATGCACACATTTGAATTTGTTGATGAGAAACCTACAGTTGATGCTTCCCTTCAGACAATGAGGGAGAAAGTATTTGCATAAATCCCTATCGAATTGGAAAGTTCCCACCATTGCAGTGTGACTATCCAGCAATGGATGTCTTGTTACAATTTGGCCAGAGAACCAAATGATGATCCAACTAATATAAACATATCATATTCAAAGGGTAGGCGTGAATCTAAAGGAAGTTGTATTTCAACCGACTAGTTCCTTAAGTCGCTCAAAATCAAGAAAATAAACATTGTCTCATAGGAGAACTCGAAGTTCACTAATAGAGGAGACTATTGGGATGATGAGACTGTATCAAAGATCATAGACTTGTTGCATGAGTTTCATGACCTATTCCCTAGAAATTTCTCATAGATGAAGGGAATATTCGGTGACCTAGGGGAAATGAAAATACCCTTGAAACCAGATGCTAAACCAGTCAAGCATTGATCTTATAGGTTGAATCCAAGGTATTAAGAGAAGGTAAAAGAAGAACTTGATCATATGATTGAAGTAGGGATAATTGAACCTATTGATAAATTAGAATGGATCATCCCTATAGTGATCCAATATAATAATACAATAGGCAAAGTCGGGATCTATGTCGACCTATGAAAGTTGAACGATGCATTCCTACACAATCCATCACCAATGATGTTTACAGATGAAGTACTTGAAAGCATAGGAGGGAAACAAATGTATTCATTTACCAATGACTTCTCTGGATATCATCAAGTTAGAATCATGAAGGAGGATCACCACAAAACGACCTTTGTCACAGAATGGGGATGCTACCAGTATACGATAATGCCCTTTTCACTAGAGAATGCACCTACTATTTTTTCTAGAATAGTAGTTTCTGATTTCAAATATTTCATACATAAATTTCTTGAGGTCTACTTTGATGATTGGACCGTGTTTGGTCTAGTAAGATACCATTTTGAGAGTCTTTGCATGAATCTAAGCCACTATCAGTAGTATCATATCGTGCTTAATTCCAAGAAATGTATTGTTTTTGCACAATTTGGTGTGTTGTTGGGTCATGTTGTATGTCATGATGGTTTTTCGGTCGACCCAGTGAAATTTACGATCATCCTTGAATTACCAACACCTACATCAGTCATGCAACTTAGATAATTTTTTGGACACAGAGGCTACCATAGGAAGTTCATCAGAGGACATGCAAAGATAACTGCACTCATGGAGAAAATGTTGAAGAAAGATGAAACGTTTCAGTGGATGGAGCCTTGTCAGGAAATATTGGATAAATTAAATAACAAGATGGCCACTATGCCAATACTTGTATTTCCAAATTGGAATAAGCAATTCCATGTTCATGTCGATGCATCATCTGTTGCGCTCGACATAGTATTATCAAAACCAGGTGAGGGTGACATGGATCACACTATTGCTTTTGCTAGTAGAAGACTGTCAACGACAAAAAAATTTATACTACCACAAAGAGGGAAGGCCTCACCATGGTCTACACATTGCAGAAGTTTTTACACTACTTATTGGGTGGATATTTTAAAATGTACATTGATCATTCATATTTAAAATGCATCATCAACAAGGAAGTGTTGGGGGGAATATCTCTTGATGGCTCCTCATGTTTCAAGAATTTGACTTTGAAGTCATTGTTAAACTTGGTCGAATGTATGCCGGACCTGACCACCTATCGAGGATAGGAAGCGATGAAGAACCAACCAGTTTGGAGGATAAATTTCCCAACAGGAAATTGCTTGCAGTCACCATGATGGAGGATCATAATAAGGAGTTTAACTATGTCATACACTTCTTAAGCACAAGATGTGCACTTGAAGGATTCTCTATCAACTAGAAGAAACATCTGATTGTCAGAGCCATTGATTATACATTGATCATAGGACACTTTTGCAAGCTGCAAGAGGATTAAATATTGTGATGCTACGTCTTTAACTATGAACAATTGTGGGTAATGAGTGAAGCACATGCCGGTGTCGCAGGAGGACACTATGGTGGAAAGGAAACTGTACACAAAATATTCCAAGGAGGACTATAGATAGTAATAGATTATGTCAGTGTTGTGATATCTTCCATAGAATAGGAAATCGTCACATCACGATGAGATGTTTCTTGTGCCACAGATAACCCTTCAAGCCTTTGACAAATGGGTTGTTTATTTTGTTGGATCGACTAGTCGGAAGAGGACTGATGCGAGCTACATTATTACTGCAACAAAAATTTTAATGAGATGGGATTTGGCCGTTCCTGTTAAATATTGCACCACTATGACTATGACAACGTTTTTCTTTGAAAATATGCTTACTATATTTGGCTATCCAAAAAAATTTCTCAAAAACCAAGGTACCTATTTTGTTAAAAAAATGATTGCTGATCTTACTGCAGAGTTCCAAATTCAACATATAAAGATGACACCCTATCATCCTTAGGTGAATGGAATGGTTGAAGCCTTCAACAATATTCTCGAGAATACATTAAACAAATTATGCAATGTGAGCCAAGATGATTGGGATCAGAAATTTTTAAATGTGTTATGGTCATATCACACCACTTGCAAGCGACTGATAGGGAATAATCTCTTCAAAACAGTATATGGACAAGAATTTTTTGTGTCGATCCTAAGGATTGTTGCACTAATATAAATGACCGATGGATATGCTGTCGAGCAAAGGTTTTCATATATCATTCATATGGAAGAGGAACGCTTCGGCATAGGATTTCATCAAAACATAGAGAATAAAAGGAATAAAGCATGGCATGATCACCATATCAGTATTAAATATTTAAAATTCGGAGGACTTGTTTTGATGTATGATATTAAATTCTTCAAACATCCAGGGAAGTTAAAGACGCTTTGGCTAGTGAATTTGATCCTGCACATCAATGACATGGGTGCAGTGAAATTGCTGAAGCTAGATTGAACATACGTCGCAGGAATGGTGAATGCAAGTCTCGTGAAACCCTACTATGATGGATACAATATACCTAGATAAGGCTGTGTCATGCGTGAAAAAAAATAGAAGTGAAAAAAGGAAAGGAAATTGTTTTATCGCACATTTGCGATGGAAGACAAAAAATCGTAGTAAAGAGTGGGAATGACAACTCAATGTCGTTAAATCCGATATACCCCAAAAATATATAGGCGGTTACGATAGTGAATCTTCATTAATTCGACAAGTCCGAGGAGAATGACGATGTGATTTTTGGTCCCATTAGTCGTCTTCGTCATAACTTCCATAACTGTCCTAACATGTACAAATCAAAACTCGAGTAGGAAAATTGATGTGGAATGCGTCGAACGAGAATCCCATGTGATCAAAAACATGTTGATATTCCACCGAATAATTACATGTAGGATGGGCGCATCCTTATAAATACGAGGCTTTAGCGACAAGAATTTTTTTACGTGCACAGAGATCAGAAAAGCGAACCAGATCTTGTGAGTGAGAGAGCCAAAGCTAATGGTTATTGATATTTCCAGCACAAGTGAGAAATATAATGCGACTATCACTTCACCGTGTTCGATCAAATAATAAATTGCATCACCACAAGTGCAGTAGCAAGAACATGAATTAGAAATGATGGCACAACCAAAATAGCAAACATGTCCTACAGCTGGTTGGGCCCTTGTTCCATTCTCTTGTTCGGGCCACATGCTAAACCCCATTTAGAATATTCCCTTTATTCCACTCGTTGTAGGCTGATGGCCGATCATGCCACCTAGTCCAAACATATCTAAGAAAGCATAAGGATAAGGCACTATGGATATGCTTCCTAAGGACATTCCTAGGGAGGACACACCAAAATCACCACCACTAGAATCACCATTGTCAAATAATAGAACCTCCTACCACATTATGTTATGTTGAGGAGAGAAGAGGCATCGGAGGTGAAGCTTCCATGGAAAGCACGCTCCTCAGCAACACGATGGATCCCTACTAGTGTACCCCTACTAATGGATATAATACCGAAGCTGGACTGTTAGAATAATCAACCCATAGTATTTACCCACTTATACATTAATTCATTTATTTTTGTCTTATTCGCCTAGTCCATGAGTCCCACCATGTGCAAGTTGCTAATTGCCTATCCATAGAGGTCAAACTTGCCATATTTGACTCATGTAGCGCTTGGGAAAGCATTATGAATCAAATCTGATTTATTCCTGGCCTCCTAGGTGCCTATCTGCTTTTTCTGCTTTATTCCCTGCTTTTTCAGTGTTTTAAGGCACATAGGAAAGCAAGACTAGGTGAGGTGAATCAGCTTTGTTGCCTCTTCCTCCTCCACTCTTTCCTCCATGAAAAAGCATGTATGAGCTTCCATTTGACCACTCTTTAGATTTCCTATGCACCCTTGCTAATTTGTGGGGTCCTTGATAGATTTGGGATCAACTTTTTACACCTATGGGGGATTTGCCTATTTTGGGTAAGCCTGATTTATGCTAGATTTGGATGCTTCCTTATGCATTCGATTTGCTCATGTATTCTATATATTCAGAAGCCTATGTTATTACAGGGTTGGCTATTGTACACTCATTTAATATAATTTTGTGTTACAGCTCCATATTCAGTCTCCATTGTTAATAATTTTGCATGATCAATTGTTAATTGTTGTGGGTGAAATTAATCTACTGCAGGCCTGAATTTCTACATGGTATCAGAGCCATTGTAGGTTGTTACTCTCCTTCAAAAAAATTTTTGCAGGTTCGACATCAAGACTGGGAGCCTTCTACTGACAGCCGGGATAGATTTTCTAAAGCTATGGATTCACAGAAAACTATCCTCACTCCCTTCAACTTTTTTGAATGGAAAGCAGAGATGGAGATATTGTTGAGAGTGAAAGTCCTCTACAGGGTGACTATGGCTACAGAATCAGAGCCCAATGCTACTGTAGAGAAGATCAAATGGCACAATCGGAGAGATGAGGTTTATGGCCTCCTATGTCTCAGTATTTCCCGAGACCTCCTTTTCCATCTCGATGGATTGACTTCACCGGATCAAGTATGGGAGAAGCTGTCTAAGATTTTTGGAAAGATAGATGAGATGAGGGGACATCAGATCGAAAATGAGCTGATTTCTCTGAGTCCCAACAGCTTTGAATCCCTGTAGCTATATTTCTCCAAGTTCAAAGCACTAGTTTTGCAGCTGAAACATTGTGGTATTGAAAAGAAATATGAGCAGCTCATATTGGCCATCCTCTCGAAGCTAGGACCTAAATACTCAGTCTTTTTTTTGACCTTCTATGCCACAAAACTCACATCTTGAACCTGGAAGATGCCTAGCCTTGCAGATTTCATGGAATCTCTCACACAAGAACAAGACAAGCTGGTGATGATGGGCACCATCAAACCTTCCAAAGACCAAGCTCTGGTTGCTGGAGATTCGAGGGTGGATTCAAAAAGAAAAAAGAAAGCTAAAAAGCCACCTGAGAAAGGAAGAGACAAGAAGCAGTCTCCAGAGGATCAACAAGGTCCCAAGAAAAATACCCAGAAGAAGAAAAACAAAGGTGATATGAACAAGTGCTCATACTGCAATAAGGGCAATCATACTGAAAGCTCTTGTATGAAAAAGTAGATAGATATGTTAAATCAACTGTTGGAGAAGAATGGCATCTCCCTTCCAGAAGGCTCAAAGAAGAGAGAAGGAGGATCAAGTTCTGATGACAGAGAAAGAGTTCATGCTCTAGTTGATGGCACATCAAGCTCACCTAGTTTTATCATAGATTCTGGAGCTTCAAGACACATGCTTTTGACCAAGGAGGCCTTCTCCTCACTGGACAAGTCGAAAGGACCATCTATTGTACTGGGAGATGACTCTCTCACTGAAAGAAAAGGCAAAGGGGGGATAGATCTTGATCATGGTAACTTCAACAATGTGATGTATGTCCCTAGTCTCACCTCCAACCTTCTATCAGTGTACCAGATGACCCACACTGGGTCTCCTAAGAAAGTCATATTCTCACTAGATGAAGTTGAGATCACAGAAATCTCAAGTGG
>LPNX010805507.1:30612-41657 GCA_001517045.1 Pseudotsuga menziesii
AATATGGATTGAAATTTATTGATTATTTCTCCAGGTATTGTTGGGTTCACTTCATGAAACACAAGTAAGAAGTTTTTTCCCTATTCAAAGTCTTCAAGGCTTTGGTTGAAAACCAGTGTGGAAGAAAACTCAAAGCACTCAGATCTGACAAGGGTGATGAGTATGTCAAGAATGATTTTATTAACTATTGTGCAGATGCAGGTATTCAGATGCAGCATTCTATCCCCTACACACCACAGCAAAATGGTGTTGCAGAGAGGAAGAACAGATCACTGAAGGAGATGGCAACATGCATGATGGAGGCCAAAAATTTGCCACCAAAGTACTAGGCCAAAGCTATCAACTGTGCAGCCTATATTCAGAATAGGGTGCCTCACAACCAGCTGGATGGCATGACTCCCTTCGAAGCATGGAGTGGGCACAAGCCAGATGTGACCCATTTCAGGATTTTTGGCTCAAAGGCATGGGCTAGAATCCCGACAGAGAAGAGGAAGGATTTGCAGCCCCAAAGCCAAGAGTGTATTTTTGTGGGATAATATAAAGATTCAAAATGGTACAAGTTGATAAAATTGAGCACAAACAAATCCTTCATTGAAAGGTATGTTCAGTTTGAAGAAGAACCCCTTGCAGAAGTGGAGATTGGTGAAGCCTCTTCACCACCTGAACCTCCAGAAGTAAGTAAAAAGTTTGTTGAACATGCTGATTCTGATTTGTCTTATGGAGATGAGTTTATTGGAGACCCAAATAGCCCCACAAGGCCTAAATGGGCAGCTAAGACACTACATGCAGCAGGACAGTTAGCTGGTGATCCCAATGACCCAAGGAGGACTAGATCTCAATTTGAGAGTGGTCTGTGCATGAAGGATCCCGAGTTTGCTGAAAAATGATATTTGATGGTGGATTCTAATCCTCAAACATATGAAGAAGTGTCATGTCCCCATGCCTCCGACTGGAAAAGAGGACGCGACTACTAGCTCTATCAGACTGGGCTAAGAGCCCATGAACATGTACAGGCTTAAAATTGCCTAACACAAAATGCTGAAAGAGAATTTAAACTAAAATGTGCACATAGGGATGTTTATCATACACAGATGCATTTTAATCATCATACACAGTAGAAACCAACAGCATTCAAACAAACATTCATTCAACATGTTCATTCCATTTTAACTAACAGTAAATATAGAATCGCAGAGGTGAAATACACAAGATTACTTATCTTATAAAGAACTTCTTCCGCAACCAGCTACGTCGCTGCAACGTTCCACCCAACCATAGGCCAGTGTGCTCATCAATCTCTCAGCAATGCTTCCACCCCCGAGCTGGGCATGATTCTCCAAGGAATAAGGGAACTAGCAGGCATACACATAGCCAGGATACACAAAACACATAGCCAAGCCAACAAAGTTGGATTTATCAGGCCATTAAGGAGCTAATGAAGGCAAGTTGCTAAGCTGGTGAGCTCATTACAGAGCCAAGAACACCTACACCAGAACTAGCCTGACCTCTAAGACACCCATCCACACCCAACACAAGGAATCAGTCCCTTCTCTGCTACACAGTCCCTCAGGCCCTGCATTCCCTTCCAGTGCTATTCAGGGGTGATGGAGAAGAAGGCCAGCCCTCTAGTTCTGTTTGTGTGGTTTCCAACACCAGGTTTATCAAGAAACCCAAGCCAAAATACTTACTCCTCACACAGTCCGAAGACCAACCATTGCACTCAGGCAATTAACTTAACTGTCACAGCTTAAACAGGAGAAAAGAATTACATAGCCCCAAATATAACAGCAAAAATGGCTCACAACATGGGGAAGAACACATAGTCCTGAAGCTTATCAGTGAGCACAACTCACAGTAGGGAAAAAAACACCCCAAACAGTCTGTGCATGAGACCAATAGTCAGTGAGACAGCCAAAAACGTGAGTGGCCCTTCACAGCCATGGTAAAAACACACGAAATCACAAAAACGTGAATGGAAAAAAATGCACCAGCAGCTCCCAAAACGTGAGGAAGACAACCCAGTCCCTGGCACTACAAAAATGACCTCCAATCCATGGGAAAAATGAAGCCAACAACCAAAATCGTGGAATGAAAGACACAGGAAAAACTCCAGCTGCTCCCAAAAACCCCAACGTGAAGGAGAATGGTGAGGAAAATGGAAAATGTGGATGTATGGTAGAATGGCCTACGTTTTTGGGCATTTTCCTTGCCAAGGAAGTTAGAACACATTTTTCCAAAAATGGGTCTCTACCCAATTCGAATTTGGTTTCCCATACTCTTCCCATTCCATGCAATAACTAACTCAACCACATTCTGGCAGAACTAAATGATTGGGGAAAAAGACAAGAAAGGTAGTTGACAGTTTGATGGGTTTTCTCATAGACATTTGGCTTTTCCCCATTGGCCCATAGGTTAAATATTTCACCCCCTTATCCTTAGGAAATCATGCCCCATTCGATTTAGTTTCCGCGACCGTAGGTGGTTGTGTCCATTAATTAATTACGATGTATATTTACATGATGGCCAACATAATATATGCCGCATGCCCCGATATGCCATCGGTGACAAATTTAAATCCAAAACATAGCATTACTGATCAATGGTGGGGTTTTGGCCTTTAGCTCCACACCAAGATCATTACAATATATATACATCATATACATCTAGTGCAACGGGGTCAAAACCAGGGCATTACATTCCCCTCCCCCTTCAATAGCACCGTCCTCAGTGCTTACAAAATTGAACAAAATGATACACTGGCATCGCCTCAGTGTTCCGTAGAATTGAACAAAAATGGATGTGCCAATCGCATGGCATCCTCCAGCTCCCATGTAGCCTCTTCAGGTCCGTAGTGCTCCCATTGCACCTTTACCTGACCTATGGCTCGGTTCCGGAGCATTGTGACCTTCCTATCGAGGATGGGAATTGGCTCGATTCGAAACTCTCCCTCGGGTTCCACCTGAATCACATCCCAATTTATCACATGGTTAGGATCATGTACATATCTCTTGACCAAAGAAACATGAAAAACATTATGAGCTCTAGTGCTAGCAGGCAATGTAAGTCTATATGCAACTGGCCCTATTCTTTCAAGCACTTCAAGCGGCCCACAATATCTTGGTGACAACTTGGCACAACTACCAAGCTTCAAGGAACTCTTCCTTGCCCTCACTCTGAGGTAAACATGATCCCCAACACTGAACTCTCTGTTCACCCTATGCTTATCTGCATAGCTTTTCTGTCTGTCCTGTGCTGCTTTCAACTTCTGCCTGATCTTTACAACCTCTTGCTCCATCTCCTTGAGCAATTCCAGCCCAAGCACAATCATGTTCACTGGATTATCCCAAGTCACTGGTGTCCTACACCTTCTTCCATACAAAGCTTCATACGGACTCATCCCCAAGGATGCTTGATGTCCATTGTTGTAAGCAAACTCTACCAAGTGCAAGTAATCTTCCCACTTGGTTGGCTTGTCCATCACATACATGCGAAGCATATCTTCAAGCACTTGATTAACTCTCTCGGTCTGACAATCAGTCTGAGGATGGTATGCAATGCTGAAGTTTAGCTTTGTACCCAAATCTGCAAACAACCCCTTCCAAAAGTTGGAAGTGAACTTGACATCTCTGTCAGATACTATTGCCTTCGGCAATCCATGCAACTTGAATATCTCCTTCATGAAGATTTTTTCAATGTCTCCAGTCTCATAGGTAGACTTAACCGGTATAAAATGTGCTGCCTTCGTCAACTTGTCTACCACAACCATGATGGAATCATGTTGTCTCCAAGTCATCGGCAATCCTGTAATAAAATCCATGGAAATAACTTCCCATTTCCATTCCGGAACTGGAAAAGGATGCAACAAACCTGCAGGATGCTGATGCTCAACCTTCACCTGCTGACATTTCATACACCTTGAAATGTACTCAGCCATATCATTTTTCATACCTGGCCAAAAGTACTGCTTTCTAGCTGTAGCAATCATCTTTTGATATCCTGGGTGTCCAGAATATGGAGCTTGATGGATTTCATCCATGACAACTCTCCTCAAATCTGCCACATCTGGAATATAAATTCTTCCTTTATAAGTGAGAATCCCATCTCCTTCCAATTTATATCTCTCATACCTCTTCTCAAGACTTTGCTGTCGCAACTTCTCTTTTACCTGCTCATACAATTCATCTCCAGCAACATGATTAACAATCTGCTGCCTCAAATCTGATTGGCAAATACTAAGAGATGCCACATGCATTTCTTGCATCTTCCTGCTAAGTGCATCAGCTACCTTATTTTCTTTTCCCTTTATGTGCTTGATCTCGAAATCAAACTCACATAAAAATTCCAGCCATCTTGCTTTCCTAGCATTCAAAGTAGGCTGATCAAACAAATACTTCAAACCACAATGGTCTGTTCTGAGCTCAAATCTCCTGCCCATCAAGTAATGTCTCCACATCCTAAGAGCATGTACTATGGCCGCAAGCTCTAGATCATGAGTGGCATAGTTCTTCTCATGCTCCTTCAACTTTCTTGACTCATAACATATCACGTGGTTATCTTGCATAAGGACTCCTCCAAGCCCTTGTCCACATGCATCGGTACATACCACAAAATCTTTCTCTGGATCTGCAACTTTCAATACGGGAGCACTAGTGAGAAGATTCTTCAACTGCTGGAAGCTTTCTTCACACCTCGATGTCCATTCAAACTTCATCCCCTTCTTTTGGAAAGAAGTGATAGCATGTGCAACTTTGGAGAATCCCTCAATGAATCTCCTATAGTATCCTGCATGTCCCATGAAAGACCTTACATCTGTCACATTTCTAGGAGTAGGCCAATTCATAATGGCTTCTATCTTTTCAGGGTCCACAGATATACCCTCCTCTGAGATAATGTGACCCAAGTACTAAATTCTATCTCTATAGAAGTCACACTTGCTCAGCTTTGCATACAACTGATGCTCCCTGAGCACTTGCAATGTCAATCTCAAGTGCTCTTCATGTTCTTTCTCATTCTTAGAATAAACAAGAATGTCACTAAGGAAAACAAGAACAAACTTGTCCAAATACTTGCTAAAGATGCTATTCATAAGGCACATAAATGTAGCGGGTGCATTTGTGAGACCAAATGGTACCACTACAAACTCATAATGGCCATACCTTGTCCTAAAGGTTGTCTTATGAATGTCTTCGTCCTTGATCCTTACCTGATGGTAACTAGACCTCAAGTCAATCTTAGAAAATACTTTTGCTCCTCTCATTTGATGAAAGAGGTCATCAATCCTAGGCAAAGGATATTTATTCTTCACAGTAACTTTGTTCATCTGTCTATAATCGATACATAACCTGAGTGTACCATCTTTCTTCTTTACAAACAGAACCGGTGCTCCCCAAGGAGACACGCTCGGTTAGATATACTTCTTGTCCAACAACTCTTGCAGTTGCATCTTTAATTCTAGCATCTCTGGTGTACTCATCCTGTAGGGTGCCTTGGACACTGGTGCCACTCCTGGCACAAGTTCAATAGTGAAATCAATGTCCCTTTTTGGAGGAAACCCTGGAATCTCATCAGGAAACACATCCCCAAATTCCTGTAACACCTGATAGTCCTCCAACCTAGGAGTTTCATCTCTCGTTTCCTCCAAAATCTGAGCTGCATACAACTGGAAACCCTTCCTACAGAACTTCTTTAACTACATTGCCGAAACCTGCCTCACTGAAATCACCTTTGGAATACCCTTTACAACTACTAGGTTCCCTTCTTCATTCATGCATTCAAAAGTCTTATTGTAACAATCAAGCTTCACCCTATGAGCTTCTAACCAATCCATTCCAATGAGAACATCATAGGAACCAAGCGGTAGAATATTCAGATCTACACACGTGACCAATCCATGCTTGACCAATGGACATTTCTCTACCACTTCACTGACCTTTCTCTTAGTTCCAGTGGCTAGCTGAACTAACCAAGACTTCCTATGCTTTACTTTCTTAAAAGCACAAATTTCCACTACTCTAGGAGTAATGTAACTGTGATTAGAACCAGGGTCAATAAAAATAGAAACAGATTGCTCAGCAATATTACCTGCTACTTCAACCACAGCTGGCTGGTGATCTTCCTGGCGGTCCTCCAGTGCTGCATAGATCCTGGGAACTACCCTTGCTACTTGACCCACTGTTTCTGCTTCTTGCATGTTATAGGCTGGCCTTACACTCTCATTCTCGAGTGGACAGTTTCTACGCATGTGGGGTCCTACACATTTACAACATTGAAGTGGCCCTCTATTCTGTGGTGGATCCTTAGGATTTTCTCCGGTCACTCCAACTGGCTTACTCGCAGCTTGGGATGGCTGCTTTTGCTGATTCCTGAAGTTAGAAGGTTTGAAACCTTTCTTTCTTTGGTCAAACTTCTCGTTCTTCTTGTCCTTCCATGCCTTATGGTAATCTGGCTCACCTTTTCTTTGCTCATAGCAATACTTAGCCTTCCTTATTGCTTCTTCAAGAGTTCTAGGCTCATAAAAATCAATTCTATCTTTATAAGACTAAGGTAATCCACTCAGAAAGCATTGGACCTTTACCTTTTCATCTCTGATGTATCGGACATACCTCAACAGTTCCAAAAACTTATTAGCACACTCTTCCATGGTCTGCTGTCCCAATCTTAGCTCATGGAACTCCTTAATCTTGTCATCATAATACCTGTTAGATAGGTATTTCTGCTTGAAATACTTCTTGAACTACTTCCACTTAAGTCTCCTTTCACTGATCTTCTTCACTTGTTTGAAGTGTTCCCACCAAATGGATGCTCTTCCATTCAGATTGAATATGGCAACTCTTGCCTTCATGTTTCCTGAATAATCCTGCACTTGAAAGTACTTCTTAATACCAAGAAGCCAAGATTCAGCCTCTTGTCCAGTCTTTACCTCACCATCAAATGTAGGAGGTTTAGCTTTCTTAAATTCATCTCGAGTGCGATCCCTATGGTGTCTCTTTATTTTTCTTTTATGAGAAGAGAAGCTCGAATCCCCGCTGGATTCTTCTGAATCAGATGATCCACTAGAAGTCCTTCTCCTTCTCCTAGTACTGCTCTTACTTCCTTCTGGTCTTGCTGTACCTTGTCCAGAGTCTATCTTCTTATGCAAGTCTGTCAAACTCTGCAACATTGCAGCATTCAGCTGATGTTGCTCTTCCTGGGCTTTAATCAGGCTTCTCATAGTGGCTGCAACATCAGATGGTGTCTCTTGGAATCTCCTTCCATTTGACTCTATGTCATCATTCCTATTACGGACATTTTCTCCCATGGCATCTCGGGCATGCTCATCAGAATCTCGAGCATCATACCCATCATGGGTTCTTATGACTGAACTGCAACTTAGTTACCAAAATGCACTACCTGGAATACTTCTTTTGAAGGTGACTATGATTCTGCAAACATGTTAATAACACAATTGTTAGATACATGCATTGATAGAAATCATCATTACTTACCTTATCCTGGAATATTCATAAAATAACAAATTTTGCTCAACATAGAATTTTTCTTCCTCAAGGAGTGACTGTCTGAAGGGGACGACGGGGGTCAAGGGGGCTTGCCCCCTTGTGGTAGCGCCCTCGTTTTTTTTTTTTTTGTAAATTGTTGATTTTCGCGCAATCTGGCGCATTAGCTCGCTGCCAATTTCTCATTTTCAACCCCTCAAAATCCTCAAAATTTCACTGAGAAACAGTTGAAATCGGCTGAGAAATCTCATAGAAAAACTCAAAATTTTCCCTGTGCAAATCGGGTGTCAGATGACTCTCTGATCGGCTGTCGGATGACTCTCTGATTGGCTATCGGAAGCCTTTCACATCAGGTGGTCTAGTCATTTAGTCATCCGCAACAGCGGCTCCTCTGAAAGTTCCAACCTTCCGCAACGTCGGACGCTCCTTCCCTTTCCTCTTCCGATCGGCGCACTTTCTCTTGCGGCGTCGGCAATCTTCTTAATCGGCCAACAAATGCCTCCAGCTTCTGCAACGACGGATGCTCGAAAGCTCCGAACCTTCCATAATGGCGGCTCTCAAGAGCTCCAAACCTTCCGACTTGGCACTTAGAATCACATCGGACGTCGGCAGACTCTCGGAACATCGGACGTTGGTGGACTTTCGGAACATCGGACGTCGGCGGACTTTCGGAACATCGGACGTCAGACCACTCTCCCTTCCAACGAACATTAAAACACTTAGAAAAATTTTCAAACTTTCTTTTACTGTGTCGGCTGTCGGCGGCCTTTCCAATCAGAAGCCAAATCGATTCGCCGTCCACAACGACGGGAGGGAGACTTCACCAATCCGTCCGCAACGGCGGATGGGAATATTGTGAAACCTTCCGTAACGGTGGAATTTCACTTCCTCCAATGGCCCGACCGTTCCATACTTAGCCGAATTTTCAACTTTTCTGTGGCGTCGGCGGTCGGGTGACTTTTGGGTCAGAAGCATGATTGCTTCGACGTCCGCAACGGCGGATGGGAAGATTGTGAAACCTTCTGCAACGGCAGACAGGGACTTCACGAAACCTTCCACAACAGCAGATAGGAACTTCATGAAACCTTCTGCAATGGCGGAAGCTTTACTGCCGGTTCTTCCGACTGCTCAATATTTCAACAAAATTTTAAATTTTCACAGTCTTCCACCGATTCAGCTAGGCAGAATGAAATGTAACCGCTGTTACTGCATCTTGGCGGCTCATGCAGGCCCATGCTGCAACTCAAAGGTCTGATACCATGCTGTCACGTCCCCATGCCTCCGACCGGCAAAGAGGACGCAACTACTAGCTCTATCAGACCGGGCTAAGAGCCCATGAACATGTACAGGCTTAAAATTGCCTAAAACAGAATGTTGAAAGAGAATTTAAACTAAAATGTGCACATAGGGATGTTTATCATACACAGATGCATTTTAATCATCATACATAGCGGAAACCAACAGCATTCAAACAAACATTCATTCAACATGTTCATTCCATTTTAACTAACAGTAAATATAGAATCGCAGAGGTAAAATACACAAGATTACTTATCTTATAAAGAACTTCTTCCGCAACCAGCTACGTCGCTGCAACGTTCCACCCAACCATAGGCCAGTGTGCTCATCAATCTCTTAGAAACGCTGCCACCCCCGAGCTGGGCATGATTCTCCAAGGAATAAGGGAACTAGCAGGCTTACACATAGTCAGGATACACAAAACACATAGCCAAGCCAACAAAGTTAGGTTTATCAGGCCATTAAGGAGCTGATCAAGGAAAGTTGCTAAGCTCGTGAGCTCATTACAGAGCCAAGAACACCTACACCAGAACTAGCCTGACCTCTAAGACATCCATCCACACCCAACACAAGGAATCAGTCCCTTCTCTGCTACACAGTCCCTCAGGCCCTGCATTCCATTCCAGTGCTATTCAAGGGTGATGGAGAAGAAGGCCAACCCTCTAGTTCTGTTTGTGTGGTTTCCAACACCAGGTTTATCAAGCAACCCAAGCCAAAATCCTTACTCCTCACACAGTCCGAAGACCAACCATTGCACTCAGGAAATTAACTTAACTATCACAGCTTAAACAGGAGAAAAGAATTACACAGCCCCAAATATAACAGCAAAAACGGCTCACAACATGGGGAAGAACACACATTCGTGAAGCTTATCAGTGAGCACAACTCACAGCAGGGAAAAAAACACCCCAAACAGTCTGTGCGTGAGACCAATAGTCAGTGAGACAGCCAAAAACATGAGTGGCCCTTCACAGCCATGGTAAAAACAGACGAAATCACAAAAACGTGAATGGAAAAAAATACACCAGCAGCTCCCAAAACGCGAGGAAGAAAAACCAGTCCCTAGCACTACAAAAACGACCTCCAATCCATGGGAAAAATGAAGCCAACAACCAAAATCGTGGAATGAAAGACACAGGAAAAACTCCAGCTGCTCCCAAAAACCCCAACGTGAAGGAGAATGGTGAGGAAAATGGAAAACGTGGATGTATGGCAGAATGGTCGACGTTTTTGGGCATTTTCCTTGCCAAGGAAGTTAGAACACATTTTTCTAAAAATGGTTCTCTGCCCAATTCGAATTTGGTTTCCCATACTCTTCCCATTCCATGCAATAACTAACTCAACCACATTCTGGCAGAAATAAATGATTGGGGAAAAAGACAAGAAAGGTAGTTGACAGTTTCATGGGTTTTCTCATAGACATTTGGCTTTTCCCCATTGGCACATAGGTTAAATATTTCACCCCCTTATCCTTAGTAAATCATGCCCCATTCTATTTAGTTTCCGCTACCATAGCCGGTTGTGTCCATTAATTAATTACGATGTATATTTACATGATGGCCAACATAATATATGCCGCATGCCCCGATATGCCATCAGTGACAAATTTAAATCCAAAACATAGCATTACTGATCAATGGTGGGGTTTTGGCCTTTAGCTCCGCACCAAGATCATTACAATATGTATACATCATATACATCTAGTGCAACGGGGTCAAAACTGGGGCATTACAAGAAGCAGCAGGAGATCCAAGATGGCAAGCTGCCATCAATGAGGAGTTCAACTCGCTACAGAAGAGCAACACATGGGAGCTAGTGGATCTTCCTCCAGGGAGAAAACTAGTACAGTGTAAGTGGGTCTATAAGACCAAATTTTCTGCTGATGGTTCACCACTGAAGTACAAGGCTAGATTGGTAGCTAAAGGCTACTCACAGGTTCATGGCATTGATTACAATGAGACTTTTTCCCCAGTGGCAAAGATGGATTCAATCAGGCTAGCTCTAGCCATTGCAGCATCAAGGCAATGGGAGGTACATCATATGGATGTAAAATGTTCCTTTCTGAATGGTGATCTCACTGAGGAGATATATATGAAGCAGCCCCAAGGTTTTTCTACTGACCATTCTCTTGTGTGCAGGTTGAGAAAGTCGTTGTATGGGCTAAAGCAAGCCCCCAGGGCTTGGTATGCCAAGATATATAGCTTCTTGCTATCTCTGAATTTTGTTCGGTGCAAATCAGATTCGAATGTCTAT
>LPNX010805507.1:42756-96307 GCA_001517045.1 Pseudotsuga menziesii
ATCTTCTTTATTCCTGGTCTCCTAGGCGCCTATCTGCTTTTTCTGCTTTATTCCCTGCTTTTTCAGTGTTTTAAGGCACATAGGAAAGCAAGACTAGGTGAGGTGAATCAACTTTGTTGCCTCTTCCTCCTCCACTCTTTCCTCCATACAAAAGCATGTATGAGCTGCCATTTGACCACTCTTTATCTTGCCTATGCGGCCTTGCTAATTCGTGGGGTCCTTGATAGATTTGGGATCAGCTTTTTACACCTATGGGGGATTTGCCTATTTTGGGTAAGCCTGCTTTATGCTAGATTTGGATGCTTCCTTATGCATTCGATTTGCTCATGTATTCTATATATTCAGAAGCCTATGTTATTACAAGGTTGGCTATTGTACACTCAGTTAATATAATTTTGTGTTACAGCTCCATATTCAGTCTCCATTGTTAATAATTTTGCATGATCAATTGTTAATTATTGTGGGTGAAATTAATCTACTGCAGGCCTGAATTTCTACATGGACAAGATGTAGTTTGACGATAGTGATACCCACAAGCATGAGGGATTAAAATGGAAAAATTACATGGTTACGCTTCGAGTCGTGGCTACTGAGCCCCAGCTCGTAGTACCAATGGACTGGGCCAGTGGTGTAGACAAAATGGGATTGTTAAACTTGCTGCTCATGCCACACTTTGGTAAGAGCATGCAAGTAACTACATATGTGTGAAAACTCCTCATGTGTTTTTAGAGAGGATATTTATTGCTCAATCGACCCTACCATGCCGACGTCAAGCTCATCTTGTCGATAACGAGTTTTATGAAGGTAAGAGAAGAACCCATGCTGTATCTACATCCAAATAGAGATACAACCAAGATGAAGGAGAAATATGATATTTAGCGCATAGGTAGGGAATTCCTCATTTCCCCTATAGAGGAAAACATGATGAGATTCACAGAAAAAATCCTATCTTACAAGCTCCTGCAAGATATGCGACCCACTGAATGAACTGCAAAAAAAAAAGAATTCCCAAAGCAGTGTGTAGTGGGTGTAATCTTCAATTGGTTGCAATACCCGTTGAATGAGCTAATAGATGATGCAGAGTAGCCACATGAGGATGGTAAGGCTAAATTCAAGTACTCCTGGCTACTCATTAGGATTTCCTTTATTCTTTGGTCCAACCCACCGGAATACAAGCTACTGGATGTCCCATTTCTTTTCCTTGGCGCAAAGTATCAAAACCTCTAGGAGAATAAGAAGGAAAAGATCTGGAAGAAGGACAATAACATTTATTTCTTTCTACATGGTGAGACACTGTGCAATGTAATAAAGAATATGCACACAGTACGAGCCACGAAAATGCAGAAATATGCCTTGTTTATAAACTTTCAGGATGGTGTCGACAAACATCATTCTTGAGCCGCGATGGGACCTTGACAAGAAAGTGCAGCAGGAAGGGTTTACGATCACTCATACAGATGTAGATGTATTCATCCAATATTGGACTACAGAATGGCACATACTGGGTGACATGTAGATGGACCAAGGAGCCAACCAGGTTGGAAATGGACAAGGAAGTGGCCAAGGTGAAGGCCAAGTAAATGGCTAAGGGAATGGTCAAGGAATGACCAAGATGATGGAAAATGAAATGACGGTGGAGATTACCAAGACAATCAATCGTCAATCTCTACCAATGATGATAGTGAGCACAACAAGGATAAAGTCAATGACTCTGAAGAGACACCTACTGATGAGGATGTGCAAGAGGCCTGGTATGAGGCATGGAGCAAAGAGAAGCATCAGTTGCGGTACAAAAAGCAGAAATCTTACAAGATGTCTAACACTGTAAATTTAGCTAAGGAGGACATCATCTTGCTTCAGAAGTAATCACAGAGGTCACAAAGTCCAGTCTTAAGGGCTTAAGTAAAAATTAGTTGTGATTGACTAACAAGATAGAGGACCATATTAACACACTGATTGAAGCTATCAATGAGGTCAAAATCACAATCAAGGCTGATAATTACCTGGTGGATCCAAATAAGGTGTTAGAAACACCACTCTTGTTGCTGCTTGTAAATATAGAAATCCAGGAACAAGTAATGGAGACAAGGATGCCCAAGTTTGATAATATTGTCCATGGGTTTGAGACATTATATATGGATTTATCTAAACTAATTCTAGCCAAATTCTATACTATTTAGCATGCGGCAATGAATGAAATATTGATCCAATAAAATTCTCTTATGTATCAGGAAACCAAGAAGAAAAGTAAGGTGAAAGAGCGCAAGACCCTCCTTTGAGAAAGAGAGCAGGAAATTGAGGCACAAGAATAGAGTCGGATTTCTTGCTGAAGCCCTAAAGAAACCAGTCACAGATTTTCCTCTGGAAAAAGGCCAAGAAGATGCTGATACAACCACTAAGGTAGCATGCCTATCCCATATTGCTATAGACCTAAGTAGATAGTTCCAGGAGTTGAAGGAGAGGCAAATACCAAGCACACCTCCTAAGGTGCTTAAAGAGTGCAAAAAATAGTGTCTGAGGCTATTGAGAGGATAAGTCAAGGAGAAAAACTCTACAGTTGAATTCATTTCTGTGATGTGAGAAGTGCTTCTGGAGGATGATACCATGGAGAATATAAAGGAAGATGTGCGACAAGTTGACTTGAAAATCATCGTGGTAAAGGTAGACATGAAGAAGCTCACGATCAAAGAAAGGATCGCAAAGGTCATAGAGTTGAAGTAGCTACAACAAGAAGTGAAAAATATACGTTACCACGAGTAGAAAAGGAATGATGAGATGACAAAACATCAGTCAGAAGCAGAAAGAGTTAAGGAGATTATTCAACCTATGCAACAAAAGCTCCAACATATCATGCAGTCACTGGAAGAGGGACTGTCGGAACATATCAGTTGCGACTGTGTGGAATAGTTCTCCAAGTAGGTGAAGTAAGTAATGGAAGAGGTTTCCCAGGTGCAACAAATTTTGAAGGATTTTCAGGACAAGGTTGGTCCTATGGTGCAACCTGCACCAAAGACATGAATTTTCTAGAAAAATAAATTTTGTAGAGGTGTCGAAGTTTGCTTAGTGGCTCAACATGATCCAAATGTGAGTGTTGGGGGATTGTTGGGATAGGAAAAGTGCACAAGGAAGAATCTAACATGCAAGACAGGAAAAAAGGGCGTGTAACAAAGAAAATTAGGTAAAGGATATGTTATCCTTAAAGTTGAACCTAGACTACTGGGGTTCAAGCTCAGAGAAATATTTAAAGATAATTCAATATTATAAAATCAAATCAAAACAAAATTGGTATGTAATCAAAATATATAGGAAATTCAAATAACCATCATATAGCTGTATGCCATAAAATAAAATAAAAAATTCAATAACAGGAGGAGTATGAGCTTGAATTTATGGAATGGACTTGGTTCTGTCACTAAATTTTAAATGGTAACTGTATTTTATCATAAGAATAATGTAATGGATTTTAATTGACCATACACAGAATAAATCATAAAAAATACAATTCATAAAAAGAACAAGACAAGCTCATAACCATAATCATATCAAAGTAAGTCATGTATTAAAGATGCAAAGAGTTTTATGTCTTACAGTATATATCAAAACTGGATTCCCATCTTTGATTCCCACACTTCACATCGAGCTACTATCCCTTATATACAAAACTTCTAAGTTTTTTGAGATAATTATCAGATCCTATTTTTATGGATTGAATTTCTTCAAAAATAGAAAAGTCGATCTTCTAAAATAGTCTTAATACAAGTGTAATACAAATAGAAATAAAAATAGACATGTGTCAAGTCCTAATTTTTTTCAAAGCTAACTATCCTCCTAAGTCTAAAGACTCTTAGAAGCTTCTGCTAAAACAGTTAGGTCACTTAAAACCCGAGATCTCTTTTGCAACCTGGCAAATTCAGCATCCTTATTCTCCATTTGATTGTGCGCCTCTTTACTTTGGGTGTTCATGTGTTCATATTGCTTCTAGATAGCTCTCTTCTCTTTCAATATGTATTTATATATTGAAAGTATCTTTTGGTAATCTACTTCTTTTTTCTCCAAGTCCTCTCGTATCCTTTTATTTGCAGTCATTAACTTTTCATTGATACTCTGCAAAAACTTGGTTTGCTGCTTATATGTCTGTAGATACTTTTTAATTTGATTCAATTCTAGACCTATTTCAATAGTATTTTCTTTCATAAGCACTTCATCTTCTTTTGGAAATTTTGAGACTGAATAGTCTTCGGAATACACATGTTTACTTGTGCAAAATATTTCAGGTATAGATCCTGCAACACCCTGAATATCAATGAAATTTTCGTTATCTAAATAGTATAGATCTTTGGATGCATGTGTAGTTTCCTCACTGAAAAAATAATTTACCATTATAATATCTCCGCAGTCTTCATTTCTATTCTTTGGAATATGCACTAATTCCATTTCTGCCTACATTCTACTTCTTAGCCTAGTCCTAGGCTTTAAATTAATACCTTATGGATTCAAAACCTAAACTCATTCTTCATTCTTTGAAGTTATATTTTTTAGAACCATACTCAATGTTTTAGGGTTTTCATCTGTAACTGAAGCTTCAAGAAACAAGTTATTTATTTGGTTTGTCTTTTCTACAAAACCCTTTCCTTCTACTGCAATATGCTCAGTCTATTCTTCATTATTTTTCGTTTGTTGGTTCAAGTCTTTTGATACCCTTTTTCCCTTTTCTTTGATATTTTGTTCAAACCCTAACTCTGACAAAAAACTTTCCTAACTTCATCTTCCTTTATTCAATTGTGAAATCAACAACAATTTATTCAAACCCTGGTGGTATATAGAATGAGCAGTGTGTTTTGGATGGGATTGAACCCACATGACCATATTTTGCATCCTTTTTAACAAATAAAATGGGGGATTAAGTTTTAAACTTCCATTAAGATGCATTAACAACCTCAAATGACATTTGCAGATTATATCATAGAGACATTCACAAGTGATATAATTTTGAACCATTTCCAGAGGAATTTTCCAATTGGGTTTTATCTTACTTACATGAATACCATTCTTCCATTCCAACTTCTCAAACCATGGCAACAAGAAATCACCATAGTTGCCCTAAAAATACTGCTACTTAAACCACCTTTCTCCTTGTGTTGGAACCCCTATTGCTTATGTAACATATTCTTCATTCACCATAGCCTTCAAATTCTTGAGCTGAACCACTCCTTCTTTGTATTTTTTTATGAAGGCCCGAGTCACCTATGTATTAAAACCCTGCAAATTTTCACAGAAGGAAAACCAACCTAAATTTCTCATTAACTAGGCTGACCTTGGAAATTGCATTATCCATTGTGTATTATCGGGTTCCAATCTACAAATCAAACCTCCTAGTCTTCTTTTCACCAAAATATCTACATATTCCTCTATTGCTACCTTCGGCATTCTGCAAATTCTTCACAATACAAACTACACAGACATAATGAAATTCAAAACAGTAGCATGAAATAGGTTTAATGTAATATGGATTATGCCACTGTCAACACTCTCAATACTGGTACCATTGTCCATCATGTCAAATGCCTTGACTTCATACAATGAACACTTGTAAAAGCAAATGCGTGCCGCGACCAACAAGTTCATTCATCATTTAGACATGCCTTCAAATAATAATGATAATACTTTAAACCGTAGTACCAACTCTGTCAAGTGTACAATCTTGGCCATGTGTTTGATATATCCATATACCTTTGTTCCATTATCAAAAAAATTTAAAAAATGATATCATGAATAAAACCATCTGGCAGCGATGCAATATTTCCCTTTCTAAGAAATGTTGCCAGTTTATATAACCCATTTCATACTTGATTTTATCATAAAATCTTTTGCTCTAATACAAGATTATAACTTTAAACAATAAATGATTTGAGCCTTCAAAAAGAAATCACCATAAAACATAGAAATCATGACACACAAGGGTGTTAAAAAGGAATAAGGTAATACTAAAGTTATGAACTCAAATAAAGAAAAATATAAAACCCTAGGTTAAAAAATGAAAAACAACCATAGAGATAACATGATGGAAGGGTAGCACATAGCAGAGGAAGCTACGATGTGGAAAGGAAGATCTGAGTCAGTGGAACAGAGGCAGGTAGAAGGTTCAAGTCTGAATAGGTGCAAGTCAACAGTACAGAAGGATGAGCCAGAAAAATACTAAAGGGCATTTTTGCACCTAGTTATGGTCTATACAAACAGGCTGAAACATGATTCTATGGCTAGTTATGGTCATGGTTAATGTAATGCAGGACTTTTGCGGCTAGGTATGGGCCAGAATTAATGTAATGAAATATATTTTGTATCTACTTGAGTCTGTAATAACTAAGTTGTACTCAATCAAGCCTGTGCAGTTTTGTAAACACTATAAATAAGAGGAACCCACTCTATATAACAGTTAGCTTCAGATTCAATTTCAGCTAGTTAGTATTAGTTGATACTAAGTTAATATCAGATATGAGCTCGATAGTAGTAGGATGTTGAGCTGTAGATCTGCAGATAAGTGCATATACCATTTTATAGGAGTTAATTCACAACCGAATGCGCACATGCTAGAGCACAAGACTCGTTCCAGGATGTGTGTGGTTTAGTGGGAGTAGTTAGAATAATAAACCTAAGAGAATTAGAGAAATAAGAGTTTAGCTAAAAGACATATCTTAAGAACAGCCTATAAGTAGCAGACTACAAGGTGCTACCTATATTTCTCATGCCAGATGAAGAGCGCCTTGGTGGTTTTTCCCATATGGGTTTCCACGTTATTTCCTTTGTTGATGAATGTTGAATGTTGAATGGTGAATGGTATGGTTGAATGTTTAACTATGAATGTTGAATGTTTGATTATCTTCCATTATTTACAGTTATTGTGTGAATGAATGCCGCAATATTTATGAATGCAGTAAATGAATCAACAACTAAATAATTTTTTTACCACTATGTATTAATCCTGTTAAAATACTGTTAAGTTATAATACTATTGTGTCGTTTTCATGTACGTTCAAGGAATCAGCTACGTCACATAGTTGCACTAGTTATTAAGTTCGCAAGGATAAAGTAGTGTCACACGTTGGTTGTGACGCATGGTTGCGCCTCTGTAGCATAGTAACTGAATCCATCACTCCATCCTTATTGAGCACCTTGGCCATGCGCCAAGGGACTGTTATCCCTCACCAACTGTGGAAACATGGTTCTTGTAGTTACACATTAAGATATCTCGGGTGAGACTGCACCCACCTCGCAGGTGTTGGTGGATGAGCTTTCTCTTTTAGGACAATATCTTTGGGTGTTTTCTTGGTTTTGTGTTGTTGTTGAACCTGGGTCGCGTAAGTAAGGAAAAGAGGCCAACAAAAAGATACCAAATGATACAACAAGCCAATCATTTCCATTCTTAGCACACTATTCAAGTGAGTGATATGGTTTTTCTTTTTCCATAGCCTTATAAGTAATCCTCTTTAAAACTCAAATGGAATCTTAAGCCAGCTACAAACTTTTATGGGCCATATAAGGATCTTCAAAAGATTGGGTTTGTTTCTTATAAATTGGAACATCCTCCTTCTTCTCATGTTCAACCAGTATTTCGGTTCTCTTTCCTTAATAAAGTTATTAGCACAAGCATCAGAGCACAAATTGTTTTACAAGAACTGGATAATGATGGATCCATCATTTTTTATTAGGAGGAAATTCTTAATAGATTCACTCATTAGCTTCACTCTGGATCCATCACAAATATATTAATTAAGTTGCATGACATGAAATGAGAGGATGCTACATGGGAACTACTTCTTCAATTCCAGCAACAATTTCCATATCTAAAGCTTTGAGAACAAATATTTTCTAAGAGGGAGGCGATGTTAGGAACCTAAGTAAATATTTCTCTTTACTTTGTTAGTATATTGTTATTGTACACATATGATTTGTAATTCATCGTGTACGTATATTTTATTATCCCACATTCATGTTGCTAATTCCTTTATACTAGATGGTTTTCCATAAGGACCCAAACTGCTTGTCCAAAAATGCAATGGCAGCCATAAGGGAGTATTGCTACTACTACTTCTCACAAGAGGGAACACACATCAGAATGTATGGATGTTGCCAAGCTCCATCCATTTTTCTGAGATATGAAATTGACTTTGTAGTTTACAAGGAAGATGTGAGACAAGTATTCATAAATGGGATTAGCATCTACTTGGATAATCATAAAAAAGGTTCATTTCCTCTATTTCCCTTTTGTATTAGAGCCTATAATTTTTCAAGAGTGAAAGGGGATGAAGATTTTGTGAAGGATATAGAAGTGTTCCATTTTGGGGAGAATATTTTTGTGACAAATGATAGTGTACAAAAGGTTGCTGATAGTTTCACAATGGTTAAGATACATTTTGAATACAAATACTTCTTCAACAAGGATGAAGAAGTGTTCATAAGAGAGAACCATATGATTGAACTAAGAACACACATTGCTTGAAAGAGAGGTGCCAATGCTAGAAATACTTTCAAATATAGAATGGAGGAAAGGATTAAGAAAAAAAAGAGAGAAAGAAGATAAAAGGAATAAAGTAGAGGATTCCCAAAGGCTAAAAGAGGAAGAATAAATATTACGAAAGGAAACAAAAGAGAGGGTACAAAGGGAAGCTGAGGAGGAATAAAAGAAAAAGGAAACAACAGAAAGGGAATTAGTAGAAGAGATTACAAGGAAAGAAGAAGAAGATAAGGTTGAGAAAGTTGTGGATAAAGAGGAAACCTTGAATAAGCCCATTATCCCACATAACATGGACCTAGACCCTCCTATCACAACAAGTGAAACACTTACCAATGGCCGAATCCATTTTAAGGAACTCAGGCTCACCTTGTTCACTCTGTCAAAGAAACATACTTTGGATCACTTGGATACCATAATTTTTTATGATACTAGAAATACCATCATGAGAAGGTCAGAGAGAATATTAAAAATTGGTACTCAGACTAATGTGGCCACCATTACAGGGAACACTAAAATGGAGGGTACCCATAAAGACACAAAATTCACATCCTCGGTAAATATAGTAGCTACCTATGATAGTGTTGATAATGCTGAAAGATTCATGAATGACATGGTGAAAAATAAAGAGAAGATGCTCAAATTAAAAGATAATTAGGTGAAAATGCGAGGAGAATATATATAATTTAAAAGGAAAAATGACACCATTCTCTTTGAGAAGGAGAGGGTATTGAATGAACACAATATAGGAACTGAAGTCGAAGATGGAACTCCTAAAATTTTGTAGGAAAGATGCTAGGGGGATAAATAATTAAATTCCTAAGACCATTGAAAGTGCCATGAATTTTACAAGAAAATCCCTCAGGTCCATGAGAAGTTTCACATCCCTTTAGTTCAAAAGATAATCGAGCTTCCAAAAAGGGAGCAACGCATAACATAGTTGCATGATGGGTTGTGTGAAGATTTAGAGTATATCAGGAAAGAATATGGTTTCATAGAAGAAGACATTTATCACTTTGTGGGATGAGCTTATATTAATGCATATCTCTTGGAATACATTTGGAATGTTACGACAGAGGCGGTGGCCCATATAGAGACAATTGTCAATTCATGAAGTAAATTTGCAAGTATTGGATCCTATCAAATATAAGGCCATAATTGAAGAAGATAATGCATGGGAAGAATATATTTCCAAGGTTTTATGGCCCACCTAATTTTTTTTTTTGATTTTTTTTTTGTATTTTCTTATGTAAGTACAAAATGACAAATTTTAGGAATTCCTAGGGTTAGGGTGAATGAAGAGTCCTTAGAGTACAATATCTTGTTGTAATATAAATAGAGGAGAAAGGTAAAGATATAGTAATTTTTCTAGCATTATAGATGTTGGACCATTTTGTAAGAGAACTATTTTCCTGCTAATAAGAAGGATCTTTTTGCTGGGAAAAACATGCACATATATTTTTCCCAGAATGTGTTGAATGTTTAATGTGAAGCTACTTCTTCTTGCATTTGTAACATATACTGTGAGATCGTTCTAACTTTATTGAATTACTTCATTGATGCTGAATAATTTACTTTCTATGAAGATGCTTATATATGAAAAGAGTAATAAACTGTTTTATCACATTCGAGCTATCTTTGGTATTATTTTTGCTATAAATGTGAATATTGTGTTGGAACAACTATCTGTTACACTTGAATTTCATAAGTTGGGTCCATTTCAATATGTTTGGCATGAAATCTGGTCTGAGTGCCTCTATGTTTCACTTTGTTTTTCATGTAGCGGTGGTAGTTTTATTGTGTAAATCATCATTAGGCTATTCTAACATTAGATGTCATAAACACATTGACATCTAATGTAGGATGTATTTTTAGAGGACTTGAAAATTCATCAGTGAAGCCATTTCACTTATGATTTAGTAAAAAGGGGATTACAATATCTTGGATAGATTTTCAAATGATTTATTGCAGTAGAGAGGCAAAACACTAGAATGCCAATGAAACACCAATATCTTGGATAAAGCTTCGAACATTTTAATAAATTTGTCATTTAGTTTTATTTTTTGTTTTTTTTGGTAGTTATATTAGTACAAACAATTTAATTGCAGTTGTATTATTCTTATTTTTAATTTGGTACGAGGTAATATTAAAAATATATGAGAAATATGCATTGTGGTATGAAATTAATATGAACATCTGATATTGATTTTTTTTTAGATCACAACAATTGATGACTCTATAGATAATGACCCAAATTATGTTGAGCCTACATTGGATATAGAAGAAGAAGAAGATGATGATGGTGATGATGATGACGGTGACAATGACGATGAGGTTAATCAACATGACGATTTTGATGATCATGAACATGATCTTGATGATGATGTTGGTGGTGCTAGTTAGAGACTAATGCTATGCAAGAACATGATACATTTTGCATTATATTTACATATATAACTATGGTACATTTATAATTTTGACTTTTATATTTATATATAAAGATTATACAACATTTTTTTTTATGTTAGAGTGGTATTTAATTCACATATATATTTGACTTCGCTTTACTTTACTATAATGATATCCATGAAAGGTTTTGGTATGTTGATCAAACATTTGAATTTTAGTTGATTTGATTAAAGAACATGAAACATTTTGGATTATATTTACATATATTATTGATGATATATAACTATGATAAATTTATAATTTTGACTTATGTATATTATACAACTTGTTTTTTGGTAGTTTGGTATTTAAATCACATATATGTTTGACTTCTTTTTACTTTAATGTAGTGATATCCATGAAAGGTTTTGATATGTTTATCAAAAATTTGAATTTTAGTTGATTTGATTAAAGAAGATGGTGATATAATTACTAATCTCTTGTTTGTTTATTTATATTGGAAATTTCCAATGTTCTTTTGATGAATAATTAGCATATATATATACAATGATATTACTATTTTTGGATGGATGTTGAGAATTTTCAGTAAAGTTCTTCAGAAATGTTATGTTTTAATTTTGAATTTTTAATGATATTTGATAATTTTGATATATTTCAACATTTAATTGAAGTTAATAAAATGGATGAAAAAAAAATAAAAAATGTTATATTTCACTATTAATAATTGAATTTTAAATTCTTAGTTAACAGTAAATACAAAACAAAACACAAAATGGATGCAACATTATATGCACCACTAATTGCAAATCTATATGAAAAACATGATGTGAAAGTAGACATCACACCAAATGCAAATGTGGATATAAAAGTGGACATCACATAAGACAATGTGGACACACAAATGGACATCACACTAAACATAAAATTGGATCAAAAAACTAGACACGATTAATGGCTCAAAACTATATTCAATATTAGGCCCAAAACTATATGCAATAATAGTATATGCAAAAGTGGATTCTTGGTTGGACGCATAATTGGATGCTAAAGTTGGCATAAAATTGGGCACATCATTTGATGTAAAACCAGGCACAACACTAGACGTAAAACTGTGAGAAACACTTGACACAAAGAAAGACTTAAAACAAGATACAATATTGGATGTAAAATGGGATGAAACACTGGATATAAAAGTAGATGCAATATTGGATGTAAAACATGACCCAACATCAGACACAAACATGGGTGCAATGCTGGGTGCGAACCTACATGAAAAAAAGACATCAACCAAGATGGAATAGTAGGTACAAACCTAGACGCAAAAGAAGATGTCATGCCGAAAACTAGATGCAATAGTAGATGCAAAAGCGGATTCTTGGTGGGAAACAAAATTGGATGCTAAAGTTGACATAAAATTGGACGCTAGAGTTGTCATAAAATTGGATGCATCATTCGATGTAAATCCAAGCACAAGACTAGGAACAAAACTGTAAGCAACAATTGGCTCAAAGAAAGACATAAAACGAGATAGAATATTGGGTGTAAAATTTGTTGAAACATTGGATGTAAAACATGACACAATATTACACACAAACATAGGTGCAACACTAGGTGCAACGTTGGGTGCAAACCTAGATGCAAAAAAAGATATCAACCAGGATGGAATAGTAGGTGCAAACCTAGATGCAAAAGAGGACGTGGAATATGATGATATTTTGGGCACAAACATAGACGCAAAAAAATTGTAAAATGGGATGCAAAATTAGAAGTAAAACTATATGTAAAGCTAAATGCAAATGTAGATGTAGAATTAGATACAAAATTGGGTTCCAAACTCAATGTCAAATTTAGAGCAACATCTGATGCAACATTGGATGTAAAACTAGGTGCCAAACTAGGTGAAAACTAGGGTGTAACCAAGGGCACAAAAAATATGCAATACAAGATGCAAAATTGGGCGCAAAAAAAGGTGTAAAAAAGGATGAAAAAAATTGGGCACAACAAAGGAAGCAAAAATGGACATTTAAAAAGACAAAACAAAAGGTGCAATAGACGGTGTTTTATGATGTATAATAGCACATGTTTTAGTGCCAAATTGTTCATCACAATTGAGAAAAAATTACACTAAAATCTGATGCTAAATCTGACGCTAAATCCAGTTTTTGTTGTAGTGATGACTCATACTCTGCTACATTGTTTGTAGTCACAAACGCCAACTTAGACATCAAACTAATCAATTCACTATAGGGAGAAATCAAAGCTATGCTTGCTCCTACTCCCTCTTTGGATGAGGATCCATCAAAATACATTTACCACAATTCAGCTTTTTGTTCAATAGTACATTTGATTTGTTTTTCCTTTTCTACCTTTAAAAGACAACTTTTATTGTCATCACTGAAATGTAACATACAAGACCCCAAATCCGTTTCTACAACATAAAGAGGATGATTTGTTGGGTTCTTATCATCAGTAACAATGTAAACATATTTTACTTCTCTATACAATCTCCTATTTTCTCCTCCAAAAACAGGAATAGTTGGATATGAAAAATTGATTTCTAAGGTACCACCTCCCTTCTTATCCCAAGACGTTGAAAGAAACATTCTGAACTTAAAAATGATATCAACCACCACCACATCCATGATGACTCTTTTCATGGGTAACTGAGTCAAGTTAACTACAAGATCCTTAATCACTCCCAAACATTTAACATCTCTTGAATCAAGTGCATATAAGTCATGATATGGTTTTGTGATACTCAAACCTAGAGCCTCCATGACTTCTTTTGGCATCAAATTGTGAGAAGCACCAGAATCCAGTAAACAATTATGAATCATTTGATCATGAACAATAAATGTTATATAAAAAGGTGGAGATGAATTTGAATCATGTTTCATCTTATCAGACAGAGCAGAACTAATAAAGGTTTTTGGATGTTCTTCTTGAATATTTATAGTATCTGGAGGTATTTGGCTGGTAGTTTAACCTATCATCTTTAGAGATAGATTTCTATAGAAAGGATTCTTCATCAACTTAGTGAAAGGTACTGGAATTTTAATCTTACATAACTCATTTTTAAAATTAAAATTCTACACATTCTTATTCACTTATTCACTTTCAGCAACCTTATCTTTATCATCCTGATTTTGTATCTTTTCCTATGCTAAATTAGGTACTTGCTGAGGAGGAGGAGTTGTCTTTTTTTGGAATCTGTGAAACCTGTTTTGGACAAGAACTTAAATTAATAGACTTCTTGGATTCATATTGACATATATCAGCTGAGACTACATGATTTAAATCACTTTCTATTTGGTAAATATTTGCATCAAAAAACTTAGAATCCTGATAATCATATTCAGTTAAAAACCATTTTGATAATAAGTCTCAAAATTAATTTATTTCTTGATTTCAA
The DNA here is from genome assembly GCA_001517045.1 of Pseudotsuga menziesii. NCBI lineage: Eukaryota > Viridiplantae > Streptophyta > Pinopsida > Pinales > Pinaceae > Pseudotsuga > Pseudotsuga menziesii. The sequence continues at coordinate 57,087 of LPNX010805507.1, forward strand.
TGTTCATACTACCCATATTCACCCTCTTCAAATTCATATGTAACATTGTTTTGGAGTGGAGGAGGAACTCTCTGGTCTTCATTCTCTCTTCTTTCCCTTTGAATATCATTATTTCTTCGTTCTCTAGGGATAAATGTAGGTGCAAATTGGCACCTAAATTGATTAGGGTTCCTTTCTCCTTCTTGTGCTAGGTTATTTGAATTATTTTCTAACTCCATTTCATCTATTTTTCTGTTTGCTATTTGTGAAGTAGAAGATGGTGAAATCACGTCCTTTTTACCTTTTATGTCATATATTTGATGGTCTGAATTTTCTTTCAGTCTATTAGAAGCTATAATATTTGATTCCACCTCCAATGCAGCCTCCTACATGTTTACTAAGTAACTACCCTTCTTTCTCTTAAATGCAAGGAAAATTCATGGTCAAAGGCATTTGCATAAGTCATCTTAGCTAAGGTTTCACAAGGTTTGATTTTGGCTGGGATGCTTCCATACATTTTGTTAAAGAATTTAGAAATGTTTGTTATAGTTTCATCCTTTTTTCTTATTAAAGCTCCAAACTCTGTGATGTAATAGGTATGATATTTCGTGTCTCCCCACTACCTCATAAATACATCTTGTAGCTCCTTTATGAGAGTGATCAAATTAGCTGGAAGCTCTCTGAACCATTTCCTTACCTCCCCATCTAGACTCTGCACAAACATCCTCATCCACACATATTTTGCTTCAATATGTTGATTGTCTACGTAACTTAGGAATGCATCCCAATGCTTTTCAATAGTTGTCTCACCCTGACCATTAAACCTAGGTAAGTAATTTTGATAATCTCCTCCAAGGAGATCATTTACAGGCTGAGGAAGGACTAAGGGAGCATATTTGGTAGTTACCATTATATCCATCATATAAAGGGGCTGGTTTTGTGCCATTGTGAATCTACTTTGTTTTAATGAGGACAAATGTTGAACAACTTTGCTTGAACCTGGTTGAAAAGGAATTTTACTAGTTTTGAATTGAAACAAGGAAATATTACTAGAAGACTTAGCTTTTGCTTTTTTATAAGACTATGGATTAGTAAAAAATTGAAAACTACTGACTGGTATACAAGGGATTGACCAAGAGGGATTTTTTTTCTTCTTCAAAATATGTAAAGGATGATTTCAATGTTGACTACTCAAGAGTAAACAGAGAAGGAGAAGACTGAGTTTTCCTAAGTTGTCTATCTTCCTTTAAAATATGTTTTGGATTTGAGACACCCAAATGCAAAGGTGAGGTAGGTCCCCCTCTTGTCCCAATTTTTCTGGTAGCCATTGTGAACCACTGCTTGGTGAAATAGTAGTCTGAAAGATTTTATGATTTTCTCCACGTCTTAAAATCAGATGAACGATGATACCCTATGGAACATATATCTCAGTTTCATCCCCGGAAATGACGGAAAACATGTTTGTGCTAGAAATTATTCCCAGACTACCATAAGAACAAGATAACACAATATCAAAAATAAATAAAATGAAATTGGTTTTTAATGGTTTTGGTTTTAAAATTTTCCAACAAGAAATAATGTCATCAACAAGCTAATACAAATACTAAATTATGGAATGATTTGAAAGATTGAGTTGTAAACACATAAGATATAAACCAGAAACATTATAAACATAACAAATATTTCACCCATAACACATAAGCACTTGCATGAATAAACACATTAAACAAGAAATGAAATTATATGTTAATTAATCAAACAGATCAGAGATAAAACCAGCAATAAAGATAGTAATGGCTTATAAGTATGTATATTCAGTATCATTCTTCAAACTTACATAAGAGTAATCATTCTTAGCTTGAGATACATCAGCTCTAAATCCTTTCTTGAGAAAAATTTGAACCCTACATACATTTATTTTCCTACTTTTATCCCTTTCCAATCAAAATAGTTACATAACTGTCAAAACTACTTTTAGGTCATAATTCGAGCTAGTTACAAAAGTAGTTGTATTTTCAAAAAATAGCAAAACTATTAACTATCACAAACTAACTACTTGACACCTGGTCCTTAGAAGCATTTATAGATTCTTGGCTTCCTCTACAAATAAAGAAATTCCTTCTAAAGCTTGTGACTATTTTATGCTTCACTGCTGCTCTATCTCTAAAATTTTAATCCTCTTTAATAACACCTCTTTCTGCTCGGTCAGACTTTGAACTTTTTAATCTAATTCTTCAACCTGGCTTTGAACCTGTATTTTTCTCTTTAAGGCCTCTTTTGAGACAACTATAACCTCTTGATAGTATGAGTTGATATCATCAAGGTCCTCTCTCATTCTTCTATTAGTCATTACTAATCCATCATTAGTATCACTAAGAAAACCAATCTGATATTTGTACTTCTTCATAGTTTTCTTAACGTTCTTAGTTTTTGAATGTATCTACATTCCTCCATATAGTGTAGAAGTTTTATCTGACAACCATGGAATATCTATTTTCTTAAAAATGAGGTCATCTTCTCCTCTATATTTAATTTTTTCTTGTACCACAGGAACCTCTGAAGACACACCTTGTTCAATACTGAAAGTGTTTGGTTCTTCTAAAACTTTATCTATTCCTGGAGATGACTCTAATAACATTGAATTTTCTTCCTCAATATAAACTTGTTGCGAGTTTAAGTCTTCTTCATCTTCTGTATCTTCTTTAGTTAAAGAATCTTCAATCTTGGTAATCGTTTCTTTCCTTAATTTAGGGTTTAATATCTTTTTCATATTAAGTCTAAGTTTGTTTTTAATTATGGTTTTCATCCTCCAAATAACTTATTTCACCTGTAGAAGAGATTTTCTTCGAAAATTTACATTTGAGAACTTTAAATTTGTATTCCTCATTTCAGCTACAATAGGAACCTTTGTTGTGCTTTCCTGTATAGATATGAAAATCTTTTTTTTCTCTGTTAAACCTAACTTCTCCTCATAATTTGAAACAACTCTCTTCTCCTTTTCATCATTCTTCAAAACCTGCTCTGAGTTATCATCAAGTGTTTTTCCTAGCTCTTCATCGACAGTTTCTTCGAATTCCTAACCTGAAATTTTTTCTTGAATATTATCCTGTACCAGCTCATTCATTAACTCTTTCTTGAACCTTTTAGAAAAAGAAAATTTCTTGTTCATCATGCTCTTCTTCACTTGATGTTATTTTTCATTATGGATACCTGACCAGAACAAAAAATGATCCCAACTTCAACTCTTCTTCTACAAGACTATGCAAATAATTAATTTTATTAATCCATGATGAAAACAAACTGGTGAGTATGATCCCTATGCCCTTTAATTTTGTTGGAAATTTTTTGAAGACTTTTCAAGAAGAAGAAAGGTAAGTTCATCTTCAACTATTGGTTTAGATGTTGTGAAAATCTAAAATGGTATTTTAAAACCAAAGCAAACCTCCCTTCACATGTAATGTATCTCTACAAAATTCTAATGACTTATTTCCATTCAGGATTGAATTTATCCAACTCAATGCATGTTCCCCAATCTAGGGCTTCAATTTCTGGTAGCAGGAAATCTTTGTTGATGTATTTGTAACTTTGGAATGTATTCGTCTATGTATCTTATGTCTTGTAACCCGATGTTTATTCTGGGATGTATATATTATGTAATCGAGTCATGTTGTCATGCCTCGATGTTCTGATTGGGAGGATCTATTATGTAAACAAGTCATGTCAAGTCATAGTGGGTAACCCTCCAATTGTGTAAGTGTTAAAGTCCCCGTAGTTCCGGGGCACTAGGGTTATTAGACTCTCCTAGTAGAGGTCGGACCTTGTAGGGTTTTAGTCATGTTGGGATTAGTATAAATAGAGAACAGGAGTATCTGCTTGTCACACAACTCACACACACTTAAGTGTAGCGCATAGTTGAGGAAGGAGAAGACACTGGGGCTAGACAAGAAGAAGATTACTGCTGTTGGGATATCACTTACTATTTTGGGATTTTCTATTTTGGTGCTGATTCTATCTCTGAGGAAGTTGTGGGGTTTTCTCCTTTATGGTTTTCATGAGGAAAAACACTGTGTTCATTGTCTCTTGTGTTTGATTGATGTGCTTGTTATTCTCTTAGTTAAAGATCCTAATAATGCTAGCTTAATGTTGAAAAACTAACATGGCATCAGAGCTAACTTGAGAAGAACACACTATGCAGCTGCGGGAACTAGGGATTCCTAGTTTGTGGATCTTCCTCCATAGATTTTCAGAAAAAGTAAGGTGGAATAACTCTCCTCCCTAGGGCGCATCTTTCTGTCGAAGCAAAATCCAATTATGAGGTTTTTCAGTTTTGGACCTGTCACTACTGTTAGAAATTAGGGATTTTCTAAAAAGAGGAATTTTTCAATGAGCCCAAGCCTGAATTGATCTCCTCCCCAAAATCGAAGTTAGGGACAAATTTCAAGGCATTTGGGTGAATAGAACTCCAAAAAAGAAAAACCATAATTTGCTCGCAATCCAGTACTGCAGGATTTCCGCTCAAGTCTGAGATCCGACATCTTGAACCTGGTAAGATCTAAAATATTTTTTATTTCCATTTGAGGTTCTCAGTTAATATGTCTCATCATACCAAGCTTGATGAAAAGCTTTAAGGAGCTGATAACTTCTGAGCCTGGAAGTATAGGATCTCCTTGGTCCTGGAAGAGACTAAATTAGACTCCTACATCCATGAGGAGGTTCCAGTTCCAAGGGGAGATGAGGAAAAGGCCTTACGTAAGAAGAAGATTGTTATGGAAAAGAGGATCATTGTTGATTCTATCAAGGATCACCTTATCCCAGAGGCATCCTATCTCAAGACACCTAAAGCTATGTTTGATTCCCTAACCAAATTGTTTGAAGGGAAGAACATAAACTAGAAGATGACTCTAAGAAATCAACTAAAGAATGTGAAGATCCAAAATGCAGAGACTATCCATTCTTACTTCACATGGGTTTCTCAGATCAAGGAACAATTGGAAGTAGTAGATGAAGAAGTGGAGAATGCACAAATTGTGATGACCACCTTGAATGGTCTATCTAGGACAGGGGACTCTTTCATTCAAGGGATCTGTGCTAGAAAGAAGTTAGTGAAGTTTAGTAGACTGTGGGAAGAATGTTCTCAAGAAGAAGCTCGGATAGTAGCTCTAGAAGAGAAGATGGGAAGTGAAGATCAAGATCTCACAGTACAATCCAAGAAATCCAGATCCAGGAATCACAGAAGTAAGTCCTCTCATCACAGGAATAACTCTAGAAATCCTAGAGATGGGTCTAAATACATTTGTGATACATGTGATGAAAAATGACACTTTCCTAGATATTGTCCTAAGAAAAAAATTAGCTCTCACAAGAAGAAGGGAAGCAATAAAAGACATCATGCTCATGCTACAGAGGATGATGAACCGTCCAAGAAGAGATCCATATATGAAAGTGAATATTCTTCAAGTGAGGATGAATATGTTCTAATCTCCGCTCTCACAGGTAACATTAATCATGGAAGTGATGATTGGATTATAGACAGTGGGGCTTCTAAACATATGATTGGATTCAAGGAATCCTTTGTGAATTTATTAGAACATGAATCACCTCACAAGGTCAAGCTAGGAGATGACTACCAATATCCAATAAAAGGTAGTGGGGAATATTCCTATAAACTAGACTCTGGTAAGTCTCTAACAATGAAGGAAGTATTGTTTGTACCAGGAATCAAGAAAAACCTTCTCTCCATATCAGCATTAGATGCAAAAGAAATGAGGGTTGCATTCATAGATATTCAAGTCATCATGTGGCCAAAAGGAAATACTATTGATGATGCAATAGTGATTGGTGAACAAGAAGGAGGTTTGTACAAATTGAAGGGCCATCCAGAACAAGCCTTGGTCCATGAAATAGTAGAGCCAAGTGAACTTTGGTATAGAAGGATTGAACATGTGCATTACAGAGCACTACCTCTTGCAAGCAAAGCTGTTGAAGGTCTTTGAGAAATACAAGCAAAACATGATGGGGTCTGCAAAGGATGTGCGAAAGGAAAGAACACAAATAAGACATTTCCAAGTAGTGAAAGCAAAGCAAAAGGAATATTGGACATCATCCACTCCGATGTATGGGTCCTTTGTCATCAAGCTCACTAAGCGGGTATGCATATTATGTTTATTTTATTGATGATTTTTCTAGGAATACATGTGTTTAATTCATGAAGAAGAAAGATGAAGTATTCAGCAAATTCAAGGAATTCAAAGCCTTGATCAAGAACCATACTGAAAAGAAGATCAAGAATTTACGATCAGATAATGGCGGAGAATTCACTTCAAATGAATTCAAAGAGCTATGTAAAGAATCATGGATTAAGAGGGAGTTGTCCACTCCCTACAATCCTCAACAGAATGGGATTATGGAACATAATAAAATAACTATCATGGAAGCTACAAAAGCAATGCTTCATGATCAAGATCTTCCTATGCATATTTGGGCGGAAGGTGCTAGAACAGTAGTGTATGTACAGAACCATACTCCACATAGAGTACTTGAGAACAAGACTCCTGAAGAAGTCTTCTCTGGCAAGAAACCAGAAGTCAACCATCTTAGAATATTCGAATGTCCTGTATACATAAACATTCCAAAAGAGAAGAGAACAAAATTAGATCCTTCAGGAAATAAGGGTATATTTGTGGGATACTTTGAAAGCTCGAAGGCTAGCAGAATCTATTTCCCAAGATACAACAATATTGACATCAGCAGGGATGTGAAATTTGATGAAGACAAAGCTTACAACAAATCCAAAAAGAGACCTACTGAAGAACCTGAAGAAGCAGAAGCACCCAAAATTCATGACAGTACCATCAATGAAGAAATTCAAGAAGAAGATCGAGAATTTGAACAACCACAAAAACCTATAGATCCACCTCTAGAGAAGAATCCTAATAAGAGGAAACCTACTTGGGTATGACAACTTATCCAAGGTGTGAAAAGATACGGGCCTCCAGAAGATAATCACAGAGAAAAAAAGAGGACTAGATCCTGCTCTAGGTATGTGGATTTACTATCTGATTTCATTGATAAAGAACCTTCCAGTTTTGAAGAAGCGAAAGAACGGAAAGAATGGAAGGATTCTATGATCGAAGAGTATTAGTTGATCAGGAAGAATGATGTTTGGGATGTTTTCCCAAGACCAAAAGAGAAATTAGTTGTGACTTCCAAATGGATCGACAAGATCAAACATGCTGCAGACTGTAGCATTGAAAAATTTAAGGCAAGATTTGTGGCTCGAGGGTTCTCTCAGAAAGAAGGAATTGATTATGAAGAAACCTTTGCACCTGTAGCCAGATACACTTCCATCAGATCAGTACTTTCTATGGCTGTAGTAATGAAATGGNGGTTTCTCTCAGAAAGAAGGAATTGATTATGAAGAAACCTTTGCACCTGTAGCCAGATACACTTCCATCAGATCAGTACTTTCTATGGCTGTAGTAATGAAATGGAAGATACACTAGACGGATGTCAAGACTACTTTCCTGAATGGTGCAGTAGAAGAGGAAGTGTATGTGGAGCAGCCACTCGGTTTTGAGACAAATGACAAGGAGTCTCATGTGTGCAGATTGAAGAAATCCCTGTAAGGTTTAAAAGAGGCACCCAGGACCTGGTATGGTAGAATTGACAGCTTTCTATCCATCTTGGGCTTTACCAAGAGTAAATCAGACTCCAACCTTTACTACAAGGTTGAGGATGGCAACCCAGTGATGCTTTTACTATATGTAGATGATCTATTTGTGACAGGTATGGATGGGTTGATTACTGATATGAAGAGAATGCTTGCTTCCAAGTTTAAGATGAAGGACTTGGGTATGATGCATTAATTTCTAGGTATGGAGGTGTGGTATAGTTGAGATGGAATCTTCCTTGGACAAGGGAAGTATGCAATAGATATCTTGAAGAGGTTTGGGATGATGGACTGCAAAGCCATGGCCACACCTATGGAATCAAACTTGAATCTCTTAAGTGATGCTTCATCAGAGTCGGTTGATGCTATAATGTATCATCAAATGATTGGGTCATTGATGTACCTGACAAACACAAGACCATACATTTGCTTTGCTGTGAACAACTTGAGCCATTTCTTGACAGATCCGAGAAACGTTCACTTGATTGCTACAAAGCATATTCTGAGGTACCTGAGGGGTATAGTTTATTATGGGATGAAGTATGAGTTGAATCAGAAGATTAACCTAGAGGGTTATGTCCATTCAGATTGGGCAGGAATTGCCATCGATAGGAAGAGCACTTCAAGATGTTGCTTCAGTATGGGATCAGGTGTGATCTCTTGATTTAGCAGGAAGCAATCCTATGTGGCGCTGAGTACAGCTGAAGTAGAGTATGTCGTAGCTTGTTTAGCTAGTTGTGAGGTAGTATGGCTATAGAAGCTACTATCTGATATATTTTATCTCCAGTTGGATGCTACTTGTATACATTGTGACAACCATAGTTGCATAAAGTTGTAAGAGAATCCAGTTTTCCATGACAAGTCGAAGCATATCGAGATCAAGTATCACTATATCACGGATATGGTGCAGAGGGGAGTAGTGAAGCTCCGATATGTTGCGATGGAGGAATAGATAGTTGATGTATTGACGAAGCCATTGGCTAGACTGAAGTTAGAGTACTTCAGGGAGAAGGTTGGTGTTCTCCAGATCGAGGTTTCCTCCAAGAGTAAGTGATGAGACCCATAGCCATTCTGACATGGTGAGAGGATCGGTTCCTTCCATGGTCAGATGTAATGGCTACGCCATTCTTTCATGGTGAGAGGATTGGTTCCTTTCATGTTAGATATGAGTGCTGGACATTCTATTGAATAGGATAGATGTAAGGGCAACTGCCATTCTGAGAATGGAGGCACCTGGCCAGTTACTAGGAAAACTCAGTCTAGGACTGAGAAGCCATTCTGATGTGATAGAGGGATGTGTTCCCACTTGATCAGATGTAAGGGCCAAACCATTCTATCATGGCTAAAGGATTAGGTTCCTTCGATGTCAGATGTGAGTGTTGGCCATTCTGACGAGTAGGTGAGATGTAAGGGCAACTTTCATTCTAGGAATGGAGGCACCTGGTCAGTTACCCGGTAGCTTAGTCTAGGACTGGGGGCCATTCTGATGTGATGGTAGGATTAGTTCCTCCATGATCAGATGTGAGTGCATGCCCTTTTTGATGCAGTGCTTCGTGCATGGTCAGATTGTAAGTGCAGATCCATTTCTAATGCAGTACTTCGTGCATGGTCAGATTGTAAGTGCTGAGCCCTTTCTGATGCGATGCTTCATGCATGGTCGGATTGTAAGTGCTGAGCCCTTTCGATGCGGTGCTTTCAAGCATGGTCGATTGTAAGTGCTGTGCCTTTCTGATAGGATGAGGTTGGATGTAAGTGCAGAGCCTTTCCGATGTAGTGTGCTTGCACATGGTTGGATATAAGTGCTAAGCCTTTCTGACAAGATGAGGTCAGATGTGAGTGCTGGGCCTTTCTAACAGGATGAGGTCAGATGTGAGTGCTGGGTGTGCCTTTTTGACAAGATGAGGTTAGATGTAAGATCTGGGTGGGACATTCTGACTTAAGTGTCAGATATAAGTGCCGATGAATACCTACATGAAGGGTAGGCCTATAGGATTGACTCTATAGAAATTCCTGTGATGAGAATAATCAAAATAGAACCATTATGACATAGCATGTGATGATGATATAGACTTGATGATGATCCAGATCAAGTGATCCAGATGAGATGATCCAGACTTGATGACGATCCAGATCAAGTGACGATCCAGTTGTGATGATGATCCAGACTCGATGATCCAGTTCAAGTGATCCAGATGAGATGATCCAGACTTGATGACGATCTAGATTGAGTGATGAGCCAGTAGTCATGATGATGTAGATCCTGTGATAAAGAAGAAGAAAATGACTTGAAGAATCGAAGATGAAGAAGAATTGAATAAGAAGATGACTTGAAGACTCAAAGATGAAGAAGACTTGAATATTATGAGATGATCTAGTTGATGCAGAGAAGAAGACCAATGCTGAAAATTGTGTCGAAAGAATACCTTCCTAGTTAAGAGGGAGTGTTCATGTATTTGTAACTTCGAAATGTATTCATCTATATATCTTATGTCTTGTAACCCGATGTTTATTCCGAGATGTATCTATTATGTAATTGAGTTATGTTTTCATGCCTTGATGTTCCGATCAGGAGGATCTATTATGTAAACAAGTCATGTCAAGTCATAGTGGGTAACCGTCTGATTGTCTAAGGGTTAAATTCCCCACAGTTTCGGGGCACTAGGGTTATTAGAATATCATAGTAGAGGTCGGCCCTATTAGCATTTTAGTCATGCTAGGATTAGTATAAATAGAGAATAGGAGTCTCTATTTATCACACAACTCAGAAACACACAAGTGTACCCTATAGTTGAGGAAGGAGAAGACACTGGGGCTAGATAAGAAGAAGATTACTACTGTTGGGATATCACTTACTATTTTTGGATTTTCTATTTCAGTTTTGATTCTATCTCTGAGGAAGTTGCGAGGTTTTCTCCTTTATGGTTTCCCCGAGGAAAAACACTGTGTTCATTCTCTCTTGTGTTTGATTGTTGTGCTTTTTATTCTCTCAATTAAAGATCCTAACAATGTTAGCTTAATGTTGAAAAACTAACAATCTTTTGGGTTAAAGATAAAAAGGATAATTCTTAAACCGCATCTCTCCCTCTCTTCATATACCTGTAGCTTCTGCTATCAATTCCTATGTCAATTCAAATTTAAGAGTATCAAATGTAACTGTATCATTGTTGAAACCCTGGGCAAAACGATATGATACTTCTGGATTAAAACCTATGATTATTTCGAAGAAAGTGAACCATCCTACTCTTTTAAACAATGCTACATAGTCAGGAAACTGATTTTCCCCACTCGTATCTATAGGTTCAAATCTATTAGTTTTCCCACTTTTCTTCAACTCTATGTTGTAACCTAACCTGTGTATTTCCTTTGTAAACTTCCAATATTTTGAAGGATCGTTCTCTGCAACAATAAAATCATGCCGAAAACTAAATCATGACAAGAAGGCTTATGATATTTCAATAATCCTTACAGAATCAAAATCGTGTCAAACAGACCACGACTCTCTCAATTATTTCTACAGCTCCTCATATGCCTGTCATGATTGTGGACTAGGGCTATTATCATGCATTATTATGTCTTCACAGGTGTCTAAAATATTCCAGTATTTTTTATTGCAAACAACCACAATTATCTGCCACTATTTTCAATGATTCTAGATTCTTGTAGGGCCTTATTACATTTACTCTTCACTTTGCGCTACAGGAATCCCCCTTGTGAATATTTTTTGAAAAATTACTCAAAAACAAAGGTTAGTTAATAAATCTAAAGCTTCATATAAAATTTATTATAATATTTTTAGACTTTTAAGGATATATACACCTAATAATGCCACAGAAACTTTAAAACCAATAAAATGAAATAAATCAAAACAATTATAAGCATAAAATCAAACAAAAATGAACTTACAACTATGAAACCTCAAAAAGAACTAAAAAATGTAAAGTAATAGGAAATCAATCTTTCAAAAAACACATACATTAACCAAGAACAATATCTAGTTATAACACAGTATATTCGGTATAAAGAAAGAGAATCACCAGTCCTCCATATTGAACAAGTTTCCAAAAACTTAGGTGAGCATTGCTGAATACAAAGCCTAGTTGAGACGTTTATAGGTCAAGCTTCTTATTGGTGGGAAACCCTTCAATCGAGGCTACAAACATGGACGATAACTTTGACATACTTCGACGAAATATTCGACGAAAGGAAGCTAACTAAACAGGCACAAATACCAGTCTTCACACAAGCACAAGAACTTGAAAATCACATAAGTGTATGTGAAAGGGAATGGAGAAGACTTTGGTACAAATATGATCGAACACGGACACACCTATTGTCATCCACACTTGATGATTTACCAAATAAATGGTATAATATGGAATAACCTTGATGTGAAACATTTGTATGGAATGAACTTAAAGAAAATTTCTTTAAGGACTTTAGATTCATACCAGAAGACAATAAAATAGTTGAAGAAACAAATCAAATAAAAACATATATACAACCGAATATCCTACCTAAGTCGACACAAAACATAAACCAACCAAAAGCATCATGTAATAACATTGGGTCGAGTGAAATACTTCAATCGATAAGACTTTGACTAGAAAACGAGCATACACATGGAAAAATATTTCAACTGAAATATGATCATCTAGAAATGGTAAAACCAATTAAAACAATATTTAAAGTTGAGTTTACCATAAAATAAGTTGTCAACAGGATGACAGCAACAAAATTTCTGGCATCATTTTCACAGCTTAAAGAAGGAAGTTGACAAATCAATGAAAGCAAGACACCAGAATGGATGGACGCGAAGGTCAAAACCAAAGATGTTGACATCTCCAAGGATGACCAACCAAAAATGGAATGAATAGATGACTATTTGGATGATGAACAAACAACCAAAATAGTTAATCTAATTAAATAATTTCAGGATTTCTTCATTCAAGACTATAAATACGTTAAAGGGTTAGTACAAGAGATGGGTGAAATGAAAATAGATATTAAACCTGATGCAAGACTTGTTAAGAAAAGACCTTACACATTGGCTGACAAATACAAGGAAATAGTGAAAAAGGAGATCAAAAATATATTAGTATCTGGAATCATTTACATAATCAACCAGTTGGACTGGGAAAGCCCAATGGTTGTTCAACCGAAAAAGAATGATCCAAAAAAACTAATAATCTATGTCGATTTCTGTGAGCTAAATAAATTCACCTTAACAGATCCATTTTCGACACCATTTGAAGATGAAATCCTAAATGAAGTCGCAGGACACGAGTGCTACTCATTTACAGATGGATTTTCAGGATACAATCAAGTCCTGATAGCCAAAGAAGATGACATTTGTTTATGAATTCGGGTCATTTGCTTACAGAGTTGAGCCATTTGGGTTAAAGAATGCACCAGCTGTATTCTCAAGGATAGTTGTTAAACAATTCCAGGAATACATTTATAAAATAGTGGTTGTATACTTTCCTGATTGGACAATTTCCTCCATGTTGAAATATCATTGCAAATGGCTAAGACTAATGTTGTATAGGCACCAAAAAATCCATCTTTCACTCAATATAAAGAAATGCATATTTTTCACACCCATAAGAATTTTATTGGGACATATCATATGGAAATAAGGCATCAAAGTTGACTTTGAAAAAATAAAAATCATTCTTGACTTCAAACTTCCAATAAATCCAAAACAGATCAGAGTGTTTTTGGGACATACAGGATATTACAGAAAACTCATTTGTCACTATTCAAACATGACCTACCCATTAGAAGAACTATTAAAAGATGATCAAGAGTTTGAATGGACTGAATAATGTGATGCATCCTTCGACACCCTAAAAATAAAATTAGTTGAAGCACCTATTCTCAAGTTACATATTGACACATCAGGCATAGCAATAGGAAAAATATTGACACAGCTTGGAGATAACGGGATGGACTATCCAATTGTATATAGCAATAGAAAACTACACAAGGAAGAACGTACCTATTCAATGACAGAAAGATAGGTATTAGGAATTGTATTTGTACTCCTAAAATACTGACATTACCTATTAGCTAAACCTTTCATATTCTACATAGATCACCAAGCATTAAAATACTTGGTAAGCAAACTTTTACATCATGGAAGATCATCCTGTTGGTTGTTATTATTCCAAGAATTTGAATTCATAGTAGTCCGACCAGGGAAACTGAATGTTGGACCCGACCATTTATCAAGAATCGACATGGGGGAGGAATCGACAAGAGTCAAAGACGATCTCCCAGATGCACATCTATTTCAAATAGAAGCTGTACCTGCAGAACTAGAAGAAATAGCTAATTTTTTAGAGAATGTTCAAGCACCTAAAGGTATGAGCACTAAAAATAAACAAAATCTAGCAATGAAAGATGCACCATATAGTCTAATTAACACAGTCCTATACAAAATGGGCTTGGATGAAGTACTCTATCGGTGTGTTTTATAGCACAAAAGAGAAATCATAATGCATGAAGTGCACTATGGACAAGCTAGAGGACATTTTCAGTCAGACATGATCACCAAAAAGATCCAACAGTTGAGACTATGGTGGCCAACATTACACAAATATTGTCAAAAGTTTGTTAGTAAATGTGATTGATGTCAACGTTTAGGTTTAGCTTTACCTAGTACCGATATGCCCTTAATATCAGTAAATACAAGTTTAGCCTTTAAAATTTGGGCTACCAAATTTATAGGACCATTTCAACTTCCATAAAGAAGGACATGTGCACACTACATCATAACACCAATGGAGTATGTTACTAAATGGGAAGAGGCAAAACCTATTGAAACTTGTTCTAGTGAACTAGCCTCCAAATTCATATATGAAAATATAATTACTATATTTGGTTTTCCATTAACTGTAATCAGTAATCAAGGATCACATTTTATCAGCAAAACCATTGCAACACTGATAGAACAATTCAAATGCGACCACCGATGAAGTAGATCTTACTATCCTCAGTTGAATGGGGAAATAGAAGCATTTAACAAAACCTTAACAAGATGTTTAACACGAATCTGTAACACTGACAAAGACGTCTAGGATGAGAAAATTCCTGCTATATTATGGGCATATAGACCAACATACAAGCGCTCTATAGACTAAACACTGTTAAAACTAGTCTGTGGAAAAGATTCAGTCATCCCCCTTCACTTTCGACAATAAATACAAGTGATAGCTGAAATAATACATATTAATGTCGAAGAAGAAAAGAAGTATCGACTAATGCAATTAGTTAAGATAGAATAACACTGACTAATTGATATCGAACACCAAGAGATCAAAAAGCAACAACTAAAATCTTGGCACAACTAAAATATCAAAAACAAGAACTTGTCTATTGGGGATCTTAAGTTGTTGTATAATAGTTGAGTGAAAGGAAAACCAAATAAACTACATACAGAGTGGATGGGACCCTACATCTTGAAAGAAATCAATTCCAATGGATCAGTTCGACTGAGAATGTTACAAGGAACGATATTTCGAAAACTGATAAACGGTGCACACCTAAAACGGTACAAAAACCAAGGAAAAAATAATATATATATATAATAGCAGTAATTGTTCCATAACTATTGAACAAAACCTATAAAAAGAAACATAAAAACCTAAAAACAAAAAAAGAAGCAATATAGTGATCAAAATGGCAAGAAGTAGTAGAATATTGTTCGACAAAAATACTAATTGACATTTTAGCCATCGACATACCTACTACCAACCACACAACCGAAATTTTCATCATCACGAAAATCGACAAGAGCATCAAAAGGTCCAATCAAGCCATCATGACTCCAGACAGAGGAACCACAAAAAACATAGCACATTAAAAGAGCTTTCAATAGAGCGTTCTTCACCATCAGATCCGCCATATACCTCCATTGACAAAATGGCACCAAAGAACACCAGATCCGGGACCACCAAAGCAAATGCGTTGTAGGACACGACAACCCCATTACTAAAAATATTAGAGAACATCAATAGGGAAAAATTAATCTAGAATTCATGGCCACAACTCTAGGAAGAATTTAAGAAATGAGCATATTTAAAAACACCACTGACAGAAGAAGCAGCGAAAGTAAGCGCTAGTACTATCATGAGTTATATTAACACAACCCTCATGGAAAGCTTTGGAGGGATGAAATAAATCATCGCAAAGTTCAGGATTAGTCGATACCATAATGGGAAGTTTTACTTCAATACACCTATGGAGATATCTAGCGATGTCATTTACAAGCTTACAGGGCTATCTAACAAAGCTGCACATGTCCCTGTTGGACCTCAACCTGAATTGGTTGAAAAATTAATAGGTACACGGATTGGTAAGAACTCTAAAGGGTTGACAGTTTGTAAAATCAAGGCAACAACACCCAAAATGGTTTCCAAAATATTTTCTACATGCCTAAGCGTCATAGGGCTAGGATGTGATTTAAGGCTTGACATGTTTCAAGCCGTCGACACTATAGAAGAATAAAGAAAAACCTATTGTTGGTCTCAGTATGTATCCAACATGATCAAAGGAATCTGTGAAAAATGTCAGGAAATAGGAGCAGTGAGCAGGTTTCCTTCCTTGATCATATGGATTACTATGTTCCATTTATGTTTTGTAGGAGACCAACGATTCTTGGAACTGACAAGATTACACATGTGGAGTTTCAAGCCATTTTCAATGGAAGGGAACTCACAATAAATTGAAGTAGTCAAAGTGTTGCTAGACAATTGGTTTCAAAACCTAAAAGACTTAACAACCAGATGGAGGGTGCCTCAAAACGTTTGAAGATGTCTGCAAAGAACAATGCACTTTAAGTTGGAGCTCAACCATACGATAGTTTGGTATATACAAGGAGCTCCAATGAAAGCTAAACAACTTGACTACTACCCAACATTCAAGGAAATATTCAAATAACTGGCCCAAAAATCCAATACTAAGATGCCCATACCAGTGGCTACAAAGAAAAACCAACCATTTGTCGAACCTATAACCTACCAAGACAAAGAGGAAGATTATTAAGTTCACCATCATATCAGCAATTTCAGTTCAGAAGAAACCTGGATAGAAGATCATAATCCTCTTATGATTGTAACAGTATCACAACCGTAGCAAACACTTGTAGTAACCAAACAAGAGGATGAGGAGGGTGAACAGGAAGGATGGAGAAACACAATCTGACAAACCTGATCATGCTATGACAAAGGAGAATCTGAAACAAATAGCTTAGGATATATCAATTTCGAGGAAGAAAAAATATAGTCTAGCATAAGGAAAGGAGAAGGGAAAACTCATCCTTCAAGAGGACTCAAAAAATGAAGAAGAGTTACCTGCCAGCACTGCTCACATTTTGGACGATACTTCCAGAAATAAGATACTTGTCATGACACAGTTCAAACGATTCATAGAAATAGAATCAAGACAAGGCCAAACTAAAAAGGTAAGATTCCGCACCCCCCTGAAATTGATTCTATTGATTTAACTTCCACCCCCATCTCCAACCAGAATAACAGAAGAAGCAATACTAGACTCGACTATTATCGCCTCACTAAGCCCCTATAAACATATAATACCTTGAACCCTTAAAGATAAAATTGATAAAGATGTTGAGCTACATCGATATATCAATAACCAGCCCAACCTGTTCTACAATTGCCAGCAAATAAACACCATGCACCAACTCACAGAGTTAAGATTTGTGCGATGAATTCTCACCCAAAAACCCTACCAAGCCTCACCAAAATCAAAATTTGTGGGAATAAGCAAATCCTCATTCATTTGAAACCCTAATAAGTCATCCCATGTTGTCACAGCCCAAGTTTCATCATTCACACCATCTATCCTAGATCATCCACCCCTGGTTAATGAAGCAGAATGGGGAGAAGTTGTTCTTCATGGGAATGATCAAGAAGAAACAATAACACTAGATCAAGAAATAACCAACCTCATTGACAGTGAAGAAACTGACCACCCTATCGACTTGCAACCTGAAGTAAAAAATTCCATGCTGATAGATGACCATCCGAACACTCCATCAACCCCAGAAATTTCTCCATCACCTACACCACCACTAGATTCAACCCCCCCAAACCCATATCCACCATCTACACCACCAACATATTCAGAACTAGCAACATACCTCGTACCTGAACAGTCGGTAGACCCTAACCTAGTTAGAGATTAGCCAGTAGGAGATAACCCATCAGGGGACCAACAAACAGAATAGCAGCAACCCGAGACAATACTAACAAGAACAGTGGTCACACATCACTCTCGACATAAGAGAAAAAGAGGAAAGAACAATAGAAACCATTAACATAATCAACATCACAGATACTGGCAGTGATCAACCTGTATCAACTAGGATCAACTACTACATTCGAGACACCTAAAATCAAAGATGAAGAATTGGATCAACTGTAGGGAGCACTTAATAAAGAATCAAGAAAAATAAAATAAAGGACACAAGTGAAAATTGAGAGAATTAAAGAAGAACAAGTAGAATTTCTGACAAAATGAAGAAATTTAACACAAATAATTTTTCTAGGAGCAGACAGAGCCAACATCGAAAAACCACGAGAAAGATCCTATCAGTTGTTTAAAAGTATCATGTCCAATATTCAAACATATTTGCAGATGAAGAAAGAGTAACAAGAAGAAGAAACGTTCATCTTATTAAAACAACAATTTACAACATTTTTAGAACCACATAAAGTATTACAAGAACATTTTGAAGAATCCACCACTATAGAGGAAGTGTTGAGAAATTGGTACACATATTATGGGAAAGTATTTAAACAACTTCATGAGACTTGGGAAAATATTAGAACACTAGACAATAAATAAGGATTGACAAAAACAATGAAAAGTACAGTATAGAATCAGATAGTAGTGGAAACAACAAAAGTAGAGAAGTTAGAGAAGCAACCACACCAGTGGATGAATCACACAATCGATAGCCTCAACATACTGGATAAAAAATTTCCGCACATGTAAATATTACTCGACAAAGCAGAAGAAAAGGCACAAATCCCCCCCGACATCGATAATATTATAGACCTATCAATACAAGATAATATGTCGACCTTGTCAAGCATTACAACCTTGAACATCGATATTCAAAAAGCACTCCGCAAATGGACAAAATTTCAGCATCAATTAGCAGTGACAACAGAAGCCATTGTGGATATTTGTGTATAAAAATCACCATCGACTTTCCAGCACAATCTGTAAGAAAAAACAATTGTAAAATAATACTTAGACAGTTTATTTTTTAACCGCCCCTGTTTCATCGAGATGAAGAAATATTTTGTTCCTAGTGGAGATGTTGGAGGATCTAGTCGGTAAATCTAAATAGACTAGTTAGCCGACTAATTACATATTAGGTTGGCCTCCATAGGTCTTGTCGGCTGATTGAACCGAAAAGTATTTATTCATAACTATTTTGTAATTATATATATAGGTTGTTAATCCAGATACGAACTTGGTTCAATTCGATGTTTGTACAAACCCACATGCATTATTGTGTAATATAAAGATGTTATTCAACCTACTATCCTTGTCTCTTTTCTATGTTACGATTATATGATTCTTTATGTGTATTTTTGGTAACCTTGCAATCTAAATGATTACAACACATACCCCTAGGGGATGAAAAAAAATATATATCCCCAAATAAAACAAAAAATATGCTAATGTATCCCATACTTGAAAGAACCAAAAACGATTATGCTACATAAATAAAAAATATCTTAAAAGATTTGTATCATGCCTTTCTCAATTATTTCTCATTCTAAAAGCTACTAGAAGGAGAGGAGGCCTACCTTCATATTTAGTGCTTCCTTGGATAACCAATCTGCACTTATATTGTTCTCCCTGTAGACATGCCGAAAGTCATATAACCCATGAATTGAAGTCGTTGGTAGTATAGCATATGTCCAATGTAATGGATATCCGACGAAAAATTTCACTACATAGATTTCATAAATTCAATGAAGTGTCCTTCATATAGGTCAGATAACCAATGAATTGATATCATTATCTTGAGGACTTATAAGCATGGCATCTTAGTGACATCAATCTATTGAGAAACAAATTTAATAGAATTATAAGCATGGCATCATAGTGATATCATTATCTTGAATAATATCAATAATTCCATATTATAACAGTACACCACGTAGTCTTGTAACAAGAGATAGATATCAAGCAGTTCCATAACAAATGCTTCAACCAATTTATCTCAAAATACAAACTACTTTTTGGTCAAATTTTGTAGGTTTAGATTTTTTAATTTATTTTGTTTCCTCACCAAAAATATTAAAGACCCAGTTTATGGATCTCAAGATATATAATAAAATCGTTTGCTAATATTTTGTAACTTTTTTTCATGAATAAAAATAGGTGTTCATTGATATTCATAGTGAATCAAAGGTAACTTGTACATAGTCCTGACAATAAGTCATTCCAAATGCAAGTGGAGATAATTATCAAAAAAAATTCCCAAGGGGAGTCACAAAACACACAATCCCAAGATTATTGAACTAGCAATACCACAGGGAGAACAAGAGGATCCGAAACAACTTATCGAAGGAGGCATCGAGGGTGGAGAAAAAAAAAACCAGTGGGATGAAAACAAAATCTATATTCCCAGCTAAAACAAGAAAGATGCTAATGTATCCCATTCTCAAAAGAACCAAAAAAGAGTATGCCACATAAATAAAACAAATCTTAGAAGATATGTATCATGCCTTCCTCAATGATTTCTCATTATAAAATTTCCAAGAAGAAGAGGAGTCTAGCTTTCATATTTAGTGCTTCCTTGGATAAACAGTTTGCACTCATATTGCGCTCCCCGTAGACATGCCTAAAGTCATATAACACATGAATTTAAATCATCAGTAGTGTAGCATATATGCAATATTTAATGGATGTCTGACGACAAATTTCACTGCATAGATCTCGGAAATTCGACGAATTCTCCTTCATAGAGGTCAGATAACCCATGAATTGATATCATTATCTTGAGGACTTATAAGCTTTGGTGTAGTTACACTAATACTAAGTAACTGAAAGTGTAGTTATAGTATTGTTCGGTCTTAGTGCCAAGGTAGTAGAATTTAGTTAGAGGTTGGATTAGTCCTTAGAAATACTCTATTCCTAGAATTCAAAGTTCTAACATAAAACCATATATCCCTTGGTAAAGGTTTAAGCCAAGACATTTTTGTTACACACCCTAACTACGTAACTATCGTACTACTACATGTGCTCCAATGCTTGAGATTTATTTCATGTAGGATGTCTAACTCTATCATACGTGTGGTGACAAGCTCTAAATTAGGTATAACATAATCTAGTGCAATGCTAATTCATGGGACTAAGACATCTTAGGGAAACATAACTTTATCTCTATATACCAATGAGTAGGTCATGATGGAGATATGTAATCTCCACTCAGTGGGACCTTTTAAATTATAATGAAATTTTTGTAAGCCCATAGTGTGGCATATAGCTTGGTGTTCCAATGGTCACCTGAAGCATTAACTGTGTGTTTAAGGATGGATTATAATGTAACATTTATGGATTCAACCTACCCATTCTTTGTATATAGTAGGGTGTGAAAAACTTATGTTTGATGTTATACTTAGGTAGTAGTCTCTATATTTATGTAGATATGAGCAAGATTCCATTGTCATCCACTAAGGTATAATGGAATATCAAATGATATATAATTTGGTTTCTAATGAATTTCACAATAACATGTCCTATGAAATAACTACAGGATATCAAACACGACTGACACTAACAATTCGAGCAGCAAAAACCATACCTGTAGATTAATTAATTAAATTGAAAATAATATTTTTATTTCTTGATTTTAGTATTTTTAATTATTGAAAACTTTATTACTTTAGTCTATTAAAAACAATCATCAATCATTCATTTCAAAAATTCAGTAAAATTAATAAACTATTATTTTTGAATACATCAAAATTAAATTAAAGATGATATTTTTTAAATAATAAAAATTTTCTACATAATTCCATTATTAAACATTATCTTATTTTAAACATATTTTCTCCTCTTTAAAAACTTCCTAGAATAAAAAAAACACCTAAAAGCATCTCCAAAAAACATTAAATCGAATTGCAATTAAAGTACCGATAAATTTTGAATACACAAACCTAAGCACTTATTTTGCATTATTATAGTGTTTTATTAACCTTATTTATCAACCATTTAGATTAATAGAATTAGAGGCCTTTGCAATTCTCAACCAACAAACAAAATTCCAGAATTGGAATGCAATAAAACTCTTTTGACTAACTTTTGGCACTTATGCCCAACATAGACACAATCATGCCCAGTTACTATGTAGTCACACTAGCCGAGACACTTCATGACCAATGGAGAGAGGATGTTTCACTGGGGAACAATAATATCGACCTTGGTAAAATTAATAAAATGATTGCACTCTATGTAGCAATTCAACTAGGGTTACCATTTATTTTTCTTGTTGTTGGGAATATTATTCCGTTAGGGCTAGAATCCACTGCTTATTTTGGCAGTTTGGGGCTATTTATCAACGCTTATATTATATGACCAAGGATTGTTTCCCCTTGGATGTGTTTTTTATCGAATCGAGGGATATTAATAGATTCAGGGAAAATGATCTAGGGTTTTGATTTCGTCTCACATCTACATAGTTCTCTACAAACAAACCCTCAAAGCTCATACAATACTCAATGTATGGTAAAACATTGCGTCCTACTACTAACTAGACTTCAACATGATGAAAATAATTCAAGAAGGTTACAAGTTTTATCTATAAGTCCTTCAAGTGGCAGTTAGGATTTCAATCCTCATGGAGGGAAAATGCCCCATAAAATGGAATAATTAATTATTGAAAAAAAATGATGTGGATAAATTTTCAATTCGCATAGAAAAGTGTACTTACAAAAGACATTTTTGCAGTCAATGAACTCCTAAAACCACTCACAATGTCCTGAAACCAACCACAAAAGGTCAATAAACCCGTGAAGGAAACTAGTAGAGAAAAAAATGAGCTTGTGAAGGAAATCGATAGAGCAATGAAGGAACCCGTGTATTTTTCGGAGTTTCAAGAATCAATACAAGGAAGGATCCAACCACTGAAGTCAAATCTCAATTTGTGGAGTATGAACCCAAAGTAACGTTTGGCTCTGCGAGGGAAGTCCAAAGTATTGAACTGTAATTTATGTAATGTGCGGGAGGGGACATAGGTGCAGGTAAGTGGATAATGAACAAAATAGTTTAGTGTTAGATTTTTTTATTTTTTATTTATTTATTTAATCATTTATTTGTTTTTTTATTTGTTATTTGTCAAAGTATTATGAACCCTAGATAAATAATTTGGATATTACATCCCTTATTTTCTTTCATTAACCACGTCCAAGTCCCCAACTATCATTCCTAGTATAGAAAAGGTGTTAATGGCACCTGTATCCCACCAAAGGACAATCATCCCAATTTATATGATTGTTGATGTCCTAGTTCACAAACTAGGGTCATAGAAGCTTAATTTTTGGCGAAAATTCTATAGATCCAAATCTTGTGTGCAAAACCTCGTAATGGTACCCATATTACACTCAAGGAAAAATGTACTTTATAGAGTTTTCTAGCAGTAATTTAATGGATATATCATTCCCCATAATACCTATAATATTAATTTATGCATTAAGTACATTATTCTCCTCCCGTAATCATGGTTAAGGCCTTAAGAACCACCAAATATATGTACAAAAAATACTAATGGAATCCCTATCACAAATGTATGCAAGAGATTCCTTTTAGAGGGATATGTTTCAATTCGAGGCCTTGATTATTTCCCATTATCTCGAGAATATTTATTTAGGGTATAAGTCTATGGATTTCTTGCCTATCAATGGGTAAGGCCTTGATATCATCATTAATGCACAAAACATTGAAGCAATACCAAGTCTCTCACTCAAAGGACAGTGATACCTTATATGGGACATGTTATGTGCTTTATGGAATTGTTTATGGGTATTAACCCTTAAAGGAATCAAGGTCAAAGGGAATTCATCCCCGCCCTTGATCATATCCAATTCCTCAGGACAACCTCAGGACCACCTCAGGACTCATCTATAGTATGAAAAATCTCATAACGATGCCCATATTCCACATTGTTGCACCTAGAAATCTCACATTGCTTATCAGCCTTCATGATAATTTCACATTGTCCTTCAACCTCTGAGAAAGCCTTGCTTGAGTCACCTTGGTCATATTTTTTCGATACCTAGAGGGGTCATCGACTTTATTATTTTTACACAGAGCACCAGCGGTGCTCCTTGTAGTGGATACATAAGCGTTGTTTCCCTCTTTCTTTGACAAAAACCCTAGGTCAGTGCCTTTGTCATTTATACAAGGAGCGCTGATGGTCAAAAAATGAGAAAAAAAGAAGTTTTTGGAAGCTTCCATGTGAAATCCTCCATGGAGTCAGTTCCTACATGCTTGGGAGAGGTGGCATTCACTTCCCTCACCTATAGGGATCATATCTTATCCATTTTCCAAGTCATCTCATGATTTCAAGGCCTATAAATGAAGCCTTCATCATGAGAGTGAGGGAGGCAAGAAAAAGAACCCTTATGTCGTTAGTTTGAAGTCTGAATCAAAGGAAAAGTAGAGTTTTCTTATGGCGGAGAGGTATTCATAGCTATAGAGGATTGTAGACATTCCTGTAGAGATCAAAGCCATCGACAACAAGTATTTTTGGTTGTACTTCTTTCTATTTCATAAGTAATACAAAGACATTCCCCTTTCCTATATTCGATGTATTGATTGTAATTAGATATTATCATATTCCTTGATCACTGATATGAATAATCAATTTATCATGACGCCCTCATCTTGCTTGTTTGTCTTGTGATCTATTTCGCAGTTACTGAACCATTACAACGAATTTTGGATGAGAAGACAAAGAGACCCAAGGTTGAGGTATATTGTATTTCATGTTAGTTAATTTGATTGTTTAAGGAAAGGATATGTTGCTATTTCTTTTTTTTCTGTATTTGTGATTTGCATTGCAGAGGAACAAACAGTTTCCGCATTGATTGAGAATTCCTAATAAGAAAATTGGAGACTTTGTAGGGGATAGTAAATCCAGTCAGATTTGGGGAAGGTCCAGTCAGATCCAGTGCAGATCCAATTAGATATACAAAATTTAGTAACCATTCCATCTATGATGGTTATTCTCTCTCCTTTTAGTTATTTTAGTTAACAAGGTAAGCTATCTATCTTATGTTTTTTTCTTATTGCCTCTTTTTTGAGTAGCCTTTACCCTTTTCAGTCCAACTTAGTATTTTTTGGTTTCTCCTGTAGGCCTTTATCCTTTCAATCTTTTGTTCGAGCAGTGCCTTTCTCTTTGGCTGATAGAGCGCCGACCCCTCCCAGATTTATTTTTCCCTCTTTGTCCACCGCGTCGATAGAGCCTTCTTCCTCAACTGACAGAGCATTAATGGCGCATGTGTGCAAAATAATAAAAACACCATTTCAACCTACGATGCTCTGGTGCAGTGCTCCTCAACGTGTCGAGGTAGGCCTTCAAACTGCCTCTTTAAGAAATTTTCTTTTCAAACTTTTCAACTGTTTTGTTCTCTAAATATTTTTCATGTGTTTTTCTTGTTTGCTAGTTGTCCAAGTTTGCTGGTTTTTGTGAGTTTAATTCTGTGTTTGAGATTAGATCCAAAAAAATTACTTTATTCATTGTCATAAACGAAAGTGGAAACATAGTTCAGAGTTGGTTTTTTAGTGAAGTGTCTGAAAAATTTTCTTTTGAAAAGACATCTATTGAGGCCTAGAAATTCGCAAGAAACAACAGAAAGGGATTCTCCCCAGTCAACATTCCCAACTAGCCCATGAATTTTTGGTTTACAGGCCGGCTACCGTAGTTCAAGTAACAAAAACAAAAAGTTTTACCGGTTACGGCCCGGTCCATCATGTATTTTTGTATTTTTTGACTTAATGTATGATATGCATATGCCTAATTAACCATGCGGGGTGATAAAGGATGCAAGGAGTATTCAAAACGTGATGCGCAGGTTCTTACCTCTCGTATTAGAACTCACAAGCATCTTGGTCACATATGCAGCAATAAAATAAAACTAACTATCTATCTATCTATCCCCGGGGAGCAAAATTGTAACTTATTTATGAGTAATGTGTATTGTGCATGCATTATAAAGAGAAATTACAGATAGTTGATATTCCTTCCTACAACACATGAATGATTAGAGATATTTAGACAATCAGATAGCCAATTGTTTATGAATAGCATACATTACTCATGGTGGTAAATCCACAGAATAAACTAGAAATCATTCAAACAAGAACATAGGCTCTAAGAGTTAGAACGATCTCACAGTTAATGGACAAAAAGCTGGAAAAAAAATGGTTCATCTTTCTTCAATCGATAGCATAACATTTGAAAGTCCCACAAATCCTTCTCCAGCTGGTAAAAAATAATTCTTTATTGCAAAAAAAAGTATTTCTTCTTACAATATCGCTTTTCATGTATAACTGGGAAAAATCCCCTTTCTTACTCTAAGTATTCTATATTTATACAAAAGGATGAGACTGTTGGGCTGCCCACAAATGACCCTTGGGCTTCCCAACTTTTCGCCTCCCAAAATTTCACTTTCCTCAAATGTTTACAAAATCGTTAGATATTACAAAAGTGAATGATTATTCACGAGGAGGGACCGACTTGAGTATTTATGAATTTATTCCACGCCAAAGCCTTAGAGGCAATGCCTTCAAACTTCCAAGGTTCCAAAAACTGAATCTTTATCTCGAACTTTGCAGCCTGGTTCTTGATGGCCTCAATTCTGGCCGCACTTAAACAAAGCTGATCCTCCAATAGTTGCACACTGATGGCGGAATGATCTACTTCACCCCTTAAGGTCCGGTCATCAAGGGCTTTAATGTGCTGTACTATTGCCTCCTCCTCTTGATGTCTCTTCTGCAAAATTTCCACAAATGAATTATGGTCTGGAAAAACATCAAGCCTCTGCTCAGCTTCTACTTGGCACCAGTTGTATGTAATCAAGAGCATTCTGAAAAATTCTGTGCATGCTCCTTTTGTCTTTTTAACAACTTTTTCGAAATCTTCCGCTGTGTTTATAACAAACCCTACTAAGTCATAATCCTGCTTCAGGGCCAGTCGATCTTTTGGAGGTAGCTCTGCATGAGATTCTTCATCATTTTCCAACCTTTCCATTCTCGCTGTCAGGACTTCAAGGACATCTTGAGATCTGTCAACTAAATAAGAGGACGTGTCCAAAATTTCCTCTAATCGGCCATCTATTTGCACAACTTTGCATCTCTCTCCTTCTATCGCGGTTTGCAGCTGCAACATCTTGGCCTTTTGTGCCAGCATGTGCTCCTTGAAGGGTTGTATATTGACCTACTGCTCTTTTGCTGCCTCTAAAGAAGTTGTTAGAGAAGAGAACTGCTCTTGAAGTTTCCTCTCTTGTTCTTGAGCTTGCTTCTCGTTTTCCTCCCAGGTGGTTTTTTGCAGCTCTAAGTCTTCTATCCTTCCCGTTAGCTGTTCCTTCTCCACCCTTAGCTCTTGATAGCCTTGTTGTACTCTCTCCAGACACTCTTATGCAGTTTCACTAGCTTGTCTCTCTGCTTGGAGGAGCTGCAATTCATCCTTTGAAGACCTTATCTCTTTTTTCATGTCCTCATATTTCCTCTTCAGCTTATTGCCTTCCTCCCTCTCCTTTCTCAATGTGTCTTTCAGTTGAGCAGAGGACTTCTTAGATTACTCCAAGTCTATCATAATCTTGTACACATTATCTTCCGAAGCGTGAATCAGTGTAGCTCCGGCTCTAATGGTGAATCTTGGATCTCGGTCTGTTCCAAATACAACAGGCGTATCCATTATCATTTTCCTGGGTAGACCTCTTATGTCAACCTTCCTTTCCATTCTCTTCACTATCCTCTTTGTCTCCTTGTCATAGAAAACAGTGTTAAAATCAGGTATTTCTTTCCCTTTCTTCTGTTCAAAGGGGACCAGTTTCAATGTAGCGACCATAGACTGTCCAGGTATGCTGGCAGCCGGTACTTCTGGGTCCTAAACCTCGGGGTTTTCTATGTCCTGGGTCTGACCGCCAGCTATGTCAGAGGCTGACTATTTTGTCTCTATCTAAGTTATCTTCAGCCTCACTGCTTCCTATTTCTGAAGCTCTTCATCAAGATTCCTTTTATTTTCTTCTTCTTCATTCCTTGCATCTTCCTCTACTTTTCTAGCTGCCTCTTGCACAACTTTTCTATTCCCTTCTTCTTCTCCCTGCAACCACCCTGCAGCTTCTTGTGCCAGCCTTTGGGCTTCCTCATTTCATTTCCTTGCTTCTTCATCAGCTTTGGCTTGTTCATCCACTCCCTTCCCACCTTTCATGGTACTCTTCTTCTTGAACCTTCTCCTCAAGGCTGTTATGTTCAATGCATTACGGAAGACAGATTCTTCTCTATCCCAATGGTGGGTGTATTCAAAATGTACATTGTTTTATTTGCAATGTTTAGCTACTTTACTGTGGGAGTCATTTCTATGGAAGGGCATCTCACCAAAATGAAACCTTTCCAACTCTTCTACAAACTCATCCACTTTCTTCACTCTGGTAAACTTATAACTGCCTAACTTGAAGGGAAAAGGGGCATAGGTAGCCTTCTTGTGCTCAAATAAGAATCTTCCTATACCATCCAGGAAGACTTGCCTAAACGATTCCTTGTGAATGATGTAGTCGATGGCGTATTTGGGTAGCAGGGTGGGTGCTCTTGAACTTCCAAACATTTTGAAGTATAGGCCATCCTCGGTCAAATAATAATCTGCATAATCCTTAATAACCTGCAATGCCTCTTCTGACATGCAGTCACACTCCTTCAGGAAAATGAGGGTATACAGTGGCATGGCAAACTATTCACAGATCCCTCAGTAATGACTATGGTACTTATGCACCCACAGTGGCTTGTATGCAGCATAAACAGGCATCCTCTCCCTGTCCCAGATGCACCTAAGGCCAGGGAAAGGTTGATTGCACAATATACAATTGACAAGTATGGAACTCATGTAGAATTCAGACCTCTTTTGGGACACTCCTGCCAAAGCCGAGGCCATGCAGGCTGAAAGACTGTTTGATACTATGTTGGCCCAGTTGAAAAGGGTCCCCTGGGTTGCAACATAAAAAATAATTGGCATCCATTATAACTTGAATATCTTTCCATGAACTCTTCCAAAAATCCTGTTAGGCATTAAAGCTATGAACCTGTATGGGGCCCTTAATCTTGTTGTGTCATACTCTCCCGTATGCCTGGTTTTGAAATGTTTTCTAGGAAATAGAATCATTTTGAGAGTCTCAACAAGGTCCATTCTGATGTTATTTAACCAATCATCAGACAAGAATACTTGTGCTTCTGGCAGGTGGTAGGCCAGGGCTACATATCTTGGGCTATAGGTAGCATAGCCATGTTTTTCAACATTTTCCAGGATCATAGTAGTTACATTTTCCCGGGGAAGAATCCAACCAATCACTTTAGAGCATGGGAAACGCTCTGGTATGGTGGAAATCTTCATCAGTGAAGATCTCTCTATATTGGCATAAATCCCTTCTTCTTCCAAGCCCATATCAGGCACCTCTCGGCATGTGATCAACCTATATATCTATCCCCATTGGTACTCAGGTTCTACACCCGATATACACTTGGTGTCTTCATAGATGTATTCAGTTTTGGTAATAACTTCCACTTCAGGATCCACTTCGACCATATGGGCCTTCTTTTTCTGTCGCTTTGACATTTTGAATTCAGAATCTTCCTGTCATATATGAGATTATAATCATTAATACATTTTCGCCTAAGTTGCAAACATTGAGACAACAATTTGCAGTGTTTAACTTCATCTATGTTTAACATGATGGAAAATAATTATATGAAGTAAATATGTGTAAGCTAACACTTCATTCTAATACCAAAACAGTTCTATCAACAAATTTCAAGCGGGAAATAAATCTACATTAGCATGAAGAAAAATCGGGCTATCTGCAGGCGCCATGGTCATCGCGCTGTGGGGAATGACAGGGGATTCTTGTGAGCTTTCAACGGCGCACCTCAAAAAAATACTACCTATGCAATCTAAGGTCGATATAACTATATGCAGTGATATATCCCCTTCCACCGGCTTGGGTTCAAAACCAGGTGTGAACCAGGTTGCACGGAACAACACGGTGAAACGCGACTTGGTCTGAAGGATACGGGCAGTACAAACACAAAAAGTGGGGGGGGGGGGGAGCCATCCCAAATGCCATAGGAAGGCCCTGAAAACCTTTCCATGCCAAAACATCATCACATAGGCCGGATTGGTGCAGATAGCATAACAGCCGTCTACACCAAACCCCCCATTCACTAAGCGCAGGGTCGCATAACAAACAGCTGTGGGGAAAAACTACTTTGAGTGTCAAAAATCCCCCCCCCCAAAGATAGTTATGCTATAGAATCCTCAATATATAGGCATGTAACTAATGGGCCAAGGGAGAACGACCGTGGAAAAACTCAACCGTAGAAAAAATCAACGAAAAGCTTGAACAAAACGGGATATGCAACGAGGAGCCTACCTTGCAATGCTGCGTGAACGGCGGGAAGAAAGGTGGTCAAGCTTCCATAGTTGAGCCACCTGGACGTGGGTACTGACAACGGGGTCCTTGCAAGCTCGAGAGAATGACAGCACACAAGAGCGACAGATCACGACAGTTGGAAATAGTAATAGAATAACCCATATGCTCAGTCCCCTATATATATATACAAACATAAGCGGTGGGAGAAAAATATCGGATGGCAGAAAACTATGGATCGGAGGACGCAAAGATAATTCCTTCTACAACGTCAGGTGGCCAAACCACTAATCTATCCATGCGGATAACCGGGAAACAAATAATAACGCATCGGAGGTTTAAAAAATCGGAGCGATAGAGGAACGGGAGTCGCAACGGCGGAGATATAAATGATATCACAGTATGCGATGGGAAAAATCCTGATCGGAGAAAAAACGACTAAATGACTGGAAGGATAATGCTTTCAGCAGCCGCAATGGAGGAAGCCCAAGACTTACGAAGTGGCGAAAACAACAACGCGAGGTCTGAAAAGTCAAAGCGATAATTGGGAGACTTTGTGATTTGCCGTCCGCAACTGCAGTTACCAAAGTAACAACATGTTCCGACTCGAAACCAAAAAACAGCCAATTGAGCCAAATACATTGGAGAAGAATACGAAGCCAAGGTTGATCATTTCTCCACAACGGTGGGGTTGCAAGCAAATGCTCTTCCGACTCACAAACTTGAAAATGCTTTCTAAGGTAATGATAAATAAAAAATAAGCAGTGGATCGTTTCAAGCATTGGGAAAAAACCTTTGTGAAGGATCATTATGCCAAATCAAATAAGCAAATCAAACTAATATAAGCAAGACGAGGGTCCCGAAATTTTTTTGAATTTCGGGAAAATGTTGCAGCTGCAACAATTGGTGACTACCTGGTGAACCCCATATTTTTTACTTAACTTATTCCCAGTGCAAGACCATCTAAATGAAAATTTGAAATATTCTAGATGTTTGTATTCCTAAGTTGGCCAAATCATGCATTTAAATCATTAAGAAGCAGTTCATTCATTGGAAAAAGGTAACATCAGAAATATTTGAAAGTCTGAATAACTCTTTTGATGCCTACTAAGTGAGATTCATTTTACCCATCCTTAGGTAGTTTCTAGCTTTGACACCATAGGATTGTAACCGATAGTAAACATCATTATCCTTTCGTTCCTCATTCCCATTCCCACTGCACTTTTGTGCCATTTGCGCTTTATTTCTTTTGATTCCTCCATCTGTCTTTCTTTCTAAATTTTATTCAGGCTCCTCTATCCATAGTGTCCTTTTGTGTGAGAGAAGAATTTACTTTTCGTCTCACGAACGGAGAGGAACTTTTGGCAATTTGAAATTCATGCTTTTGATACTTTACTTTGATATGTATTGTTTCTTTAAGGAGTTTTGACTCTTGATAGCTTTTAGCTTTTCTGAAATCATGGCATGGGATCATTTATATATGATATACTGTTTACCTTTCTTCCTTTCCGTGGGTCCTTTGTTGTCAATCCCTTGGACATTTAAGATGTGAAATGGATGGAGCCTCGAAATAGTATTCCAGACCTCTTAATTATGAGTTATTTAAAGGGGTTAAGTAGGACTTCAATGAATACATGCCCAATTAGGAACACTGCTACTAGAAGACATTCTATGTTTCAAAGCACAGTCTTTTGCTCAAGATTTCAGTTAATTAAGAACCCTGATGTTTCCATTGCAACCAAAAGTTTGCCTCTTTATTCAAAATAAAAAGAACTAGTAACAAAGCATTAAACCAAAAGAAAAACAAAATCAAATCCATAAACAAAAAGAAAACAGTATCAAGCATTAAAGAAAAACAACATCAATTTATTTATGTACAAAGAAAAAAGAAAAGAAAATGTGTGCCCGCCCTAAAAATTCTTTAGTCCAACGAGTTAAAGGGTAGGCTGTAGTGTAGGCCAAAAAACCTATCCATGGTCTAAGTGTACCATTTTTTAAATAGAAACCATGTCTACGAATCTACCGTCATCTTTATCATCCTGAGGAAGTTGAAGGAGCTCAAGCGGATTGTCAATCATAGAACTGGCCTTTCTTGAGGTATGATGTCTTAGTTTAAGCTCAATTAGATAATTTCCCATGACAGAATTATCAGATTCATTACCTTCTCCCAGCTTAGTGACAGTATGCTTCATGTAAGGTTCTCTCGAAAATTTAATCTAATTTGGGGTACCTTTGAGAGGTAACAATAAATGAGACCAGTCTGAAGCAAAATAACCTTTTAATCTGGCGGACCAATCTCGGTTGAGAATAAGCCCAGATCCACCCGGTATTTCAGCCACCAATAATGTCAATAAATTGACATATCTTGTTATTTGCAGAAAAGCGAATGAGAACATTTTTCATTTCTCCCACTACTTTGACACCTGTGCTATCTAATTGCACTACTTCCCAGGCTGTGGACTTTGGATGTCCATTAATATTTTTGCAAACCTCAAGTGGCATAACATTCACCGGTGATCCAGAATCTACCAAGAAATTATGCACTTTATGATTCAGCATTTCCAGGGTCAAAATAAAAGGCGGGGTTTCATCTTTTTCTTCCCAACCTGGTTCTATGTCTTCTTCTCCCAGTTGGTTTTGAGTGGGTATATCTTATTTAAGCTCCTCGATTTCTTCAGTGTTTCCTTCTTCAATACCTGCCTATTCTTCCTTAAGTTTGACAGGCTCACTGATTGTCTCGGTTTCCTGGTTGACAGTAGTGACTTTAGGTGTTTTATCCTCAACATTCACATCTACCTATCTCTTGACATTCTCCTGCAATTTTTTAATCTTTGAAATTATTGCATTGTATTTAATTGTTAGGTTCGTATCTTTTGTTGCTTTTGGTGTGCATTCAAATTTAAGAGCATTCTCTTCTGTGCTGAAAAATGAGACACCATTCCATAAGAACAAGGTATCCTTATCCTGTTTTTCTATGATCTCGTTCTTCTCTTCTTCTTTACTACTGTCTTAGTCAATTTAGAGTCCAAGAGATTATTCATCACCAATGTCATCAAATTTAACCATTGAGGACAATTATTTTCAGAATGAGGTTGTTGGTGAAAAGTGTAGAAATTATCCCCCCCTACCTCTGTTATGTTTATTGATACTGAATTTGGTGGAGGGATTTTCCATTGGTTGCTATCCTCTCTTTTTTGGTAGTAGGGTCTGTAAGTTTTTTGAACTTCCCTTTCTTTCTCAAAATCTATTATTCGGTTGGATAGTTTCTGAATCATTTTCATCATTCCCTGAAAATCATGTGATCGTTCCTCTTTAGGTTTAGATAGCAATACGGCTCTTTTCCTGGTAGTTTTCTCTTCAAGTAGATCGGGATAGTCTACTATACTTTCTCTTTCAGCCTCTACCCTTTCTGCTTCTTCATAAGTCTCTACCAACGTAGGTCTGGCTTTCATTTTGGAAAACATGGCCAGCTCAGGTCCTAGGGCTGAGGTATAATATTCAATTAGGACCTTGTCTAAGGGTCTGTCAGCTTCAGAAAAATTCTTTAGGTATGTTGAAAATCTTTGAGTGAAACTATGTACCTTCTCATCCTTCTATTTTAAAAAAAAACCCAAGACCTTTCATTAGCGAGGCATGTGTCTTTTGGGCTGCGTACTTACCTCTGAAAATCCTTTCGAAAGTGTCCCAATCAAGAATAGAGTTTGCAGGAAAACTGAAATACCAGGATACTACTTCCCCTTTAAGGGTATGCGGGAATAATCTACAAACAACATCTTTGTACTCCCCAGCCCTTAATCCTTCTACTGCTAAATAGAAACTTTGCAAGTGGTCATCTACAGCAGTCTTTTCATTAGGATCAAACTTAGGCAGCATCTTATCAAAAGCTTGACGTAGGTTATGCAATGGAGGTGTCAGGTTTAAAGGTGATCTAGCTCTCCAAGCCGGAAGTGGGTTGGGCTGATTCACATTTATACCAGCCATGAGCAAGGGTGAATGAACATGAGTATGAGTAAGAAACACAGTAAGATGAAACTGGGCTTTCTTGCTTCAAAGGTAGAACCAAAACCTGTTAGTACTTGGGTTAGGTCAAAAGATTCCAAATATTTGCTGGTGGGGTAATCCTAGGAAAATAAGTTTCCACGGCAATCCATGCACTGGAGGACCTCCTTCTAGTGCCAGAAACTATTGAGGCCTAGAAATTCACAGGCAACAACAGCAAGGGATTCTCCCCAGTCAACATTCCCAACTAGCCCATGACTTTTTGGTATATGGAATCCATCCGGTGTATGGTTCGGCTACCTAGGTCAATTAACAAAAACAAAAGGTTTTATCGGTTGAGGCCCAGTCCACCATGTATTTTTGTATTTTTTGACTTAATGTATGATATGCATATGCCTAATTAACCATGCAGGGTGATAAAGGATGCAAGGAGTATTCACAACGTGATGCGCAAGTTCTTACCTCTCGTCTTAGAACTCACAAGCATCTCGATCACATATGCAGCAATAAAATAAAACTAACTATCTATCTATCTATCTATCCCCGGGGAGCAAAATTGTAACTTATTTATGAGTAATGTGTATTGTGCATGCATTATAAAGAGAAATTACAGATAGCTGATATTCCTTCCTACAACACATGAACGATTAGAGATATTTAGACAATCAGATAGCCAATTGTTTATGAACAACATACATTACTCATGGTGGTAAATCCACAGAATAAACCAGAAATCATTCAAACAAGAACATAGGCTCTAAGAGTTAGAACGATCTCACAGTTAATGGACAAAAATCTAGAAAAACAAAATAGTTCATCTTTCCACAATCCATAGGATAACATTTGAAAGTCACACCAATCTTTCTCCAGCAGGCAAACAATAATTCTTTATTGCAAAAAAAAGTAGTTCTTCTTACAATATCGCTTTTCATGTCTAACTGGGAAAAATCCCCTTTCTTACTCTAAGTCTTCTATATTTATACAAAAGGATGAGACTGTTGGGCTGCCCACAAATGACCCTTGGGATTCCCAACTTTTCGCCTCCGAAAATTTCACTTTCCTCAAATGTTTACAAAATCGTTAAATATTACAAAAGTGAATGATTATTCACGAGGAGGGCTCGGCTTGAGTATTTAGGAATTTCTTCCGTGCCAAAGCCTCAGAGGCAATGCCTTCAAACTTGCAAGGTTCCAAAAATTGAATGTTTATCTTGAACTTTGTAGCATGGTTCTTGATGGCCTCAATTCTGGCCACACTTAAATGAAGCTGATCCTCCAATAGTTGCACACTGATGGCGGAATGATCTACTTCATCCCTTAAGGTCCGGTCATCAAGGGATTTAATGTACTATACTTTTTCCTCCTCCTCTTGATGTCTCTTCTGCAAAATTTCCACAAATGAATTCTGGTCTAGAAAAACATCAAGCCTCTGCTCAGCTTCTACTTGGCACCGGTTGTATGTAATCAGGAGCCTTCTGAAAAATTTTGCGCATGCTCCTTTTGTCTTTTTAACAGCTTTTTGGAAATCTTCTGCTATGTTTATAGCAAACTCTACTAAGTCATAATCCTGCTTTATGGCCAGTCGATCTTTCGGAGGCAGCTCTTTAGGATTTTCTTCATCATTTTCCAACCTTTCCATTCTCGCTGTCAGGACTTCAAGGACGTCATGAGATCTGTCAACAAAATAAGAGGACATCTCCAAAATTTCCTCTAATCGGCTATCTATTTGCACAACTCTACATCTCTCTTCTTCTATGGCGGTTTGCAGCTGCAACATCTTTTCCTTTTGTCCCAGCACGTGCTCCTTGAAGGGTTGTAGATTGAACTGCTGCTCTTTTGCTGCCTCTAAAGTGGTTGTTAGAGAAGAGATCTGCTCTTGAAGTTTCCTCTCTTGTTCTTGAGCTTGCTTCTCATTTGCCTCCCAGGTGGTTTTTTGCAACTCTAAGTCTTCTATCCTTCCCAGTAGCTATTCCTTCTCCACCCTTAGCTCTTGATACTCTTGCTACACTCTCTCCAGACACTCTTGTGCAGTTTCACTAGCTTGTCTCTCTGCTTGGAGGAGCTGTAGTTCATCCTTTGAATACCTTATCTTTTTTTTCATGTCCTCATATTTCCTCTTCAGCTTATTGCTTTCCTCCCTCCCCTTTCTCAGTATGTCTTTCATTTGAGGAGAGGACTTCTTGGATTGCTCCAAGTCTGTCATAATCTTGTCCACATTATCTTCTGAAGCATGAATCAGTGTAGCTCCGGCTCTAATGGTGAATCTTGGATCTTGGTCTGTTCCAAATACAATGGGCATATCCGTTATCATTTTCCCGGGCAGACCTCCTGTTTCAACCTTCCTTTTCGTTCTCTTCATTATCCTCTTTGTCTCCTTCTCATAGAAAACAATGTTAAAATTAGGTATTTCTTTCCCTTTCTTCTGTTCAAAGGGGACCAGTTTCACTGTAGGGACCACAGACTATCTAG
Source organism: Pseudotsuga menziesii (assembly GCA_001517045.1). Taxonomy (NCBI): domain Eukaryota; kingdom Viridiplantae; phylum Streptophyta; class Pinopsida; order Pinales; family Pinaceae; genus Pseudotsuga; species Pseudotsuga menziesii. The sequence goes on from LPNX010805507.1 coordinate 93,890, forward strand.
GTATGCTGGCAGCTGGTAATTCTGGGTCCTGAAACTCGGGGTTTTCTATGTCCTGGGTCTGACCTCCAGCTGTGTCAGAGGCTGACTGTTCTGTCTCTGTCTGAGTCATCTTCAGCCTCGCTGCTTCCTATTTCTGAAGTTCTTCATCAAGCTTCCTTTTCTTTTCTGCTTCTTCATTCCTCACATCTTCCTCTGCTTTTCTAGATGCCTCTTGTGCGGCTTTTCTTTTCTCTTCTTGTTCTCCCTCCAACCACCCTGCAGCTTCTTGTGCCAGCCTTTGGGCTTCCTCATTTTGTTTCCTTGCTTCTTCATCAGCTTTGGCTTGTTCATCCACTCCCTTCCCACCTTTCGTGGTACTCTTCTTCTTGAACCTTCTCCTCAAGGTAGTTATGTTCAATGCATTATGGAAGACGGATTTTTCTCTATCCCAATGGTGGGTGTATTCAAAATGTACGTTGTTTTCTTTGCAATGTTCAGCTACTTTACTACGGGAGTCATTTCTATGGAAGGGCATCTCACCAAAATGAAACCTTTCGAACTCTTCTACAAACTCATCTGCTTTATTCACTCTGGTAAACTTATAACTGCCTAACTTGAAGGGAAAAGGGGGATATGCAGCCTTCTTGTGCTCAAATAAGAAGCTTCCTATACCATCCAGGAAGACTTGCCTAACCTCCTCCTTGTGAATGATGTAGTCGGTGGCGTATTTGGGCAGCAGGGAGGGTGCTCTTGAACTTCCAAACATTCTGAAGTATAGGCCATCCTTGGTCAAATAATAATCTGCATACTCCTCAATAACCTGCAATTCCTCTTCTGACATATAGTCACACTCCTTCAGGAAAATGAGGGTATACAGTGGCATGATGAACTGTTCACAGATATCTCGATAATGACTGTGCTACTTGTGCGCCCATAGTGGCTTGTATGTAGCATAAACAGGCATCCTCTCCCTGTCCCAAATGCACCTGAGGCTGAGGAAAGGTTGATTGCACAATATACAATTGAAAAGTATGGAACTCATGTAGAATTTAGACCTTTTTTGGGACACTCCTTCCAAAGCCGAGGCCATGCAGGATGAAAGTCTGTTTGATACTATGTTGGCCCAGTTGAAAATTTTCCCCTGGGTTGCAACATAAAAAATAATTGGCATCCATTCTAACTTGAAGCTCTTACCATGAGCTCTTCCAAAAATCATGTTGAGCATTAAAGCTATGAACCTATATGGGGCCCTTAAGCTTGCTGTGTCATACTCTCCTGTATGCCTAGTTCTGAAATTTTTTTCAGGAAACAACATTCTTTTGAGAGTCTCAACAAGTTCCATTCTAATGTTATTTAAGCAATCGTCAGACAATAATACTTGTGCTTCTGGCAGGTGGTAGGCCAGGGCTACTAATCCTGGGCTATAGGCAGCATAGCCCTGTTTGTCAACATTTTCCAGGATCATAGTAGTTACATATGCCCAGGGAAGAATCCAACGAATCACTTCAGAGCATGGGAAAAGATTTGGTCTGGTGGCAATCTTCATCAGTGAAGATCTCTCTATATTGGCATAAATGTCTTCTGCTTCCAAGCCCATATTAGGCACCTCTCGGCGCGTGATCAACTTGTATATCTCTCCCCATTGGTACTCAGGTTCTACACCCGATATACACTTGGCGTCTTCATAAATTTATTCAGTTTTGGTAATAACTTCCACTTCAGGATCCTCTTCGACCACAGGGGCCTTCTTCTTCTGTCGCTTTGACATTTTGAATTCGGAATCTTCCTGTCATATATGAGATTATAATCATTAAGACATTTCCACCTAAGTTGCAAATATTGAGACAACAATGTGCAATGTTTAACTTCATCTATGTTTAACATGATGGAAAATAATTATATGAAGTAAATATGTGTAAGCAAACATTGCAGTCTAATACGAAAACAGTTCTATCAACAAATTTCGAGCGGGAAATAAATCTACATTAACATGAATAAAAATCAGGCTATTTGTAGGTGCCATGGCCATCACATTGTGGGGAATGACAGGGGATTCATGCGAGCTTTCGACAGCGCACCTCAACAAAATACTACCTATGCAATCTAAGGTCGATATAACTATATGCAGTGATATATCCCCTTCCACCGGCTTGGGTTCAAAACTGGCTGTGAACCGGGTTGCGTTGAACAGCGCGGTGAAATCTGACTTGGTCTGAAGGATACGGGCAGTACGAAAACAAAAAAGGGGGGGTGAAACCTTCCCAAATGCCAGAGGAAGGCCCTAAAAACCTTTCCCTACCAAAACATCATCACATAGGCTATATTGGTGCAGACAACGTAACAGACATCTGCACCAAACCCCCCATTCACTAAGCACGGGGTCGCATAACAAACGACTGTGGGGAAAAGCTACTCTTAGTGTCAAAACTCCCCCCCCCC
>LPNX010805507.1:96404-149151 GCA_001517045.1 Pseudotsuga menziesii
AACCCAACCGTAGCAAAAATCAACCAAAAGCTCGAACGGAATGGGATATGCAACGAGGAGCCTACCTGGAAATGTTGCATGAACAGTGGGAAGAAAGGTGGTCAAGCTTCCACAGTTGATCCACCTAGATGTGAGTACTGAAAATGGGGTCCTTGCGAGCTTGAGAGAATGACAGCACACAAGAGTGACAGATCACGATAGTTGGAAATAGTAATAGAATAACCCATATGCTCGGTCCCCTATATATATATATATATATATATATATATATATATATACACAAACATAAGCGAAGGGCGAAAAATATCGGACGACGAAAAACTATGGATTGGAGGACGCAAAGATAATTCCTTCCGCAACGTCAAGTGGCCAAACCACTAATCTATCCACGGGGATAACCAGGAAACAAATAATAACGCATCGGAGCTTTAAAACATCGGAGCGATAGCGAAATGGGAGGTGCAATGACGAAGATATAAAGGATATCACAGCCCGCGATGGGCAAAATCCTGATCGGAGAAAAAACGACTAAATGAACGGAAGGATAATGCTTTCAGTAGCCGCAATGGTGGAATCCCAAGACTTACGGAGCAGCAAAAACAACAACGCGAGGTCTGAAAAGACAAAGCAATAATCGGGAGACTTTGCAATTTTCCCTCCGCAACTATGGATACCAAAGTAACAAAATGTTCCAACTCGAAAACAAAAAGCAGTCGATTAAGCCAAATACATCAGAGAAGAATACGAAGCCAAAATTGATCATTTCTCCACAACGGTAGGGTTGCAAGCAAATTCTCTTCTGACTCACAAACTTGAAAACACTTTCTAAGGTAATGATAAATAAAAAATAAGCAGTGGATCGTTTCAAGGATTAGGAAAAAACCTTTGTGAAGGATCATTAAGCCAAATCAAAGAAGCAAATCAAACTAATATAAGCAAGAGGAGGGTCCCGAATGTTTTTTGAATTTTGGGAAAATGTTGCAGCTGCAACAACATCCTATAGCCTCTTCCTATAAGATTAGTTTCTTTTTAAAAATGCTTTGTGTGCCTCATATTTTCTAGAAAAATACAAAAAGAATCATATTACTTTCCTCTTGTTTATGCTTGCAAAAATTTTCATTTCTATTTACATGTGTGATTCAAAATAATAGGTCTTTTTTACATTGTAGCAGAAGTTAGTTTTGCATGCACATTAGAGGCTTAGTTTTCTTTCTTGCATTTTCAGAGACTTTTGGGTGCTTGATTGAAAGAGATTTGTGTTTGAAATAATTTTCTTTTCATTTATTTATTGGATCTTGTTTTGATTGTTGAAAGCATATTTCTTTTCATATATTTTTGAAAAGAAAATAAAAAGGTTTTTTCCTTACCCTAGCTAGTTCTCATCGAAGTCAAAAAGGTGCATTTACATTTAGATTAATTTGCATTATCGGAGACAACACCTCAAAAACATTCACGTAATCATCCATATAAAATTAATGGTAGATTTAGGTCTAAAATTGTATAGAAATTTGAGTGATAGGTTAGTGACGTGTTCGGGCGTCGTAAAACATAGGAGCTGTCATTATTTGTCCGCACTACAACCCAGGACTCGGGTGGTTCTTGCATGTATCGTCGGTATATCAAACGGCCTTTCATGTACCCTTGAGGTATATAGAAAGGTACTTCACGTACTTGATTGTATATCGAAAGGCCCCTTGTGAACGGTTGTGCATTAGATAGTACTACTACTGATTCAATATCTCACATATGTTGTGTATATTAGGAGAGCCCACTATGATACCCTTTACATCAGAGAAAAGCCCTTCGGCCATCTTGTTTGTAGCAATACACAAAAAAAACATTTGCGGAGATTACTATGCACATACCCCTGAGGTATATCACGAGTTTCACTTGCTTGACAATCTTGGTGAGAGATCAGATATTCTAAACCAATCCTATCACTTAAGTCTTCTTGTGACCTTTAGCTCTATGTAGCTTTGTTTGTGTGCTTTTCTCCTTTTTTGACATATATTAGATAAATTTAGCCACCACCATGGCTGAGCAAATTGTGAGACATAATTCTCGTAGATTGAAGGGTTTACCTCCTAGCTCTCCTCCTACCATGGAAGGACATGAGGGGGTAAACATTGAACAAACAACTTCTACTAATGTTCCCGTAGGAACTTCCTTAGCTAGTGAAACCAGAGAATATTTCACTATTTATACAGATCCTTTGGTTCAACTTCCTCCGACAATAGATGCTTCTGTGCATTCACCATTGGAAGGCCATATCAATAGTCCTATTCAACAATACTATGGCCCTGAAACTCCTTTTTAGAGGACATCTATGGGCCAAGCCATTTCTAAATTCAGGTTTATTAGATCTTTAGCAGGGAATCCTCCTTTAGGAGAAGAGGAACATAGAAGAATTAATGCATCTCTCGATTGAGCTCGTAAATTTTCATAGAGAGTACAAATGATCATTCCTCCACTTGTGTCTTGTCATGAAACTATTTTGGCTCATTTACTCTGTTTATCAAACCCATGCCCTGATGGATATCATTCACTAGCTCAAGTTTTAGGTCATATTGATGAATTTCCATTTCAAGGTAATCTAGACCAAAATGAAAATCCTACAGTTTCACATCCTAGGTCTGTTACGATGCCTTCCATACCAGTCATGGTTGGGGGAAAATACACAAATAAATCAATGTCAGCACATTATAACATCGCGGGGAAACCCTTGACATGATTTACATCATCCATTAGTGGAATTATTACTAGTTCAGGACAAGTTTCATATGTAGCACAACCTACAGTAGTTATTCCTCCTATTAATAAAAACGTCGTGAATCCTCCATCTAGTTCACGCCAACCCTTAGGGGTACAAATTTTCAGTAATCCAACTTCTTGGGGATACACTTATTCAGGACCTCAGCCACCTATGACTAACCAAGTTTATCAACAACCACTACCAGCGGCTATTGATCTTAGAATTCCCTAACCTGGGAATGCTTTTGTACCTTGGGGAATGGTGCAGGCCTACATTCAGCCATGTTAAACTTTACTAATAGGTCTGAAGTGTATTTGGACTGAGAGACCATAATCCCATCATAATTTTTCTCAATTTCGAGCCCCAAAAATTGTTTTAGAGGGCCCAAATCACTCATTTCAAAGGCATTGTGGAGAGCAGTTTTGATGGCTGAAATGGAGGCAATTGTGCTACCTGTGATCAGTAAGTCATCAACATATAAAAAAATGATAATTATATGACCATCATGCAGCTATAAATACACAGTTGGATCTGATCTATATCTCTAAAAGTTTTGCGAGAGAAGAAAGGCATCCATCTTGGAATACCACTCTCTTGGGGCCTGTTTTAACCCGTATAGTGACTTCTTTAGCTTGCAAACCAAAGATGGATCAGTGATGTATCCCTCAATATGCTTCATGTATATCTCCTCATGAAGATCTCAATGCATAAATTCTGACTTAACATACATGTGATGCACCTCCAAGTGCTTGGATGCTGAAATAGCCAAAACAAGGCGGATGGAGTCCATTTTTGCAACCGGTGCAAAGGTCTCATGGTAGTCCACTCCTTGGACCTGAGAGAAACCTTTTAATACCATCCTTGCCTTATATTTTTAGGTTATTCCATCATCAGAAACCTTTTTCTGAAACACCCACTTGCATTGAACCAATTTCCTTCCCGGAGGAAGAGAAACTAGCTCCCAAGTAGTGTTTTTCTGAAGAGAATGCATCTATTCATCCATGAAACTTGCCATCTCAGATCATTCCGAGCATGGTAGTAGGATTTTGGATCTGAAATAATAATCAAATAGTAAGTTTCAGACAGCAAATTATTAGAACAAGAGAGCGCAATACCTGCTCTTTGGAAATCAAACCAAATTCTCCTTGGATCATCCGGATTTCCAATGTTTTCTCCTGCAGAGGAGAGTGTCTGTTGGGCCCATGTAGGAAGATGATTTTGCACTTCAGGTTCTTATTAAGCATATTATGATTTTTTCACACTGATATCAGAAATTATAGGATCCAAATCAGGGTCATCACCCCCAATTTCATCATCCAATATTCAGTAGAATAGGAAGGAAATTTAGCAGTTTTCTCCTTCACTAGTTCCACCTCCTGAAGAGGCTCATTGAACTTGACACTTCTCTTGATGATGAGATATTTTGTATTGATATCCAGCAGCTTGAATCCTTTAGATTCATCAGGATACCCAATAAACATACATTCTATGCTTTGCGGTTGCAAAGCCCTTCTTTTATCAAGTGGAATTCGGGCCCATGCAGTGGACCCAAACACCTGTAGGTTCGACACATCTGGCTTGTGTCCGAAGTATGCTTCCAAAGGAGTCTTTCCTTTCATAGATGAGTGTGGAATCCTATTCTGAATTTATTCTACAGAATTCATTTCATCATCCCACAAATTTGAAGCAAGCTTCTTTGACTCCAACATACAAATGGTCATCTCCTTGAGAGACCGATTCTTCCTTCCCGCTACTCCGTTCTGCTAGGGAGTGTAGGAAATTGAATGCTGGAACTGAATACCACTTTGGCAGAATATGTAAAGAAAATCATTAATGACATACCCGCCTCCATTATCAGATCTCAAGATCTTGATCTTAATCCAAAAGGCATTTTCGATCAAGGCCTTCAATTCAGAAATTTTTTCACATACTTCTGATTTCTTTTTGAGAAAGAAAACCCATGTATACCTTGAAAAATCATCAATAAAAGTAAGGAGGTACCTTGATCCATTCATGTATGTGACAATAATTGGACCACTGATATCAGAATGTATCATCCCCAATATGCTTGTAGCCCAGTTTGCCTTCCCCCGATCAAACTTGTGCTTAGGGTGTTTTCCAATCACACAGCCCTTGCAAATTCTCGTGGTTGCCTTGATGACCGGGAGGCCTTCAACCATGGAGTATTTATATAGTTGCTACAAATATTTGAAATCAATATGGCCAAACCTCTCATGCCACAGCCTACTAACCTCATTTCCATGAGTTAGTTGACCGGTGGGCTTTGCATCCGCAACAAAGTGAGAGAACTCATAGGATTTTGCATGATGGTTTGCAAGGCCTTTAGCAATGAGTTTCCTGGATGCAATTTCTATTATCTCAAAATAATTTGGGATGAAATACACTCTCCTAGGAATTCCTATATGTTTCATTTTATAGACACTAAGGATATTTGTTGCTAGAGATGGTACATACAAAACATTAGAGAAAAAACCATTTTATAGATCTACAGTACCTTGTCCTTCGGAAATGATGGTGGAGTCATCTCCCATGTGGATGGGGATGGATTTTCTGGTATTCAAGGATTAAAAGGAGTATTTTTCAGCCATCATGTGATTCAAAGCTCCAGATTCAATCAGCAATGCTTTGTACTTCGAAGTGCTTTCCATGAGGGCATGACCTTTCTCATGCTATGGTTCCCGATCTTGGTGATCTCTCCTCCGAAAGATCTCCAAAAGATTGATGTGAGTCCTCTCAAGGAGAGAGTTTTATTCATCAATATTTTTCTTCATGCAGACATGTTCAGGGTGAAAACCCTTCCCACAGTAAGAACACTTGACTTTTCTTTCCCATTGTGCCCTTTTCCTTTGTTCTTCCTTGATCCGGAAGATTCATCATGATGCTGGTTCTCAACTCTAGGCTTGGGAGCATCAAATTTAGTTGTCTTATTTTTCTGCTTCTTTCCTTTACCCTTTAGATCTTTGGGCCCCAAGACATGGAGGTCTTGATCATGGGAATATCGGATGATCCCCATCTGGACAATCTTGTCATGTTCATTTGTTAGGGACTCAATGAAGGCATTGAGTGTAGGCATCTTCCATCTAGGGGTTGTGATCTTCCCCGCATGGATTGTAGAAACAAAAACTGAATAATCAGCCCTAAGTTTGGAGAGAATGGCAAGGATGAGCTGATCATCCTCCTTCTCCACATTGCATTGCTTCAAGAGTAAAACAATATGCTTAAACTTTGTAAAGAAATCATTCAAAGTATCGAAATTGGAAGGTTGGAGAGACATGAGTTCATTTTTGAGCTATTAAACCCTTAAGCCATCATGCTTTCCATATAGAGATTCCAATTTTTCCCATATTTCTTTCGGTGTCTTCAAATCCGTAAGATGGAAGAGAAGGTCTCGGGAAATAGAGAGCCAGAAGAAACCAAAGGCTTCATCCTTCTTGTTCAAGAATATTGATTTTTCTACGACGGATCCAGGCTCAACTTCAGTGTCCATGGCAACTCTAAAAAGTCCTTTGGAGCACAAATGAATCTCCATATAACTTTTCCATGAGTGGAAATTGTATGGAGTCAAGAGATCTACTGAGGAGGCCATCTGTGTGTTCTATAGCGAATGCTTCACCTGTAGAAACCTGGAAATCAAAACAGAAAGGGAAAAATAAGGTCAGACAACCTGCACATTCTAGGATTTCATCACACCCAGCATATTCAATCAAGAAAGCTTGATCAACAAGTTCTTTACATGGTATATTGAGTGGTAAGCCTTGGCTTCTGGTGCAGTGTTGGAATTTTGAGCTATTGCTCACTTTTCATGGAGAAATTTGTCAAAAATCTTGTTTTTGAGAGATAGATATTCGTCCCGCCATATGCTGTAATACCATAGGTAGGCATGGGTGTAACTAGATGATGGAAATTAATGCTCCACTGATGTCAATTAATGTCAATTATACTTAGGACAATGGTTTAACTAGGACAATTTGACCAAAAAGAGTGTGTATGGTGGTAAATGTCTCCAACACTCCACCCCACCACTGTTTACGTGGATTCCAACCCCATGTATGATGTTCTTACATAGCAAGTGCTTGGGGGAAAATACTCATGTTGGATTATGATTCTCTGGGAATTTGAGTTAGAATTTGCTAAAAGAACTTCTATGAAGTCTCTCATTTTTTTAGAGATTATATGTGACCTTCCCCATACTACAAAGAATACAGATCCCTTCGGTTCATTTCCTGATGAATCATTGTTTCTCATTAGTACGACTGATCCATGGGATGGATATATCATTTTGTATCTCCATACCTTATGATACTAGCCTACTCCTTCTAGAGATGAACGTCATCGCATTCTCCACCAAGCCAAAAGTTATCTTATCCTAAATGATACCCTATACTACCGTGGTGTTGACTCCAAATTATGAAATTTCCTTACACATTAAGAGGCTGAGATCATTTTAAATGATTTCCATGATGGAGCTTATGGAGGTCATCTATATCGGTTGGCTACTGCCCAGAAAATCTTGTGTGCTCAGTATTTCTGGCCTTCTATTTTCAAAGATTGTATTGAAACAATCAAGAAATTCCCACCATGTCAAATGTTCACTTCAAAGAAATGCACCAACGTAGATTCGCTCCATCCCATTGTAGCAATTGGCCCCTTTGCAAGATGGGGCATAGACTTCATGCACTATAGACCTACCTCAGCTGGGGGGCATGGCTACATTATTGTTGTTGTGGACTATTTTACAAAATGGGCTGACGCTATGCCCACATATGCCGAATATAGGAAGAATGCTGCACTATTCTTACTCAACCATATAATTTTTAGATTCAAAATTCCTTGGGCCATCATTACCGATCATGGATCACATTTTCAAAACAAAATGATGTCAGAACTTAGTGTAAAGTTAGGGTTTCATCATGATAACTCTACAGCTTACTATCCTCAGGCCAATGGCCATGTTGAGACTATAAACAAAGTGTTAAAAACAATGATTCAGTGGATGGTAGGGAAAGCCAAGTCAAACTGGCATTTGCAACATTTCTCGACACTTTGGGCCTATAGGACTACTGTCAAAACTTCCATTGGTTTTACACCTTTCCTACTAGTATACGAGATGGAAGCAACTCTCCTGATAGAGTGTAAGATCCCTTGTTTAAAAATTGCTATGGAATTATTTTCCAATACTACTATAGATGAAGAAAGATTCCTGTATCTAAAAATCCTTGATGAAACTCGACGTGGTGCTGCCTTAGCTAATGAGGCACATAAACGAAGAATGAAATTTTAATATGAAAGGACTGTTCAAACTTGTCCTTTCAATGAAGGAGACTTGATCTTGACTTATGACCAGAAGCATGATAAGGTGGGGGAGGGAAAATTTGAGTCTATGTGGCATGGGACCTATTTTGTCATTTGTGTTTTATAGAAAGGGGCATATTAATTGGATTATTATGACTGGATACATTTAGGAGAGCCCCGAAATGGGATCTACCTCAAAGGATACTATGCGTAGGTCATATCGCATAGGGTCTTTGTAAATATTTTTTATAGTTTTCTGCGTGTCTTGGATTTGAGAGGTGTGTCTTTTGTGTGATTTAAAATGTGTTTTTCATAAAACCCTACTTATGTATGTATTTTGTCTGATGGACATATGACTTCTTTCACTGTTTTTGTTGATGGTGCTAATCGATATACACTTAACCTTGCATCAGTTGCCTGGGTACTGTACTCTCCTACAAGTGAGCTGTTGAGTCCAGGGGGTTTTATTTTAGGTCCCTCCACCAACAATCTAGTGGAATACAAAGCCGAGATTGGATTGTTGATGGAAGAATGTAAGGGAAATTAGGGTTTACCTAGATTTCAAACTTATAGTTAAACATCTTAATCAAGTCTACACCATATAAGATCCCTTATTTCTTCATACTTTCCAAATATTTAGGTTGTTAGAGAGGTATTTTGATCAAGTTACATATCAACACATTCCGAGACATTTAAATGTTGCGGCAGATTCCCTAGCTAATTATGTATTGAATTGGCATATTGCTCATACATAAAAAGTCCATTTGAAATATAGATGACATACATGTAAATTCACAGGTAGATAATCATTTCACACATCACATTTGTCACACACATAACTGTAAATATGAATGTTTTTCATATATAAAAACAGTATCACCGCGATACAAAATTGGGCTGAAGCATATCTAGCTTTCAGTGCCCTCAAAGTTTAGCACCGTAAAAAGTTTTGAATACACATCTATATGGGAAAAATATGAATATTCAAATATTTCAGTAGTACATATACAAAAAGTGAGGATCAAAGCAGACTAATCCTCGTGATGCTCATGATAGCATGCGATGGCCTAGGCCACTCTGCGAAGGAGATTATAAAATCATCTAAAACCACTTGCAGTATGGGATGATAATGCCTAGGTACCTCATCAGTAGTCATGTCGGGGATACCCATGGTCAAGCCTTCTAGGTTCTCCTCAAGATCTTTGAGCTCTTCATCAAATTTGGAGCGATATACCATCATGTCTCTCATACCGACTTGCCTAGCAATAGGTGACATCCCTACTGGACATACAAATCTAATGTCTGCAAGAAAACATTTTCACTTATCTCAGTACTACAAAATAAAAATGAAATAAAATACAGAAACTAAAAAAACAAGTTGATAATGTATTTTCTTACCTCGGTCATCCCATACTTCTCCCTTAGGTAAGACAAGATTTGAGTCATCATGGGAATATGTTCCCTCGTAGGAATAATCCTCAACAATGATTAATTGGTGTCTCAACTAGTGAAAGAATCCAAATCCATAACTAACTTTGGGTCCTCCACCACCAAAGCGAGGCATGGTTGTAACCCATGAAACCATCCTGGGATCCTTAGGCTCAAGCCTAGTAATAGTCACCTATGGTCTCAGATAAGCCACTCACTGTAAGATAAAATACACTATCACCACCCCAAATCCAAATTGCTTTAGTGTTCCTCTCTTGGATTTGTTTAACTAAATTTTCAGACATACCAGCATGCCCTTACACTATTTGAAGACAGTAGGCTCCATACACTGCAAACCATATAGCATATGTGATCTAGTATTAAGGTGGGAATACCTATTTTCTGCCAGCTTGCTTATAGTTTATAACACTATCCTCAAGGGAAGATATAATATGGAATTTATCTATAGCTTCCCGAATTAAGACTTTGTACCTAGTGCGCAGTACTGGTCAATAACATCATCCAAGGAGGTTTCTCCTCCTCATGCCTCAAATAGAACTACTGGGCTTCCTCTCATGGATAACCTGGTCAGAAAATAAATTTCCTCAACCTCTATGGGTAGGAGATGGACTCCCATAAGAAAATGCTCCTGATCAAGATCCCACATCCCTATGGTAGACTCTAACAATCAGATATGTGCTTTCATACTGGGTACCTAGAAGTATTTCAAAATCCTACAGTTGCGTGGAGCCTAAATAGTCGTTGGATCATTAATAGCCTGGATGTCTAGAACTTCATGTTCCCTTTCCTTCCAAATCACCATGATGCACCTGTAACACACAGATTTTATAATTAGAAAACATATCATGGCTAAAAGAGGAAAGCATTTGAAACGATAAATTTTGAAGAAAGATTAAAATATAAAAATAGATTTTTGATGGATTAGGAATTTTTTTCTTTTCATAAGGAAGAAGTGGTGTTTCTACCCTTTTCCCACAGAGCACAGAATATGTTGCTATCTATTTCTCGTAGAGCACCGTCACGTACTCTGTCTGATAGCTAGAAACCCTACAGTAAGAAAATTTTGGTTTCCTAAACAAATAAAAACACCTTTTGAGATGGTCGATTTCCTATTCTCCATTTCAAATTCACAATTTATCTTAATTCTTGGCTCTAAAAGAACTAAAAATTATTTTAGGAAAATGATTTAAACAATGGAAGAAGAAATAAAATGACACTTTTTTAGCATGAAAAGGAAAAGACAAAAACACTTACCTCTTCCACAAGGAATGAAGGAACAATGAGTGAGTGACCATTGCAAAACCACATGTGGAAACTCTTGCTATCAATCTAACCACCAAAAATCTCAAATGGTAAAAAGAAAATGGTAAATAATTCCTACCTACTCTTTCTATTTATAGAATATTTGGAGTTTTAAAAAATTAATTATAATTTATTTATTTTGAAATCCAAATTATTTCATTGAAAGTGGGTTTTTAGTTTTTACTTTACATAGTTTTGGTTAAATGGATTTTAATGGTGTTGTTTTGATTTTTTTCAGGTCAATATTGGGTTATGGCTATGATGTAAGCTATTTTAGTCTTTTTTGAGCTTAGAGCGAGAATGAAAAGGTACCGAGCATTGTTATAAACTTTTTACATGCTTGTTAAAATTCCAGTAGGAAGGTGTCAAGTCTACTTTTTTGTTTTTTAAGACTCGTTAAAAGTGGATTATTGAAAAGGAACCTAGTTAGGGAGTTATATTTAAACTCTTTTCAGTCTCTTCAAAACACAAAAATATTGCCAAGAAAACTTGTTACGTTCATGCTTGTAAAAAAATCAGAATAGTCGACTAGGCGGGGGTAGGTTATCTCTTTTTTGGACCGACTAGCCTTAATAACGAAAAAGGACCTTTTGGAGTATTCTTAGTCATTTCAGGCTCTCTAAACATGAAATGAAAAATGAGTTTTNGGGAGGTTATCTCTTTTTTGGACCGACTAGCCTTAATAACGAAAAAGGACCTTTTGGAGTATTCTTAGTCATTTCAGGCTCTCTAAACATGAAATGAAAAATGAGTTTTTTTCCATCGAAATAAAAAAACAAATGATCAAAGACCTTATTTGGGAATAAACCCCTCCTTTCTCAAGTTTGTGAAAAATATGAGATTGGACTCGTCATTTGATGAGCTTTAACGAGTGTTTAATATCCTCTTTGGACTCATAAAAATGAGAAATAGGAACTCAGCTTTCAAGGTGGGGAAATTAAAGGGAATGGGAATCATTTTTATTTGTTTTTATGGTAGTAATCTACAGTCCAACTTTGAACATGGCACCTGTTTGCATTTTCATATCTAAACAGTTGGGTTTTCAGCTTGTCTCTGAGTCAATCCACTTTTGTGAGTCACCTGACTCCTTTAATTCAATTCAAAGAATGTTTTGTCATATTCCTTGCATTACACCTGGTTCTATTCTTTTTCAAGTCAATGCTGCCAAGTCATGCTTCGTGCCGTTAAATTGTTGAAAGATGTCTCTCCCAAAAAAAAACTTATCAATAACTTTACTTGTATTTAAGAGCCAGTCATGTTTGAGTCAATTCCATTACCTCAAATCAACTTTTTCTCCTAGTTTTGTGTCATTGATGTGGGATTCATCATGGACCTCCTTTGAAAAGGTCTATTCTTGTCGACTTCAAATCAGTATCCAGGAGTTGGACCTAGAAACCTAAGAAGTACCTTGAATCTTGCATGCCTTAATGGTAGTTTTTCTTGTTTTCAATAGTAGGTTTTCATCAATGACCTATGATTGGAAAATTTTGTCAAGTGTTTGACCCCAAAACATTTATTCTCATTTGAGATAATGTACTAAGATACCTTGGGGATCATTGACATCTATGGTGATTTCCCTCGCACTTGTTAACAATTGACATTAATGAGTGGTAATCAAGTGGTTTCTACCATGTTTGACGTCAATACATATATTCACATGGTTATAATCGTATCGGTTAGGGATTGGAATGAATACCTTGAGTGGTTAGGCTTCACCGTCATCGTTTACCATGGTCAGGTTGCGTTTGGACATCATTTAGAGTCATGAAACGGATCCACATTGTATGTTTGTAGCTGTGTTCTGTATCTGAGGTTAAGAGACATGGATCTACTTTGTATGTTCAATAGCTATGTCCTACCTCCTATATAATATGTTCATGGATCTACAGTGTATCATTGGTAGCTATGATGTGGTAATCATCCTAGATCTGTAGTGTATTGGTCCACAACTATGATTGGTTTGGATAAAGTCAGTTACTGGTCCTCTATGAGTTTAACTCTCTTTGCCTCTGTATCAGACGAAAAACTTGCAAACTATTTTACCTATCAGTTCCTTGTAGCTTCATACTTTGGGGGGCATTCTATTGCACCTAGAAATATCACATTACTTATAAGCCTTCATGAGAATTTCACATTGTCCTTCAATCTCCCAAAAATCCTGGATTGAGTCACCTTGGTCATCTTTTTTCCAAACCTAGAAGGGCCGCCACCTTTATTATTTTTACATAGAGTGTCGACAGTGCTCCTCATAGTCAATCCATGTTATATTTTTAACATTAAGCTAGCATTATATTAGGATATTTAATTGAGAGAAAAATAATCACATCAATCAAACACAAGAGACAATGAACACAATTTTTTTCCTTGGGGAAACCATAAATGGAAAAAACCTCACAAATTCCTCAGAGATAGAATGAACACCAAAATTAAAGCCCAAAAATACAAAAACAGTAAGATGATCTCCCAACAGTAGTAACCTTCTTTCTTCTTAGCCCCAGTGTCTTCTTCTTCCTTAGTTATGCGCTACAACTGAGTGTGAGTGAGTGTGTGATAAATAGAGAGGATAGCTCTCTATTTATACTAATTCTCAACTTGACTAAATCCTACTAGGTCTAAATTCATTAGGTGAGTCTAACAACCCTAGTGCCCCAGAACTGTAGGTACTTTAACCCTTGAACAATAGGAGGGTTACCCACATTGACTTGACATGAATTGATTACATTATATAAACTCCCGATCGAAACATTGGGGCATGACATGACTCAAATACATTACAAACACATCCCAGGATAAACATCGGGGTACAATACATAAGAAATACACAAAGTCAATACATTCTAAAGTTATAATTACATCAACACTCCCTCTTAACTAGGAAGGTATTCTCTCAACACAATTTATCAGCACAAGTCTTCTTCTCTGTATCATCTGGATCATCATCGAGTCCTTGTCATCTTCACCTTCAATTCATCTCTATATTAAAGTCATCTTCATCTTCAAGTCATCTTCATCTGAATATGGATCATCACTCAATCTAGATTATCATCACTGGATCTGGATCATCACTCAATCTGGATCATCATCACTATTACACCATCAATGGATCTAGATCATCACTCGATCTGGATCACCAGTGCTGGATCATCATCAATGGATCATCACGGGTGCTATCATTATGATTCTTCTCGTCACAGGAATTTCTACAGAGCCATCCATTTTTCATGCTGGTTGTAGGCCTAGCCTCCATGTAGGTCTTCTTCCAGCACTTATATCTAACCCTAAGTTAGAATGGCCCGCCCATCACTTATATCTGATCATGTAGGAACAAATCCTACAATCATATCAGAAAAGCATGCCCAACAGTCACATATGACCATGTGGGAACACATCCCAGAACCCTTTCAGAAAGGCCCAACACTCACATTTGACCATGCAAGGAACCAATGCAACATACATGTCAAAAAGGATATGCACTTACATTCGACCATGAGAGGAACCAATCCAACCTACATGTCGAAAGGGCTCTGCACTTACATTCGACCATGCGAGGAACCAATCCAATCTACATGTCAAAAGGGGTCTACACTTACATCTTCCCATGTGAGGAACCAATCTAGTATACATGTCAGAAGGGCTCTCAGAGATAGGATTAGGATTCCTAGTAACTGACTAGGTGCCTCCATTCTCCCAAAGAATGGAATTCAACCCTTAAATCTGATCATGTAGGAACCAACCCTACAGTCACATCAGAATGGCTCAACACTCATATCTGACATGGAAGGAACCAATCCTCTCACCATGGTAGAATGGATCAGCCCTTACGTCTGACCATGGAAGGAAACAATCCTCTCACCATGTCAGAATGGCTCTAGGTCTCATCATTTCCCCTTGGAGAGAACATCGATATGGAGAACATGAAGCTTCTCCTTGAAGTACTCAAGCTTCACCCTATCCAATGCCTTTGTCAACACATCAGCTATCTGTTCGTCCATCGCAACATACTGGAGATTCACTACTCCCCTCTGCACCATATCCCTAATATAGTGATACTTGATCTCGAAATGCTTTGACTTGTCATGGAACACCGGGCTCTCTGACAACTTCATGCAACTCTGGTTGTCACAATGTATACAAGTAGCATCCATTTGGAGTTCAAATAAATCATACAGTAGCTTTCTCAGCCATACTACCTCACAACTAGCTGAACAATCTGCGACATACTCTGCTTCAGCTATACTCAGTGCCACACAGGATTGCTTCCTGCTAAACCAAGATATCACATCTGATCCCATACTGAAGCAACATCTTGAAGTTATCTTCCTATCGATGGCATTTCCTGCCCAATCTGAATCAACATATCCCTCCAGGTTAATCTTCTGATTCACCTCATACTTGAGGCCATAATCAATTGTACCTCTTAGGTACCTCAGAATTTGCTTTGCAGCAATCAAGTGAACATGTCTCGGATTTGTCAGAAACTGGCTCAAGGTGTTCATAGCAAAGAAAATGTTTGGTCTCGTGTTCATCAGGTATATCAAGGACCCAATCATCTAACAATACATCGTAGCATAAATCACTTCTAATGAAGCATCACTCAATAGCTTCAGGTTCGATGCCATATGTGTGGTCATGGCCTTGCAGTCCATCATCTCAAACCTCTTCAGGATCTCTACTGCATACTTCCCTTGTTCGAGGGATATTCCATCCGCATTCTACCACACCTCCATGCCTTGAAAATAGTGCATCATACCCAAGTCCTTCATTTCGAACTTGGCAGCAAGATTTCTCTTTATATCAGTAATCGACCCAACCATACCTATTACAAATACATCATCTATATACATTAGGGGAATGATTGGGTTTCCATATTCGACCTTGTAGTAAAGGTTCAAATCTGCTTTACTTTTGGTAAAGACCAAACGAGATATAAATCTATCAATTCTGTCATACCATGTCCTGGGTGCCTCTTTCAAACCATACAGGGATTTATTCAATCTTCACACATGATACTCCCTGTCATGTGTCTCAAAACCGAGTGGCTACTCTACATACACTTCCTCTTCCACTACACCATTCAAGAAAGCAGTCTTGACATCCATTTGGTGTATCTTCCATTTCATTACTACAGCCAGAGCAAGTATGAATCTGATGAAAGTGTATCTAGCTACAGGTGCAAAGGTTTATTCATAATCTATTCCTTCTTTCTGTGAGAAACCACGAGCCACGAATCTTGCTTTATATTTCTCTATGCTACCATTTGCAGCATGCTTGATCTTGTAGATCCATTTGGAAGTTACAACCAACTTTCATTCTGGTCTTGGGACAACATCCCAAACATCGTTCGTCATGGTCGATTGATACTCTTCAATCATAGCATCCTTCCATTCTTTCCATTCTATCGCTTCTTCATAATAGGAAGGTTATTTATTTATGAAGTCACATAGTAAAGATACATACCTAGAGCAGGATCTGGTTCTCTTTCTTTCTCTGTGATTTTCTTCTAGAGCCCCATATTTTTTTTGCACTTTGGATAGCTTCTCCTACCCAAACAGGTTTCCTCTTGTGAGGATTCTTCTTTTGAAGTGGATCTATAGGTTCTTGAGGTTCCTCAAATTCTTGATCTTCTTCTTGAGTTTCTTCTTTCATGGTTGTATCATGAATTTTGGGTGCTTCTGCTTTTTTAGGATCTTCAGCAGGTCTCTTTCTAGAATTGTTGTAAGATGAGTCTTCGTCAAATGTTAAATCCCTAGTGATGTTGATCTTCTTGAATATTGCGAAGTATATTCTGTAAGCCTTCAATATTTCAGAGCATCCCACAAATATACCCTTATTTCCTGAAGGATCTAACTTTGTCCCTCTTTTCTTTCGGAATGTGTATGTACACTGGACATTCGAATATTCTAAGATGGTTGATTTCTGGTTTCTCTTCTGGTTTCTTGTTGGAAAATACTTCTTCAAGTGTCTTCTTCTTGAGTACTCTGTGTGGAGTATAGTTCCATACATACACCACTGTTCTGGTAGCCTCTTCCCATAGATGCATTGGAAGATCTTGATCATGAAGCATTGCCCTTACATCTTCCATGATAGTTCTATTCTTCCTTTCTACAACCCCATTCTGTTGTGGTTTATATGGAGTGCATAACTCCCTCTTAATCCATGATTCTTTTCATAATTCTTTGAATTTATTTGATGTGAATTCTCTGCCATTGTCTGATTGAAAGGTCTTGATCTTATTTTCTATGTGGTTCTTGATCAAGGCTTTGAATTCCTTGAACTTGCTGAAAACTTCATCTTTGTTCTTCATGAAGTAAATCCATGTATTCCTAGAAAAGTCATCAATAAAAGAAACATAGTATACATACCCACCTAGTGAACTTGATGACATTGGCCTGCATACATCGGAGTGGATGATTTCCAAGATTCCTTTTGCCTTTCTCTCGCTACTTGGAAATGTCTTCTTTGTATTCTTTCCTTTTGCACATCCTTTGCAGACTCCATCATGTTTTGCTTGAATTTATGGAATACCTTCAACAACTTTGCTTGTGAGTGGTAGTGCTCTGTAGTGCACATGTGCAAGCATTCTGTGCCAAAGTTCATCTAGCTCTACTGTTTCATGGACCAAATCTTGTTCTGGATGGCCCTTCAATTTGTATAATCCTCCTTCTTGTTCTCCAATTACTATTGCATCATCAATAATCTTTCCTCTTGAACACATGAGGACTTGGCCATCTACAAATGCAACCCTCATGCCTTTTGCATTGAGTGCCAATATGGAGAGAAGATTCTTCTTTATTCCTTGTACAAACAAGACATCCTTCATTTTCATATATTTTCTAGACTCTAGCTTGTAGGAGGATTCACCACTACCTTTTATGGGATATTGGTAGTCATCCCCAAGTTTCACCTTATGGGGTGAATTATGTTCAGATAGTTTCTCAAAATATTCCTTAAAACCTGTCATGTGTTTGGAAGCCCCACTATCAATGAGCCAATCTTTGCTTCCATGAGTGACAGTTCCGATGAGAGCGGAGATCATAACATATTCTTCTTCACTTGAAGAGTCTTCACTTTCTTGTTTTAATTTTTCCCTGGGAGGATCATCATCCTCAGTAGTGTGAGCATGATGTCTTCTTTTGGATTTCTTCTTCTTCTTGGATCCATTCTTATTCATGGGACAATTTCTAGCAAAGTGTCCTATTTCATCGCATGTATAACATTTGAGTTTGGATGGATTTTTCTGATGAGAATGCTTACCTTGCTGATGATGATTTTCCCTTCTTCCTTTATTGGAGTGTACTGTGAGAGATTGATCTTCACTTCCCATATTTTCTTCTCAAGCTTCTATTTGAGCTTCTTCTTGAGAACATTCTTCCCATAGTCTACTGAACTTCACTAATTTCTTCCTAGCACAGATTCCTTGGCTGAAAGAATCCCATAACCTAGGGAGACCATTCAAGGTCATCATCACAATTTCTACATTCTCCACTTCTTCATCTACCGCTTCCATCTATTCTTTGATCTGGGAGACCCTTGTGAAGTATGACTGGATGGTCTCCTCATTCTGGATATTTACATTCTTCAACTGGTTCCTTAGAGGCATCTTCTGGTTGATGTTCTTCCCTTCAAATAGTTTGGTTAGGGAATAAAACATAGCTTTAGATGCCTTGAGGGAGGACACATGTGGTATGAGATTATCCTTGATTGAATAAAAAATAATCCTCTTTTCCATAAACAACTTCTTCTTATGTAAGGCCTTGGCCTCATCTCCCTCTATAACTGAACCTCCTCATGGATGTAGGAGTCCAACTCATTTTCTTCCAGGACCAGGGAGATCCTATACTTCTAGCCTCGGAAGTTATCAGCTCCCTCAAGCTTTTCATCAAGCTTGGTATGATGAGACATCTTAACTAAGAACCTCAAATGGAAATACAAAATATTTAGATCTTACTACGTCAAAATGTCGGATCTGGATTTGGAGCTAAAATTCTGTAGTGCTGGTTCAAGAGTAGATTAGGGTTTTTCTAGGGCTCACTAAAAAATTCTACTTCTGTGAAAAGCCCTAATTTTCGACAGCAGTGTCGGGTTCAAAACTGAAAAACCTCAAAATTGAATTCTGCTTCAACAGAAAGATGTGCCCTAGGGAGGATATTTATTCCAAACTTATTTTTCTGAAAATATATGGAGAGAGATCCACAAAGTAGGAAGCCGTAGTTCCCACAGCTGCACAGTGTCTTCTTCTCAGGTTAGCTCTGATACCATGTTATATTTTTAACATTATTCTAGCATTATATTAGGATCTTTAACTGAGAGAATAACAAGCACAACAATAAAACACAAGAGACAATAAACACTATGTTTTTCCTTGGGGAAACCATAAATGGAGAAAATCGTGCAACTTCCTCAGAGATAGAATCAACACCAAAAGTAAAGCCCAAAACAGTAAGATGATCTTCCAACAGCAGTAACCTTCTTTCTTCTTATCCCTAGTGTCTTCTTCTTCCTTATCTATGCGCTACAACTGAGTGTGAGTGAGTGTGTGATAAATAGAGAGGCTAGCTCTCTATTTATACTAATTCTTGACTTGACAAAACCCTACTAGGCCGAATTCACTAGGTGAGTCTAACAACCTTAGTGCCCCAGAACTGCGGGAGCTTTAACCCTTGAACAATAGGAGGGTTACCCACATTGACTTGACATGAATTGATTACATTATAGAAACTCCTAATCAGAACATCGGGGCATGACATGACTCAAATAGATTACAGACACATCCCAGAATAAACATCGAGGTACAATACATAAGAAATACAAGTGAATACATTCTAAAGTTACAAGTGCATCAACAATCCATAAGCACCATTGCCCTCTTTCTTTGACAAAAAACCTAGGTTGACGCCTTTGTCATTTTTACTAGGAGCATCGATGGTCAAAAAATGAGAAAAAATAAGTTTCTGGAAGATTCCATGTAGAAGCCTCTATGGAGTCAGCTCCTATATGCTTGGGAGAGGTGCCATTCACTTCCATCACTTGTACAGATCATATATTATCCATTTTCCAAGTCATCTCATGAGTTCTAGGCCTATGAATGAAGCCTTCATGATGAGAGTGAGGGAGGCCAGAAAAATCACCCTTATGCTATTAGTTTGAACTCTGAATCAGAGGCAATGTAGAGTTAGCTTATGGTTGGATAGGTCTTCATAGCTATAGAGGATTGTAGACATTCTTGTAGAGATTGAATCCATCGACATCAAGAATTTTTTTTGTACTTATTTCTATTTCATAATTAACAAAAATACATTCCCCTTTCCTATATTTGATGTATTGATTGTAATTAGATATTATCAGATTCCTTGATCAACTTATATGAATAATCAATTTATCATGATGCTCTCATCTTGTTTGTTTTTCTTTTCATCTATTTTACATGTACTGAAACATTACAAGTAATTTTGGAAGAGAAGAAAAAGAGACCCAAGGTTGAGTTATATTGTATTTCATGTTAGTTAATTTGATTGTTTAAGGAAAGGATATGTTGCTGTGTCTTTTTTTTTTGGTATTTGTGATTTGCATTGCATATGAATGAACAGTGTCCTCACTAATTGAGAATTCTTGATAACAGACAGAGAGGCCATGTATGACTCCTATCCCATAAAAACGTTTAACATGTGACTGTGTAAATTGAACCCAAGAGATAGAACAATTACACTCACAAAATTGCTAATCAAACATGTAAAATTAACATCAAAGGAGACTGAAATTTGAGCATAACACTAATCTATTTGAATAAGTGTAAAATAGCCAACCTTATGAAGTAATAGGCTGATGAAATATATAATTACATGAGAGATTCAAATGCATAAGGATTCCATTCTAAATAGTAAAAAAGTAGGCTTACTAAATCTAGTCAAATCCCCCATAGGTGCATAAAGCAATTTCCAAAACCACTAAGATGCTCACGAATTGGCTAAGTAAAGTAGAAATTTTATGAGGTCTGGAAATAAAACTCATACATGATTTTATTGGGAGAAAAGGATGGAGGATGATTTGGGAAAAAACAAGTCAACTACACCTACTCTAGCTTGTCCTTTTGCCTTAATTATCAATAAAATATGAAGCTTTTCAGAAAAAGAAGATATGCACTTTGGAGGATCTAGAATAAAGCAGACATGCCAAATATGGTTTCTAGGAGGTTTCCTAAGCACTCCATGACTCAGTTTTAGCAATTATTGACTTCTATGGCATGTAGAAGGCAACTAGAATAGAGTGGAATCTAGGAGACTAGGTAATAAGACAAAACTGATTTAATTAATGTCTAAGGCAGGTAACTATGGGTTGATTATTATAACACCCCCATTAATCCTAACTTTATGAGTAAATATCAAAAAACTATAGGGCCTAGAAACAAATCTTAGCCAACCTTTACATACTGCTTGTCCATTCAACCAAGGAAAGAGGAAAATACCCAGTGGGAAAATACTCCCTTAAACATGGACAATAAAACAAAATTTGAAAATATTGTCATCAATCATGCTTCACAGCATGGTCATAAATCACCACCAGTGATTTGAGATTGCTGAATGTCTTCTCACAAAAAACTTTGGTGAATATGTCTACTACTTGTTCTGAAGATGCACATAAGAGTAGATGAATGGTTCCATCATGCACAAGTTGTCTAATGTAGTGCATATGGATCTCAATGTGTTTGTTTCACTATCTCTAAATTGGATCATTGCAGATTCGAATGGTGCTCTGATTATCACAATAGATAATAGTTGAAAATCTGATTCGAAGCCACATTCTCCAAGTATTCCCTGAAACCACAAACGTTGAGTTGTTGCATTTACAACTCCTCTATACTCTGCTTCTGTAGATGAGAGTACTATGGAACAATGCTTCTTGCTTGACCAGCTGCTTGGTCCTTTTGCAAACATGAACAAATATCCTGATGTTGACTTTCGATATGTGTTGTCACTTGCCCATTCATTGTCAGTAGACCCAATCAAATCAAGATCATATTTTTCTTTGTAGAAGATCCCATCAGTTCTTGTTCCTTGAAAAAATTTAAGGATCCTTTTGGCTACCCTCCAGTGGATCTCATGAGTCTTATTGATGTATCTTGAAGCCACACTAACTGCATAATATAGATCAGGTTGAGTGTGTGTAAGATAAAGAAAAAACCCAATCAACTGCCTATACAGTGTATTATTTACCATAGGAGAAGAACCTGCTTCTTCGAGCTTAACTCCTGAAAGGAAGGGAGTCTTTCTTGGATTGCAATATTTCATGTTGAAATTGTTTAGAAAATATAAGGCATACTTGGACTGATGTACTTTGATTCCATGTTGCGATTGAGCAATTTCGATAGCACAGAATTGGCTCAACAATCCCAAATCTGTCATAGAAAATGCATGGTTCATTGCATCCTTCAAGGAGGCAATCTCTTTCTTTGAACTTCCTGCAATTAGAATTTCATCCACATACAAGACAATAATCATCAAAAAACCATGAATCAGCTTCAAATGAACATTAGGATCAGACTTGCATTGAACAAAGCTCAATGACAGCAGAAAGACATCAATATTGGCATACCAAAGCCCTGGGAGCTTGCTTCAACCCATTTGAATGCTTTCTTTAACCTGCACACTAAATATGTATTAGAAACAAACCCTTCAATTTTCTGCATGTAAATCAATTCAGTGATATATCCATTTAGGAAAGCACACTTAACATCCATGTGATGTACCTCCGACTACTTCGAAGCTGCAATGGCTAAAGCTAGCCTTATGGAGTCCATCTTTGCCACTGGTGCAAAGGTTTGATTGTAGTCAATACCATGTACTTGTGAGTATCCCTTGGCTACTAGTCTTGCCTTATATTTCAAAGTTGAACCATCAACAGCAAACTTAGTCTTGAAAACCCACTTACATTGAACTAGCTTCCTCCCTGGGGGAAGATCAACCAGTTCCCAAGTATTGTTCTTCTGGAGGGAGCTGAATTCTTATTTCATGGATGTTTTCCATATTGGATAATGTGATGCATATTCATATGTCTATGGATCTGATTCAACCATCAGATAGTACTTCTCATCAAATAAAGGATCTTTCATACAAAGGGCACTCTCAAACTGAGATATAGTATTTCTAGCTAGTTCCCCAACTGCATGAATGGTATTTGCTGCCAATTTTGGTCTTGTAGGTCTATTAGGATCTACGATCAAATCATCATTATCAGACATATCAGAATCAGCAAACTCATTAGTCTCTCCACTTAAAATCAATGGATCTGGTGGTGAAGAAGACTCTCCAACTTCAATTGCTACTAAAGGCTCTTCTTGGAACTGAACATTTCTTTCAATGAAAGCTTGTTAGTGCTCAAGTTGATCAGCTTGTACCATATTGAATATTTATAATACCCAACAAATAGGCACTCTTGGCTTTGGGGCTACAAATCCTTTCTCTTTTTAGTTGGAATTCTAGCCCAAGCCTTTGAGCCAAAAATCCTAAAATGGGTCACATATGGCTTGTGCCCACTCCAAGCTTCGAAAGGAGTCATATGAAGCTGCTTATGAGGCACCCTATTCTGGATTTAGGATGCACAGTTTATAGCCTTGGACCAAAACTTTGGTAGAAAAGTATTAGCATCCATCATACAGGTTGCCATCTCCTTCAATGACCTGTTCTTTCTCTCAGCAACACCATTTTGCTGTGGTGTGTAAGGGATCGAATGTTGCATCTGAATACCTACATATTTACAATACTGAATGAAATCAGACTTAACATACTCACCACCATTTTAATATCTGGGTATCTTGAGTTTCCTCCCATACTGGTTTTCAACCAAGGCTTTAAAGACTTTGAAGAGATAAAAAACTTCAAACTTATGCTTTAGGAAGTAAACCCAACAATACCTAAAAAATTCATCTATGAAGTTCAGTGCATATTTGGCTTGAATCATGGACATATGAGGAAACGGACCAGCAATGTCACTATGGATCAACTCAAGAGGTGCAGAGGTTATCTCATGACTAGCTCTCTCAACATTGTGCTCTGGGTGTTTTCCTAGGATACAACCTCGATAGACTCCCTTGGAAAACTTGATCTTTGGTAAGCTTATGACCATATCTTTTTCACTCAAATCAGAAATATAATTGTATTTAATATGGCCAAATATTTCATGCCAAATCTTTCTTGCCTCATTAGCATGAATCAGAAGAGTAGAGGGGTTTGAGTAGGGTAGAAAATGGGAAAACATGTATACCTTCGAAGTGTGATAAACAAGACCTTTTGCTATGACTTTACCATTTGAAATCTCAGTGATTTCAACATCATATGGGGAGAATATGACCTTCTTTGGAGACCCAATGTGAGTCATCTAATACACTAACAAGATATTAGAGGTAATACCTAGAACATACAAGACATTATTGAACTTACCATGGTCAAGATCAATCCTTCCTTTCCTCAAACTGTCAGTGAGAGAGTCATCTCCCAAAACTATTGGTGGACATTTTAACATGTCAAGAGAGGAGAATGCCTCTTTTGTCAAAACCATATGTCTAGAAGCTCCAGAGTCTATGATGAAGCTAGGTGAGCTTGATGTGACAAGAACCAAAGCATGTACTCTCTCTCTGTCTTCTGAATTTCATCCTCCTTCCATCTTATTTGAGAAATCAGGAAGGGATATGTTATTCTTCTCCAAGAGTTGGGTCAACATGTCAATTGTATTCTTCATATAAGAGCTCTCAGGATGATAGCCCTTACTGTAGTATGCGCACTCGCTAAATTATCCTTTGTTCTTCTTTTTCTGGAAGTTCTTCATGGAGCCTTAGGGATGCTCTTGAGGCTTGTTCTTGTCTCTCTTTTGGTCAAGTGGATTTTTATATTTTTTCTTGATTTTTGAATCCACCCTTGAATCTCCAACAACTAAAGCTTGGTCTTTGTAAGGTTTGATGGTGCCCATCATCACCAACTTATCTTGTTCCTGTGTGAGGGATTCCATGAACTCTGCAAGCTTAGGCATCTGCCAGGATCGAGCTGTCAAATTGGTGGCATGGAAGGTTGAAACAAACACTGAATAGTCAGGTTCAAGTTTTGATATTCTGGCCAAAACTAGTTTCTCTTCCTTATTTTCAATCGCACACTGTTTTAGCTGCAAAACAAGGGCTTTAAACTTGGAAAAATAGAGTTGCAAGGATTCGAAGCTACGAGGACTCAAGGTGATCAACTCATTCTTGATTTGATGTCCTCTCATCTCATCTATCTTACCAAAAATATCTACAAGCTTCTCCCACACTTAATTAGGTGATGTCAATCCATCAATATGGAAGAGGAGGTCTCTTGAAATGCTTAGACACAAAATACCATAGGACTCATCCCTCCTATTGTGCCATTTGATTTTATCTGTAGCTGCATTGGGATCTTCCTCAGTTGCCAAGTAACCCAATAGATACCTTTCACTCTCAACAATATCTGCATCTCATCTTTCCACTCTAAGAAATTGAATGGAGTCAAGATAATCTTCTGAGATTGGTCCATCGCTCAAAAACTGTGCCCTTCAGTCAGTAGAATATGCTCTCATTCAAGATGTCTAACCTGCAATAGCAGTATGGGAGGAGAGAAATCGATTTACAAAGGCTTGAATACCATGTGGAAATTGAACCCAAGATATAGAAAAATTACACTCACAAAATTTCTAATCAAACATGCAAAATTAACATCAAAGGAGACTGAAACTAGAGCATAACACTAATATGTTTGAATAAGTGTACAATGCCAGCCTTATGAAGTAATAGGTTTCTGCAATATATAATTACATGAGAGGTTTGAATGCATAAGGATTCCATTAGAAATAGTCAAAAAGTAGGCTCACTAAATCTAGTCAAATCCCCCATAGGTGCATAAAGCAGTTTCCAAATCCACTAAGATGTGCATGAATTGGATAAGTCAAGTAGGAAATCTAACAAGGGATGGAAATACAACTCATACATTCTTTTATTAGGAGAAAATGATGGAGGATGATGTGGGAAAAAATCAAGTCAACTACACCTAGTCTAGCTTTTCCTTTTTCCTTAATTCTCAATAAAACATACAGCTTTTCAGAAAAAACAGATATGCGCTTTGGAGGGTTTGGAATAAAGCATACATGCTAATATATGGTTTCTAGGAGGTTTCCCCAGTGCTTCATGACTCAGTTTTAGCAAGTGTTGACTTCTATGACATGTAGAAGGAAACTAGCATAGAGTGGAATCTAGGAGACTAGGTAATAAGACCAAAATGATTTAATTAATGTCTAAGGTAGGTAACTATGGGTTAATTATTCTAATAGTGACCACTTGTAAACCCCATCTGTTATGATGAAAGTCACAAGTGAAACTTTCAGGATACATGTATTATGATTAAAGACAATAGTTCACCTTGGAAATGTATGCACTTATATTAGGATTGTATTATATGGTTAGAAATTAGCTTGATATCATGTGTTCCTGTCTCATAAAAAATCAATTTGATGATACAAACACTTGTGACCCCCTCCCTTGTGTCTCGTGGTAATGATTCCTCTTCCATTATTACTTTTCTCATAGAGTGGCCTAGTCAATTCCATACATTAGTAAGCATTGTTGATTCATTCATCGACTTCATTTCATGTTCATATGCTCCCATTCCCCATTCCAAACTTTACAAGTTGTCATTTTCATTCACGACAATTTTTTTCCATCATCTAT
Organism: Pseudotsuga menziesii; assembly: GCA_001517045.1. NCBI lineage: Eukaryota > Viridiplantae > Streptophyta > Pinopsida > Pinales > Pinaceae > Pseudotsuga > Pseudotsuga menziesii. The sequence continues at coordinate 122,942 of LPNX010805507.1, forward strand.
ACAGTGATATTATTTAACAAATAAGGATGATGATTATGATGATGACGATGATGACGATGATGACAACAACAACAATGATAATGATGATGATGACAATGATGACAATGATGATGATGATTTTTGAGTCAGGAAACCATCCCACACCATCAATGCATGCGGCTAGTCAAAATGTGCCAAATTTTAGACAAAGCTGACACATATATAAAAAAATTCAAAATTGGCCCCATGTAGCACATTCATTAATTTTTAGGTATGGTTTTTGCTGCTCGAATTGTTAGTGTCAGTCATGATGATGATTATGATGATGATGATGAATATGAAAATGATGATGATGATTGATTCTAAAAACCCTCCCACACTGTAAATGCATGTGTCTAGTAAAACCATGGAAAATTTCATACCAAGCCGACACATATATAAAAAATTTCAACGTTGACCCCACGTAGCACATTAATTAATCTATAGGTATGGTTTTTGCTGCTTGAATTGTTAGTGTCAGTCATGATTATGATGACAATGATGATGATGATGATGATGATTATGTTTGAGTGTGGAAAACCTTCCACACCATCAATGCATGCATCTAGTATAACCATGCCAAATTTCAGACGAAGCCGACACACATATAAAAAATTTCAACGTTGTCCCACGTAGCACATTAATCTTTAATCTATAGGTATGGTTTTTGTTGCTCCAATTGTTAGTGTTAGTCATGATTGATGTTGATGATGATGATGATGAAGATGGTGATCATGATTTTGATGTCATATGAAATAATGAAGATGATGATGATGATGATGATGATGATGATGACGACAACGACAACGACAATGATGATGAGGATGAGGATGACGATGATGATGATGGTGATGATTATGATGATTTTTGAGTCTGGAAACCCACCCACATTGTCAATGCATGTGTCTATTCAAACCATGCCAAATTTTAGACTAAGCTGACGCATATAAAAAACTTCAATGATGGCCCCACGTAGCACATTATTAATCTATAGGTACGGTTTTTGCTGCTCGAATTGTTAGTGTCAGTAATGTTTAATGATGATTATGATGATGAGGAGGATGGTGCTCATGATGTTGATGCCATATGAAATTATGAATATGATGATGATGACGATGATGATCGTTAGAGGAAATTTCAACTCAAAATGGGCCTCCTATAAAAATTAATAAAATAATAGTTAAAATAATAAAATAATTTTTATTAATTTTGGAGGAAGAAAAGAAAAAAACTACTTTTTTTTGTATTTTCGACATATATCCCCATATTTTTACTCAAATTTTGATTGCGAGAGGTCATTAGATGTAGAATTAAATTCCACATCCAACGAGCACCCAGTCGACATACTTTTGATGGACCCCGCTACCCCAAAAATAAGAAATACCTGAAAAAACGTGATGATGATCATCACATTTTTTCAGGTATTTCTTGTTTTTGGGGTAGCAGGGTCTATCAAAAGTATGCCAAGTGGGTGATCATTGGATGCATAATTTAATTCCGCATCCAACGAGCTCTCTCGATCGAAATTTGAGCAAAAACACGGGGAGATATGTCGAAAATACAAACAAAAAAAGTTTTTTTTTTTAATGATACATATCCCAAATTTATATTAAAAAGGTGTTTAAGACCTATAAAATATTTCAAATTTAAAGCAATTTCATTGGCTAACACATGATGACATAGAATTTGAGTTAAAGTTAAAAGGCCCATTTTGAGTTGAAATTTCCTCTAATGGATGATGATGATGACGATGAGGAGGATGATGACGATGAGGAGGATGATGATGACGACGACGACGACGACGATGATGATGACGACGACGACGACGACGATGATGATGACGACGATGCCAATGATGATGATGATGATAATGATGATGATGGTGGTGGTGGTGATGATATCTGAGTTTGGAAACCCTCCCACTCCATCAATACGTGCGTCTAGTTAAACCATGCAAAATTTTAGACCAACCTGCCACATATATAACAAAATTCAACATTGGCCTCACATAGCACATTAATTAAGATATAGGTATGGTTTTTATTGCTTGAATCGTTAGTGTCAGTCATTTTTGATGATGATGATGATGATGATGATGAAGATGGTAATAATGATGTTGATGTCATATGAAATGATGAAGATGATGATGATGATGATGAAGATGGTAATCATGATGTCGATGTCATATGAAATTATGAAGATGATGATGATGATGATGATGACAATGACGATGATGATGATGATGATGATGATGGCGATGATGATGATGATGATGATGATGATGATGATGACGATGACTACGACGACGATGACGATGATGACAATGATGATGACGACGATGATGATGATGATGATTTTTGAGTTTGTAAACCCTCCCACACTTTCAATGCATGCGAATGGTATAACCATGCTAAATTTTAGAACAATCCAACACATATATAAATATTTTCAATGTTTCCCCCACGTAGCACATTAATTAATCTATAGGTATGGTTTTTTCTGCTCGAATTGTTAGTGTTATTGATGATGATGATGATGATGATGACAATGATGATGATGATGATGATGATGTTTGAGTTTGGAAACACTCTCACACTGTCAATGGATGCGTCTAGTCTAACCTTTGTGACAATGATGATGACGATGATTATGATTATGTTAGTTATGATGAATATGACTATTACATAGAGCAACGTCCTATGGCTTGGGGTGTACAACAATAGACATTGTTGACACTATAAATCAATCTTTCCCGATATGCAAGAGATCCCAAACATCTAACACTAAGGGATACCAAATCATACCTTGTTATACATAGTTGAGGTAGATCCCCATTGAGATTTTCCAATTCACGCGTGCTTTAGCAATTGTCTCTCAACAATAGGAAACAAGAAAAACATGCTCTATAATAATGTGTTAGACCTACTCTAGCATATATATTCAATAATGTATAAGCAATTAAATACATCCATGGATACAATATTCATATTCAAATGCACATAATGGGATAACAAAAGATATTTCTATTAATAAAATCAAAGATTACAATAGTCACAATGTCTGTCGAAACATCTACGAACCAGATAAACCGAGTCCTCCAGCTGGGCCTCTACCACCTCAATCCTCCATCTATTGATAGAAATATCACAAGCAAAGGAAATATTAGGAAGAACACAAAGTGCTCCAAAGGGAGAAAGGGATGTAGACTCAAGTACAAGCAAACTGAGGCAACAATGGACTATTGTTTATTTGCTCTTCAATTCCCCTCCCTCAATGTATCCAAGGGGTTCCTTATATAACACTCCAAAAGGGTAATGGAGGGTCGAATCCAAGCATTCTGAAGGAATTTGGAAGGCCAAGAGTCAATATCTTGGGACTCATATGAAGAAAATTCCAAAAAAAAATGGACTTATGCACACATTCCCATGTATGCGGGTTTGAGGTCAAAGTTCACATGTACACGCAAGTATAGGTTTAAAAGTCAAGTACTGCAATACACAGGGGTTTTTTAGAACTGATCTTGGAACATCAAATGATAATATAAGTCCATGGGGTATAAAGAGTCTGGAGAGGGACAGGGAAGGCCATACATATGTGATCAATCATGTGTGGTAAAATCAACTATAACAAATGCCCCCTAATGTATGAGGTCGAAGGGGTAACATGGTGGACGAAACATATTATAAAATCCATCTAAGAAGTGGAGTAATGAAGACCCAGGTGGAAGAACCATCCCCTCTTTGGTACAATACAATAATCAATCTCTTCATATGACTGCAAATACATATACCAGTCCTAGATACATAAGATTACAATGGACATGAATAGGCATGATACATAAAAAAGGTGACATGTGTGGTCATCACCATGTACAATTTACAAAAGAGTCTCCAAAGTGGATGAAGATATATAATGTATCAAGATATCCATAATAGATGAATATATACAATGGATCAAGATCTCCATAGTGGATGAAGATATTTGATACACATTGGAGCTGAAATATCCTGAACATTGGCACAATAAAGGAGGTAGCATATATGGAATTTCACAAAACTAGAAGGTCTTCTACATGAACCGCTATGAGTACATGTCCTACTATGTGAATAGATTTGTCGAGGTCGAACATAGTATTCCATCTTCTCATTACCGATCATTGATGAATATCGTTAACAGACGCGAGATCACCCACTGATAATGAAAATGGGAATCAAGGTACATAGTGAAATCTAACAAGTGTGAATAGATGTGTTGAGATTGAACACTTGAAATAATCCATCAATCATGGGACATTGATGTATTCCCAAAACTGTCAATGGCAAGAGAACCTACCACTGATGACTCTAGAATCCTATTCTAGAATAAATGATCTGATGTCAATGGAATGGAATCCACTAGAAGGAGGGAATTAAGGCATCCCTCATTAACCAAAATGAAGTACTCACACTAGTGCAAAATGAGAGATCAGTGACCAGGAGACCAAAAATTTTGGTCACCACAATTTGTTTCAAGGGATAAATGACCAAAATTGATAAATTTAAGTGGGATGACTAAAAAAGACCAAGATACTATGACACAATTTGGTCACGAGATATCTAGACTGAAAATGACCACATAACAATTGGTCATTTATTTGGTCAGTTTTAGTTGTGGATCACTTCAGCAATGGAAAATTACAATTTTGACAATGAATTTGTACATTTTAATAAATTCTAAGACTGTAGATGGATTCCGAGACTCCCTAGAACTTAGTAAATTGTAGACCGCCTCATGTGTCACAACTCAACTATTGACACCAAATTAACTATGACAATGTCCTAGCGGTGAGCTATGACTTATATATTTGAAAATAACTATACAAATATACCTATATACATTTGATTTTAAATATTTTATATATAAATAATATTAATTATTAAACTATTTGCATTAAAAATGTAAAAAAAATGTTACTAAGTATTTTTTACTAGTATATAAGAAAAAAATTAACTTATATCTTTATAATAATAATAATAATAATAATAATAATATGAGAAAAAAATTAACGTATATATTTATTATTATAATAATAATAAAACAAAATTTAGAAAACAAATACAAATTTCATTGGATGCCATATTTGGATTTTTGCGCCAATGTGAAGTGGTGCGTTTTTTATCAGCACGATGAGCGGGTGCCAATGTAAAATAATCTTCCCCTTTCATTACCATATCATAGGCCTCCTTTTAAGATTACATTTCACAAGCTCAAGGTAACAGTGTTCAAGGCTTCAATGGCACAATGTATGTTTCAATCTATGGAGATCCCATTTTTTTTTGCTTTATTGTTTTTGACTTTAATTGGTATTAGAATGATAAAATTTTAGCCTTGCGAGACTGAAATTGCTTCAGAAATGGGATTTTTCGGTTGAATTTGATCACTTTTTTAATTAAAATTTGTGTATAACCCAAGAACTTTGAAATTGCTTGAGAAATTGCTCAAATGCAAGCTAAAGATGATGCTAACTTGGAAAAAGGATCATCCAAGTAGTCTGGTGAACAAACACTTGTAAAAACGAGTATGAATAGCCCGTCCATCCGTTTTTCATTGTTAAGGTTTTGGATTGAGTTCTTAATTTCCAATCTAATGTACCTAATTTTCTCCTCTTTCAGTATCTGGTAGTTCCATGCATTTTCTTCAACGGCCAAAGCTTGTGATTTGGAACCTAGTTTCTTTGGTGTTCAACATTTGCAATTAACTGGTAAATATTCTTTCTTCCGCTATGAGAGCCCATGATTTGCTGGGAGAGCATGATGTTTGAAGGTTTCATATGCCTTCCCATGGAGTGCCTTCTCTATTTTTATGTGTTTGCAGGTAAGAACTCTTTGGAATTTCAAGATCTATAATTTGAGCCATGCTTTACTATTTTATGTTCAGTGATAAAACCTCCATTTTTTGTCTACAAATATATGACTAATATTTTGGCTACCCCATCACATTCCACTGCCTATTTTTCCATCACCTCTACATTTCTTTCAAGCACGGCACTCCATGGTTCACCATCATTGGGTGTTGTAAGTCATGAGCATAATAGGTCGATCTCTAATTCCCTAGAAATACCAGAGGAAGTTTCAGGAAACTAGGGATTCATTGCCCCTTTCCCTTCCAAACTCATGTCTGAATTGTATTAACTTGGAATGGTGGTTGGTTGAAATAATTTTTCCAGCCGATTGTAACTTTTTCATTGATAAAATATGGTTCTCATTGAGAAGAGAAATCATACACCAGAGATAAGATAGGGTGAATTTCCTATTATTTTTAACCAAAACTATAAACCTACACGTTGTCGACTCGTTTCGTAGTTTAATCAGTACTTTACCATGTTTCTTTGACTGAGATCCAGACGAGAAGTATAGCTAGAAGTTTATCTGGTCTAAGTACCAGTATTCTAATTAGTTTAAGCCTCTAGTATTCTAGTACCGCTGTCTAAATGCTCCTAATAAATATTGTAAAGAGTGCCCTTGTGTAGCCAATGAATCTCCCTAGACTTTTTGAGCCTCATCCGACACACCTATCACCGATCTAGGTCTGCCCTATGTATTGATTGCACTCAGCCAGGAACATCCCACTTAAACTATGTAACCTATTTGTAGGGTTCCCAACTACCATCAAAGTATTGGACATTCAAACAGAAGTGTGATTGATAAAATAAATTTTAGAAGTGCCTAACTGGCATAGAGGCCTCAGGAAACAAAATCATGATTGGGAATTGGACACAAAATTAAAGCCATGCTTGGATGTGTATTTTGATAATTGGCATTCATTTATCCTTTTTGGATTTCTTGCCATCATTATTTTGTTTGATTAATTATATATCAAAATTGTGGGACATTCTGAATGTCTTGCTTAATATATTTTATTCTTTTGTGGGCTATGCTTTTTCTAGTTGTTTATTTGTTGAATAATCAAGGCATTGTGTGGAGTAAAAGCTAATAATATTTATGTGTAAAATGATGGCACACATTGATTATGGAGCAACATATAGAGGTTAATAAACTCGTTAAAGGTTGATCGTTGGATAATCTGGAACTTCTCCAGTGGTTGAAGCGGTACTGGGATTTTGCAACAGATGGAATAATGAATAGGTATGAAACCTAACTTTATTTCAACTATTTGCTTGAGGAGATAGAATGGCTCATTCTTATGAGTATTGTCATTTATGATTTATAAATAATGTGTTTTGTGTTCTTGTTGTTAGAAACTATAATCCCGTGGAGAGAATATGTAAAGGAGGAAAGGAATTCCATAGAAAGGGAGTGTCTTCAATGCAATGCTCGTCCCAAAATAAGTGCATTGGAGGAATTTTAAAATCAGTTCAATCTAGCTCATCTTTAGCAATTCGATGTACAGATGGATCTAAGTCTGGTCCAAGTGGTTGGCTTATATATTTTAACTAAAAACATTCTTATTGCCTTGGGGAAACAACTCTCATTATGCAACATCTACTACTCAGCAGTTCTACTAAACTATATAATTGACTATCTTTTTTAATTTATTTGTATGTATTAAGAAAGGGAAGCATGTTTTAGTGCCTCCTAGGTATGTTTCTGTAGAGCATGTCCAAGCTATGACTGAACAACTATACTCTCTTGGGGAGGTTCCCTCCTAAAAAAAATAGGGCCAATATAAAATCAAGCTAGGTATTATTGGTTTTTCTTTTATGGAAGGTGGAAAGGATTTCTAAGTTTTATTTAAATATAATTCATAGAATTATGGAATGGGAATTTGTAAGCATATTAATTGATTATAAATGTTATTCATCTTTCTTTTGGTTAGTAATGATTGATTGATATGTGCTTTCTTCGTTGTTCAAACAAATCATGACTTTACTGCACAATTCTTGGACCTTAGTTCTTGAATCTTTATTGAAGTTTGAAACATCTAAAAACATTTCAGTAGGAATAGCTATGTGATAGTTATTAGTATATAGAAATATGCTTGTGTGAGGGTATTTGCATATTTTAACATACTAATTGGTTATTATTTTTGTTGTCTAATGTCCTGTTGTAGGTTTCATAATTAAATATTTATGTGAGAAATTTAAAGAAGGAAAGGGAATTCTACTTTGCTAAACTTTGCGATATAGAAATCCTCATTCAAAATGAGGAGTTGGAGCAACTTCTAGTATGTGGTGTACATAATTTAATGATATCTTTTTGTATGGTTTTGGTTGTTTTTGGGGATCTCGTTAGATAATATATTATATGAGGTTTGATATTATTTTGCCTTAGAGAATTTTGGTGGTGAATACCATAATACAGGGGGTTAGATCAACCTATTGTTGCTAATGTTGTTCGAAATTTGGATAGTGCTGTGTGAGCAAGTGCCTGGTTTGAATCACTTTGGGTGAGACGCTATCCATGAATGTGGGGAAGCATCCGTTTGGTTTTCCTACAAGATTTCCCTTGGGAAAAAAGGTAGCAAGTACCACAACATTATTTGCTATAAGCCATGAGTACTGTACCCAGTAGAACATCTTGTGCACTTCATTTTCAAAGAATGAAAACAATTAAATTCAAAATTTCAAAGTACATATTTTATTTTTGAACTATGGGGCAGAACGTCATATGGGGAGATGAGTGGAATTCATAAGATTTATCTGGGATCCCTTAGTATGTGTAATTTAGCATTTCTCTTTGAGGAAAGCATGCCTATGGATATGATGTGGTTACAAGATGTTCATTGCTCCATAAGTGAGCTTTCTTTCTTTAGAGAATGTGCCCCTACATCCAAGGGCATGAAGGCAACATATTTTTCAAATACCTTGTAGACCTTCAATTTCATTTGAAGTTTTGTTTCACCCTGCTTGTTTCTAGAGAATGCACACCTTTATGGACATCCAAGGGAACAAAGGAAAGATATTTTTGAAATGCTTTCAAGATTTTCAATTTCATTTAAATTTATGTTCCACTCTACTTGTTTCTAATGATCTCAATGCTCATTAAGAGGCAACTTTTGTCACCCATCATTTATACCATTTGGCAACTGGCAGGAAATTTCCAGCAGATTGCACCTCTCAAAAAGTGTTCTTAATCATTTTATTCTTTTCAAGGGACCCTATCAGTGTCAAGGGTGTTCTTCCTTTTAGTCATCTATGTATGTATCTTTCAATGTCTAGTTTGGATGGTATGTAGTTATAATGAATTTGCAAACTGGCAGGCAATTTTTAGAAGATTGCACGTCTCAACAAGTGGTATTAATATTTTGGTTCTTTTGGAGGGACCATGTCATTGTTAAGGTTTTTCTACCTTTTAGTCATCTCTATATCTTTTATTGTCTACTTAGAATGGTATCCAGTCACAACGACTCTACAAAATTGAATATTTGTAATCATTTGTTTTGGTGGACATATCCTAAGAAAAATTATTGAATGAGATAATTTTGAATCCATTGAAGGATCTCACATCTATAATAAGGTCATTTTATTTATTGGTTTAAAATTTTTATTCAAACAAACAGAAGTATCTTAAATACATCCAGCGAGTTGCATTCAGGAGGGTTCTGCTTCAAATTTTACAAAGTCATGATTAGGCCATGATTCCATACTACAAAGAAGGATGAAGCCATGTCCATGGGTAGTTTCATTATCAGTTGAATTAATACTAACATCAAGAAATATTCTGGTAGTCACATTATGCAGTATTGCTAAGTATTTGAAGGCCTTCCTAACTCCACCTTGGAAATATTTTTGAAATCAATCCCAATTAAGGCTTTTTATAATTATTTCTTGCAACTCAAATTAGTGAAAGAATGTAAGAAAATAAAACAGAATATAACTGAATTAGTTACAATGAAATTCAGCATACATAATTTGTCAGGTTTTATGCAACCAATTAAACTATGAGTGCTATAAACAGATTAATCGGGTTATATTACTAAATTTTCATTGCAATAATATTTTCTATCTCAGGGTCTTGACTATTTTTTGAAATTTGATGCCCATTTCTTAACAAGTGGTAGCATCCATTCAGAAAATTTTGTATGTTGTAGATGATAATGATTCAGTGATTGTTGATGCTCAGGCAATACTTGGAAAATATTTGTTACCTAATAATGGGCCAAAGAACACCAATGAAAAGGGTTCCTTCAACGAGAGAAGTGAGATGGATACCCTTGCACCAGTAGACATATATGAATCAGAAAGTGGGGGAAAAACTAACCTTTCTCCACAAAAGAATAGAAACTTTTTGTTTATTCTACCAGACATGATGATCAAGTGCAACCTGTGTTCCCTTTAAGTGTGCAATGATATATCTAACCTACGTGGGTGTAAAAATACTACCACTCGAAATTTACTACAAATTGCACATAAACATGGTATATTCATTACTTGTGTAATGACATTTATGAGAAAATAAGACTATTAAGAGAGCTCTTGCATGGACAAATTAACCAGATGGTAAAATTCCTTTAATAGCTTGAGTTTTGTATCTGGTCAATAATGAAGTTATTTTCATTCTTCTAGGCTATCAAAGGGTGTTTTGGAAGTTTGTAGATATTCTTAGCTATATTACGAAAAATAATCCTCATCTATTGATATTTGCAAAAGCATTGATGTAACATAAAACTATTCAATTTTGTTCCTATGTTAAATTTTTTCACATGCGAGAAGATGATCTAGGAGGTTTTTTGTTGTCTTCTTGTATATTTTTTTATTGTCATGTTTGTGCATTACACTTCGTTTTCCCTGGGTTTCTTTAATGGAGCATGTTAAGGGAGTCCATGCAATTGTGGGGTTGGTGTGATTACTCATATTCTCTGCATTACTTTTCTTTAAGTGCGATGCTTCTCCTAGGACAAACCATAGACCTGATATTTGTTCCTTTTGGTTGCTTGTGAAAACAATTGCAGCCAAGTAATTGGGAACCCTCATGTGTTGGTTGAATCAAAGCTGCTTATTGATTGTGCAAGTAATAAATGTCAAGGTTTTCCTTGGGAAAAAGGTAGCAAGTACCATAACATTATTTGCTGTAAGACATGAGTACTCGACCCAAAATAGAATCTTGTGCACTTCATTTTCAAAGGCTGAAAACAATTCAATTCAAAATTTCAAGGTACAATTTTATTTTTGAAATGTGGGGCAGAATGTCAGATGGGGAGATAAGCTGAGTGGAATTTGTAAGATTTATCTAGGATTCCGTAGTATTTGTAATTTAGCATTTCTCTTTGAGTAAAGCATGCCGATGGAGATTATGTGGTAACAAGATGTTCATTGCTCCATAAGTGATCTTTCTTTCTATATAGAATGTTCCCCTGCATCCAAGGGCATGAAGGAAGCATATTTTTCAAATACCAACTAGACCTTCAATTTCATTTGAAGTTTTGTTCCACACTGCTTGTTTCTAGAGAAAGCACACCGGTATGGACATCCAAGGGCATGAAGGAAACATATTTTTGAAATTCCTTAAAGATTTTCAATTTCATTTAAATTTATGTTCCACCCTTCTTGTTTCTAATGATCTCAATGCTCATTAAGAGGAAACTTTTGTCACCCATCATTTATGCCATTTGGAAACTGGCAAGCGATTTACAGAAGATTGCATGTCTCAAAAAGTGGTATTAATCACTTGATTCTTTTGGAGGGACCATGTTAGTTTCAAGGGTGTTCTTCCTTTTAGTCATGTCTATCTGTATCTTTCATTGTCTAGTTAGGATGGTATCTAGTCATAATGACTCTGGAAACTGGCAGGCAATTTCCAGAAGATTGCACGTTTCAACAAGCGGTCTTAATATTTTTATTCTTTTGGAGGGGCCATGTCAGTGTCAAGGTCATTCTTCCTTTTAGTCATCGTTGTATCTTTCGTTGTGTAGTTAGGATGGTATCTAGTCATAATGAATCTGCAAAATTGAACTTTTGTAATCATTCGCTTTGGTGGACATATCCTATGAAACATTATTGAATGAGATAATTCCTACTACATTGAAGGGTATACCATATATAATAAGGTAATTTCCTCTATTGTTTTAAAAATGGTATTTAAAAAAACAAAAGTCTCTTAAATACCTCTAGCTAGTTGCATTCAAGAGGGTTCTGGTTCAACTTTTACAAAGTCATGATTAGGCCATGAATACATACTACAAAGCAAGATGAAGCCATGTCCATGGCCAATGTCTTTATCAGTTGTATTAATATTAACATCAAGAAATATTCTGGTAGTTACATTATGCAATATTGCTAAGTATTTGAAGGCCTACCTAACTCCACCTTGGAAATATTTTGCAAATCAAGCCCAATTAAGTTGTTTTCTAACTATTTCTTGCAATTGAAATTGGTGAAAGAATGTAAATAAAGAAAACAGAATAGAACCGAATTCGATACAATGAAATTCAACATACATAATTTGCCGGTTTTTATGCAACCAGTTAAACAGTGAGTGCTATAAACATATCAATGGGGGCATATTGCTAAATTTTCATTGCAATAGTATTTTCTATTTCAGGGTATTGACTGTTTTGAAATTTGATTCCCATTTATTCACAAGTGGTAGCAGCCATTCAGAAAATTTTATATGTTGTAGATGATAATGATTCATTGATTGCTGATGCTCAGGCAATACTTGGCAAATCTTTGTTTCCTGAGAATGGGCCAAAGGACACCAATGAAAAGGGTTCATTCAATGAGAGAAGTGAGATGGATACCCTTGCACCAGTAGACATGTATGAATTAGAAAGTGGGGGACAAACTAACATTTCTCCACAAAAGATTAGAAACTTATTTGTTTATTCTACCAATAGTGGTGATCAAGTGCATTGTGTTTCCCCTGTAAGTGTGCAATGATATATCTGATCTACGTGGGTGTAAGAATACTACCATAGGAACTTTACTACAGATTGCACATAAACATGGTATATTCATTACTTTAGTAATGACATTTCTGACAAAAGAATACTATTAAGATAGCTCTTGCATGGAAAAATTAAGCAGCTAATAAAAGGCCTTTAATAGCCTGAGTTTTGTGTTTGGTTCACAATGAAGTTATTTTCATTCTTATAGGATATCAGAGGGTGTTATGGATGTTTCTAGATATTCTTAGCTATATTACGAAAAATAATCCTTAGCTTCTGATGTTTGCAAAAGCATTGATGTAACATAAAACTATTCAGTTTTATTTCTATGTTAAATTTTTAACATGTGAGATGATGATCTCAAAGCTTTTTTGCCTATTGTAATGCCCTTCCCATGCTAATGTTTCCTTCAAACTCAACTTTGAAATATTGCAATGGGTTATGCCTTATCACTGCTATAAATGAGTCATGCAATGGAACTATGGGTGATTTTCCTATTGGAAAAATCTGCTACAGATCTCCTTTATTGTTGAGACCATGATTTAAGAACAATTCTAAGCATAATTGTCTTTAGCAACTACCAAATGAACTTTCTTTAATTTCCTGACATATTTGTGAACTTGTTTAATTGAGATTTTACTTGATTTAAGCATTGAAATTAATACACTGATTACACCCTCTAGCCTAGATTTGGTGCTTACAAAGATGAATGAGCCTCTTAAATAATATACATTGTGAGCTTCACACTCATGGCAATAACATGCTGGAAATGATGTGTTTTATGAAAATTTTTGTAACCCCAATCCAGATTCAATTTCAGTTCATTGCATATGGTTCAATGCCCAAACCCGAGTATGCACCATTTCTTGTGGGTTTGCCTCACTCTTTTGGCTTGAGTTTCAAAGGGATGAAGTCGAGTGCAAGTCCTGCACGATACCCTTCAGACTTGGTACCCAAGACAAAAGAGATAAGATATTTGTGGCGCATCTCCTTAGGATATAATTTGATATGAACGCCCTTCCTGTGCTAATGATTCCTTCAAAATCAACTTTGAAATATTGCAATGGGGTATTCCTTATCACTGTTGTAAATGAGTAATGCAACAGCACTGTGGGTGATATGCCTACTGGGAAAATATGCTACAGATATCCTTTATTGCTGAGACCATGATTTAAGAAAAATTATGAGCATATCTGTCTCTAACAACTACCAAATGAACTTTCTTTTGTTTCCCAACATATCTGTGAACTTGTTTAATTGAGCTATTACTTGATTTAAGGGTTGAGATTAATACATCGATTACACCCTCTCTTCTGGAGGTTGTTATTACAAATATGAAAATGCCTCTTATATAAGACACATTGTGAGCTTCACACTCATGGCAATAACATGCTAGAAATGGTGTCTTTTATGAAATTTTTGTAACCTCGATCCGGTTTCAATTTCAGTTCACTACATATGGTTCAATTCCCAAACCCCAGTATGAACCATTTCCTGTGGGTTTGCCTCACCCTTTTCACTTCAGTTTCAAAGGGATGAAGTCGGGTGCAAGTCCTGTGTGATACCCTTCATACCTGATACCCAAGGAAAAAGAGCTCTGGTCTTTGTGGCGCAACTCCTTAGGGCATGCATCTTGAAGCACTTCACAAAATGTAGAAAGAAAATGTATAAGGGACTTTAAATTAAAATATACCTCAATTTCAAACATACTTCCCAGGTTTGGTCAGATCCCAAACCTTTCAAATCGACCAAACTGTTCTAGATAAAACCTCTGAACTTTACCAAAAGGTGCAAAAAAGGAAGGGAAAAACTAAAGAATACAATTTAAAAGCAATTTTATTTTATGTCTATTTATGTATTTTTCTGTGTTTATTTAAATTCCTGAATAATACGTCTAATTTTAAGTATAAATTTATATCTTTCACATTTCAGATCTTTTTTTCTGAACCTTTTTTGTTTTCATTTTAAAATCCTGAATTTTTCCAAAGCTCCCCCGACTACCAAAATTTGGTAACTATGGTTCCAAATAAAGGTGCCAAATTCACCCTAACATTGAGTTGATTTGGCAGATATTTTCTCATAACAGAAGGAATCTTGATTTGGTTTTTCTTTTTACTTATTTTCTTTGAAATCTGCATTCAAACCATGCTAGTATTTCAGAAACAATTTTCCTTTTTAACCAAAAATCGTTGTTATTGGATTCCCCAAGTTGATGAGGGAATTGTTGTGGGTATTGGTGCTCCTTTCTAACCTAGGGTATCTATTATCAGATTCCTTAATTTGATGAAATATTTGTTGGGGATATTTTTATGGTGGGAAACACAAGAATAGTTGATTTTATGTTGATTTCTGGCTAGAATTTTCTATCTTACACTCACCAATTATTTTCGTTACTATCGCCATCATAATGCCTTATTCGCAATTCTAGGTGATAGATCATGAAAATAATTCAACTCTTTAGATCATTTACTCTACATTAGTTTGTGTTTTGCCTCTATAAATAGTTGCTTTCCCCAATGCATCTCCTATATTCAACCACAAGTTTCAACATGAAGCATTCTACATGGACTTAAAAAAGAACTTGATGATGAAATGTATTGAATAGAAATGATTGAAATGCATATTAGATCATAATAACTGATGATGGCTGGGAGTATCAGATGTCTCATAAGTGATCTATGTCCAGACTTGTGCTAGTTTTAGTCTCCAAAAATTTTCTATCAGCAGTTCTTGATTGTTGTCTTTGAATGTCTTCTTACATATCAAATACTTTAGGAAATTTTTTACCGATTCCAAAGGGATGTCTACTAAGTTCCAAAATTCATTGAAGATACCTGGTTATCTTTAAGCAATCTTCAGAAGTCTGTGCTTTTCCTCCCCCTCATTTTTGTGAATACATCTGGTTATTCGACCAGGGAAATACTCTTGAAATAAGGTGAATGTGAAAAGGATTATCAGAAAATAGGAGGTCTCATCACGAGCCAACCTGTTTATGATCATAACTTCTATTGGAATGATATTGTCAAAATTTGTTTACCAAGCCAATGACATCAACTCTCAGACAAATAAATGAGAGACAGGAAGTCTCATCACGAGCTGGCCTGATGAGTTTCTTGTAGGATTGGTGAATAAGGCTATCATTATTTGGTCACTAAGATAAGATAGTGTTTCTGATTAATTATTTTTGTGTTTTTCTCTGTTAATATGATTTGTATATATACTAACAAGGTTTTTTTTCTTATAATATAAAAAAATTAGAAAAATAAAAAAAAATAAAGTAAAAGAAAAGAAGGAGTATTGTCTGATATTTTGCTTGAATGAGGGGAAAACCAACTGATATTCTAAAGAATCCATATCTATGCGGGTATTGGTTAACTTGTTTTGACCTTATGGATCTGCATTGGAATTAAGTCATCTTGCTCTTGCCTGATTCTGATTAGGATCAAGACCACTCAGCTGACAGTCATAGGGTTGTTATAGAAATATGTTGATGTCTAGTTATATGCTCAGATTACTTTGAATTTGAATAATTTAGGTGGAGATTTGATATTTTTTAAGCCATCAATTGTGATTATATGAAGTGTGGATGTTTTTTTTACAGAGATAACTAGTTCGGTCCCAGCATGTCGCCAATTGTTGGAAAGCAACACCCTTCGGAGGATTCTTGAAAACAAATAATTTGAAAATCGATAATCTTTCGAACAATATTTGTTATTTTGTTTTGGTTCAACACTCATCATGGATATCCTGGGAGTGCCCTTAGAATATTTGATTATTAAGGCACTCCCGATATTGGCTTACTTTTCTAATCGATTTGTTGAGATTAACATCAGTTATGGAAAAATTTGACTCTCATGATCTTAAGTCATCATTTCTGTCAATCACCTAGAGGACTATAATTACAGAAGATTAGTAGCTCCTATTTCACCACTCATCACTCATGCATGATTATAATCAACTCAATGTATAAATTATTACTTCAAAATTGTTACTACATGATGTGATAACTGTTACTGTTTGATTCATATAGGAAATCTGGTCAAGCTTCAGCACTTATGAATTATTTATCTTATCTTAGATGTCATAAGTTTTAAAGTGGATTTAATATGATCTTCATGAACCCTACTATACTATACGCTTATCTCTTATTTCAAAAAAAAAAATTGGAAATGAGTTAGTATAAAAGCTTGTCATGAAGGTCTAAAGTCACTCTTTATGTTTTGACATTGGTCTGGTTACATTATAAATTATTCTGTGATCATTTTAACCTTGACCCTAAGTTACTGAATATATCCTTAGGTGAACACATTATCATGATTTTATTTGATGAATGAAAGGTTAGGGTTTGGAAAGCATTTGGTCATGTGTTACACGATGAGTTAGCCTACTTCATCACGACACTATGAAGTAACGATCAACACTGAAGTCATGGTGGAGCTAGGGTTTTTGGTATCTGTGTCACTGGAAGGTTGCCATCTGTCAATTCTTAATCATGCAAACATCACTCTTAATAATTCAGTTGCTTAACTCTCCTGCAGCTCATCATGTTTTGGTAAGTTAGTTTCAAAATCTCTTTTATCTGCCAATTCACGTTATGATGAACTTACAGGGAGATTTGCAGGGTTCTGATAGAATAGGGAATTTCAGAGTATTGATGGTAATGCTTAGACTGTTGATAAATCGACTATATCTTTTAATTTGTTTTCCGAAAACCCTAAAGGCTTGCTTATTTGATGCCATGGCTCCAGTGTCTAGGTTTGAGCTTATCGGTGATGAGTATCTACATGCTGCTCCAGAGTGTTGAGAGGTAGTGTCAAGGTTTGGATGGTTAGATTTCTTACGAATTTTTTTTGGTTTCAATATGGCAGTATGCAAGGCGTTTGCAAGGTCATTCAATGGGGTCAATGCCCATGTGGGAGACAATGAACTTAGGTTGTCCAAGGGATTTATTTCTCGGGCCATTGGGTTGCCACAAACCAGTGAAAAGTGGTACAAAGGAAAACACATTAAAAATGACCATTGGAAGGGGTTTCTTACCCCTGCTCATCAATAGACCAAACTCTTAATGAAGAAATGGCGGGCTCTATTGGAGTTAATAATTAGGTATGTTACTTGCAAAGGTAGGCTGTCTCAGACACAATTTTATCACCTTCGGTTGTTGTTGATATTCAAAGGGTACCCCGTGAACATGCCCTATTTCTTTTTGAATAGTTTGCACAAAATGGAATCCACCTATCAGACTAATTTCAGGGATAAAAATAGGAGTTTATTCCATCATGGGTTAATTTAAATCGTTGTGTCCGGTTGACTAGAAGAACTAGGTCAAACCTAGGATTCCTTCCTTGTGCGAAATGGGTTTGGTACTAATGAGGAATGGCCCAAACAACGGCCTAGGGTTAGACATAGCTAGGTAAACACCGAGGAAGCCGAGCCTAAAATTGAGGACTCTGGTTCTCAGGATGTTTTGGGTGATGAAATGTTTCAACCTGACCAAACCCTAAGTGTTGATGATGTAAAAGTTGAGGTTGAAACTAGTATTGAAACTCCTGCTAATAAGTCTTGAGATCGAGTTAATAAACCACCAATCGTCATAACATATCAAAACAATAATCCTTCTCATTCATAGGTTGACATAAAGTAGACAGAGGTTGAAGATCATACTAGTCGAGCAATGAGAAATCGAGCTATATGTAGGACCGCACACAGCATGACAGCCGCTTTGCTTTCTAGGAGAAATTTGAGTATTGGGGATATCTTGATTGTTGAGGTAAGTGACTCTTCAGAAGTTCGATGAAATCTAGTTCCCATAGGCCCATCTGTTCTAGATATTAAGTACGTGTCTATTTCTGCAAACGAGGTTGTTGACAGTCAGCAAGTGAACCGCGATCAATAAATTGATAGAAAACCTTACCTAGTAGAAGAAACCCAAACAAACATGAATAGAGAATCAAAAGATCAAATTGATCCAAATCCTCATGCCCGAGTGATTTCCTCCCTACAAACAGAATTAAAGGAAGCACAGGTTACACAAACAATTTCCATGGAGGAAATCACAGGTTTAAAAGCTGAATTGATCTCTTGGATTGAGAAATGGGATATGCTGAGAGGAAAGAAGTTGAAATACAAAGAACTAATTAAAAGGATTTTGTTGAAGAATCAAAAGTTGAAGAAACAGAACATGATTAACAAAACCAGAGATGTAAGGTTCAGAGCTAAACTAGATGAATCTAGGAGAAGTGTACCCATCTGATTCTCAGTCGAATCGGCTTTAAAAACTTGATATTTTGTTTCTCCAATGACTTCTAAATTTTGTCTTTTGTATCTTAAATTATGCATAAAGAGGATTTTGAATAGGCCTTCATAGGTTTTTGATGTTTTGGCTTTGTCAGTTTTTGGTTTTTAATTCATTGTTTAAATCATTAAATTGAAATATCTACATAATTAAAATTATGCAGATATCTCGCTCATGTTTATATGATTATCATTAAATCCTGCTAAACAGATTTCTGTTGAACATTTACGGGTGTTAATGAAACTTTTGGGATAAAGCTGGATGCTAGCCTACATTCGTGTATTTTTTATCATGCGTAGTTACTCAATGAAGAATGTTTCTAGATTTACAACTGATTGATGCTCTGTGATTGCTACATTTCTGTTTCTAAGCCTCCATTAGCCTGGATTATCAAATATGGTGTTATCACGATTTGGAGAGTATAACGCTGGATTTTCTCTAGTAAGTTAACCTTCTTGGCATATTTTTCTCTCCATATGGTTTTGTAACAGCATGCCTATGATTCTAGTCATGGTTAGACCATATTTGGATATAATCCACATATTTCCTGAGGAATAGGAATTTTAGTTAATCAGTTGTAGTTTTTAGGCTCCTTTATAAGCAACCTCTGAAATGAAGCAAGGGGTTGGAATCCTAAAACTTGTGAAAAACAAATACAGTACAGTACTTAATATTGTTCTATATGCTTGTGTTCCTTTAGAACTATTTCTAAGGACTACTATATTTTACAGAGATTCTGAAGACATTAGCTAAGTCTGTCAGTTATATCATGTTGTTTTAAATGTTGTTTCTCCTGTGTTGAATTTCCTTTTCATATATATGTATCGTTATAATATATGTGAAAGCATTTTTTTAATCGATTCTGAATGAAGGACATAGTGTTGAAGTGTGAATGATTCGTTTTCATATGAAAAAGTAAATGAGTTTCTTCATGATTCCTTTTTTCAGTTGATTATGAGATTGGGTTATATGAAGTAATAAATGTGTGAGTTGAATTTGCTTCATTTCTATGTTAGTACCTGAGTATACTTGTCATGTTTCAATACTATGTTTAATCTATTTTGATTACAAATTTTATTTCATGTCTAAATTAATTTATGATATGATGTTGTTTTATTGTAAGTTGATTTAGATCTATGTCTGCTGATAGTGGGATTTCCTTACATTGTAGGATTGTAGAACATTTTTTTTAATAAAACTTGTTATCAGAGTATTATTTCAAGTTCCCAGTTTGGGATAGGTAATTTCCATCTAGGTCATTTTAGAATAAGATTAGGAGCTGCTATTATTTTTCTGTTCTTAGCTTAAGGTATTTGTTAGTATTAGTTAGTCATTTAGATTAAATCTTTTGATTTGTACAAAGGTTTGATTAAGTAAAACTTACCACCTACACCTCAAGAGACTCTCTGCCTTGAGAGAACATTTCAAACTTAGTAGGGCCTTTATCCTGTGAGAGAGAGTCACACCAAAAAAACACAAGTTTGCAGTAAGTCGAGTGTGTGGGTTGTTTTTCAGTTGTTGGCCATAGGTCAGTATATTAAGCCAACAGGTTCCAAATAAAGGTGCCCAATTCACCCTAACATTGAGTTGATTTGGAAAATATTTTCTCATAACAGAAGGAATCCTGATTTGGTTTTTTTTTTTACTTATTTTCTTTGAAATATCCATTCAAACCATGCTAGTATTTTAGAAACAATTTTCCTTTTTAACCAAAAATCGTTGCTATTAGATTCCACAAGTTGATGAGGGAATTGTTGTGGGTATTGGTGCTCCTTTCTGACCTAGGGTATATGTTATCAAATTCCTTAATTTGATGAAATATTTGCTGGGGATATTTTTTAAGGTAGGAAACAGGGGAATAGTTTTTTGTTTTCAAGGAAAACCTCATGGGAAACCCTAGGTTACTTCCCTGCATTTTCGGGATGGTATCCAATTAAACCTATTCCCATTGATTACAGTGCCTAAGCTGGTAGGGACATCAAGTGAGGTATATAATAGAGGAATCTATCCTAGGGGACCTTGAGACGTCCTGCATGAAGCTCAAAACACTCAACCTTGAGATCTCCTACATGAATCTCAAAACACTCAATCTCAAGTGTGCAATGATATATCTCATCTATGTGGGTGTAAAAATACTACCACTGGAACTTTACTACAGATTGCAAAGAAACATGTTATATTCATTACTTGAGTAATGACATTTCTGACAAAAATACTATTAAGAGAGCTCTTGCATGGACAAATTAACCAACCGATAAAAGGCCTTTAATAGCCTAAGTTTTGTATTTGGTCCACAACGAAGTTATTTTCATTCTTCTAGGCTATGAAAGGGTGTTCTGAAAGTTTGTAGATATTATTAGCTATATTATGAAAAATAGTCCTCAACTACTGATATTTGCAAAAGAATTGATGTAACATAAAACTATTCAGTTTTGTTCCTATGTTAAATTTTTAACATGTGAGAAGATGATTTCAAAGGTTTTTTGTTAGTCGTCATGAATATTTTTTTACTATCATGTTTGTGCAGTACATTTCCTTTGCCTAGGGTTTCTTTGATGGACCCTGTCAAGGGACTCCACGTAATTGTGGAGCTGGCGTGATTCCTCATGCTCTCTACATTACTTCTCTTTTAAGTACAGTGCTTCTCCTAGAACAAGCCATAGAACTGATATTTTTTCCTTGTGGTTGCTTCTGAAAACAATTGTAGCCAGGGAATTAGGAAGCCTCATGTGTTGGGTGACTCAAAGTTGCTTATTGATTCTGCAAGTAGTAAATGTTAACTCATAAATTTAACTATGGGACGTTTTATACACGGACTTCTGGAGGTAATGCTTCATTTTCAATAGGTTTCCTTTCCCACCTCTATAGAGAATTCAAATCCAACAATTACATAATTTCAAATAGGAGCACATGAAAATAAACATAGCATATTATCTTAGGTGCACCCATAGTTTTGACCAATAATGGACACATTTCAAGCTCCTCCTCCCCTCCATATTCTGCATCAGAATTTAAGCATAGATTTTTTTTCATTCATTCTAACCAAATAAGTCACAAAATGAAAATAAAAGAAGATAGTTCCCTATGAATGCTTTCATACCTCTGATTGAGTAAATCAACTAACCTTGGGACAAACAAAAAATGCCATTGTAGAATGCTTGGAATCGTAGTAAATTTCTGAAATTCTAATCGCACACACCCTTCATTGTGTCAGATGTTATTCCTATAATGATGGACTATATAATGAGTAATCCTTAAGGTGATGACGACATTCCATATCTAAACAGGGTAAGCAAATAAATTTGAACTGTAATACATCTCATAGGATCTAATGCATGTATTTGTGTATACTTTACTCCTATTTTGGTATGGGTATATCAATGTCATTTAATGTTCTTGTAATTTTCACAAGGTTTCTCAATAGTATTTTTTAAAGTTCAATTGTAGCAGAGTAAGTTGAGTGACTAGTACGCTATTTGTATTTTCAGGAAAAGGACATAGCTGCAGCTACAGGGAAGCTTACATAGCGCCAAGAAACCATACTTGTTCTTAGTAGGCAGTAGAAGGCCTTTGCTATTCCAGTGGACTCCATGGAATTTGCATACAATGTAGAAAAGGTATAGTCAGGAAAAGGTACATCTTTCACTCTAGGGTGAGATCTATTTTGCTAAAATGAACCAGTTGAGACTACAGATTTGGCATGGTAAGGAGGGTTTGACAAATTGTCAAATTTTCAATGGAAGAAAGGTGAAAGGGACCAAATATTTGAACTGGATTCTCCTTGGAGTCCTTGTATCCAAAGTGCTTCATGGGCATCAGAACCCGAGCATTTCAGCACAAAAAATGGCAGGGGACGTGCCATTGAGTGGACTAGTGAATCTGGTCTAGCTTCTTCTAATTTATATAAAGTGAACGTACTAGATTCACCTATTGTAGATTATTTGGATAGATGTTTAACAATGGCTACCTACTTGGATATGGAAGAAAGCTCACCGGCATGGTCTCCAGTAAAATCTACATGATAGAGAAATAAGTTGTTTATGTGTTTCTCAGTAGGAATTGAATTCCCAAAGTCTCTCAAAAAATATCAAGGGGATTCTCCTACATCCTATTCGTCATCATCTTCTTTAGCTTCCTCTTTCTTCTCAAATTCACGGAAGTAGATTTGGTAAGCACTTTCATGTGCCAGAAGAAGTCACTAAATGGAGAACCAAGGAATTAGAAAATTTACATCCCATTTTCTCAGCAAAGAGAATAAATTTTATTTTAATCCATTCTAGAATGGTTTGCGATGTAGCTATTGAGCAGCAACAACCTTGCAAATAAAATGCTTGTTATCAAGAACTTCAAAATTGTTATAATCAGCATGCAATCTATTTAAAATATTCAAAATGCTTATTGACCATTCAACAAGTGCAACTACCTTTCATTCATTACTTTCATTACATGTCCAGTATAACAAATCATTTTCTTATTTTCCCATAGTTACAAAGTTTTCTAGCAATAATGTTTCTTATACATCTTTCGGAATAACAACATGTGTGCTATTTTTCAATCCGATGCTTTGGACCATAAGTTTGGTCCAATTTCATATATATTTCCCTGATGACTGACCCAACTTATGGCCTAGAATGTTGTATTGAAAATAGAATGTAAGTGATTTCAAAAGAGCTCCTGGTGAAAGCCAAAACCAATTCATACAACATACTACACCCTTCTTCTGAATTCTCTATTTGTCTACTCTAACAGACCATAACCTCTGAAATTTATGCATACTTTGAATTTTGAACCTCAATTTGGGTAGCCATTCTATTTCTATGATTAGAAAGAGTTACTTGCATGTCTGCAGGAAGGAAGTATCTTCTCCTTTGAGCACAATTCATGTCCTAGGACTCACACAATAAACAATGCCCATAACGGTTGTGGTTGACTATCCTTGTCTAATGCCCACTCCTCCTTGCTTTGAGTCTAATTGAGCCTGATAATAACCAATTCACTTGGCCTATAAAGAAATAAAGAAGCTGAACCTAGACCTTGAGAAGGCCATGAAGTCAAGGAAGCCAGATCACATGACTGTAAACATAAGACCTGAAACATTCATACAAAGGAACTTCCCTTGACCCAACAACAAAACGCCGAAGTATTGTGAAGGAGTTCCTTGGAGCCACATTTGACACCACACTTGGAGCATTTTTGGAGGAACAGTGCCAAATAGTCCCAAATGATCCTACCGATACATGTCCCTTTCCCTTGAGAACTCATCGCCACTTGTCTCGAAATGTATCCACCATTGTTGAACTATATATTTATTCCATCAATGAACTATAAACTATGGTTCAATGGGATTTGGGATGAGATTGGAATAACCCCATTTATTCTTATTGATCCAATTACTAGTAAAATTGCTTCATTTTCCAAATGATGTGCATTATTAATGAAGACCCTCAAAACTTTGTATCACTCTATATGATTGCAGCTCCTCGACACCCCTTGAATTCTATTGAAGAGTATTTCTAGGCTAGAATATTTAGAGATTGTCTGGTCTTTCATATTCCTAATTATAGTCAATGAGTCCCCTATTACTACAGAATACTACCAAGTTTAAGAGGGATACTTGATCCCTCTTAAACTTAGAGTCTTTAACCATTGGAGGAGCACCAGTGCTTCTTCTTGGTTATTGGAAGCTTCTCCTAAGCCCTAAGCAAAACTTATTTCAATATTTCCTTCGAGATCAAAGGTGATCCACCCTGGACTTTCCATCCCTAATAACTTCATCATTGCAATCTCACAATCTCATAATGACAGATGCATGAGATTTTGATATGGGTATTTTGACTGGAAAACATATTTATAAAATAAAATATTAAAGATAAAAAGACAGAGATTCTAGATAGAGGACTATGATAGAACTCATAAAATTAGAAATTTAAATAATATGTCCCAATGTTGAATTAGTGAATGAATTATTTTTTTGTAGAATCAATGCCATATGAGTTGATTTGAATAGGGGGCATCTGAATATCCCCAAAACCATGGATCACCATCACCTAGGCTTCCCTGTTTTTGGTGGGAAATGTCTAGGAGATGTGCGAGGAGTCCTCCACATCCTCTGGGATGTCCCCTTCCAAAAGGAGGACTTTGGTTAGGGAAACACGAGATTCATCCCCTTGGGGTGGGAATGGATTTCCATCCAACATTGCTAAGAATAAAAATGATGTAGTTCTAGTCTCGTAAGTGAAATATATGGAATATATAATTGGTTGTGTGGTGATTCATTTCCACTCATTTAATAAGGTATTTGGTAAAATATAGTAACAATTGTAATATTAAAAAAAAATAAAAACATTGGTTTCTGCAATACAAATCCCTTTGTTCTAATATGACATGCAACAACTTTGTTCAAGAAGGGGCATCTCATGACTATTGGTTGGAAGAAAAGATTTGTTACTTGAAGAATGATGAAATCGATTGTGATGGTTTCTTTTAAGTTTTAGGTTATACAATCCCATCCTTCCCATTTGTGGAATAACGCACCCTTTTCCTTTGATGTATAAATTGCAATGATCTTCTCATTATTTCAGCAAGGCAGTATTGTTTTAGATCCTTCTATATTTTTTTATGCATTGTACGAACAATGAACTACATGGTAGTTATTTTAATTTGTATGATAAGTAGGATGGCATGTGAATTGATCTACCACTATCTTCATTGATTGAGGCCTTCCCATTGATTTCCAACTGTAGAATGGACCCCATATTTGTGACACTTACAAGCAATGATAAATGTTACATGTCTTCACAGCTGAAGGGAACACTATGAATCATGTTATAATAAATGTCTTGTCTCTTTGTTTGTACACAATATTGGTTTGTATCTGATAGTTATTTTCTATTGTGTGCTTGATATGTGAAAGTTGAAACACTGGTCCCTTTTGGCTAGATAGATTGTTTGTCAAAAATTATGCAATTTTAATTAGATAGATTGTTTATCAAACTTTAGCATATAGGAGATGAGGTTGCAAAGACATTGTTTCTTTGTGCTATGAACTTTTTGGCATTTCAAAAAAGTAGATCGT
>LPNX010805507.1:159449-254567 GCA_001517045.1 Pseudotsuga menziesii
ACAAATCCTACCCACCAGGGTTGCAATTTGGCTTCATCCTTTCCCATCAAAGTAGATTTTACAACAGTCACATGTCATGGGTGTCCTTCACTTTTCCAGCTACTCAACTCATAAGCTAAGAATCCAATAATAGAATGGAATTCAAGACACTATAACAAAAATACAAAAGGTTGTAGTTACGAACACATTCCCCTGATTAGAAGAAGAATACTCTTTCACTTCTACTGTAAAATCTGATAAACAAATAAAGGTAATACAAAGATCAATTTACCACTATCCCATATGAATAGAAACTTGCCACCTAATTTAAACAAATTTCTAATACACTTAATGAGAGCCAAAATCTAATTAAATTGTGTACTTACATTCATTTCATTAACTTAAACACTATCAAAAAGGGAAATTGATAGATGAGACATCGAGTGTGACTGCTTTAAAAAAAATACCAACAGTACATGAAAAATCAAATATATGTCCTCAGGTTTCAGCCTGTAGCGGGGAGGGAGGGGGCTATTGGTTTACAATCCTAAGTGATAGTGGGAATTGAATTATGCTTGGTGGTCAATAGTGACCACCTATAATAACACAGAAGCATTAGATTTAAATCAAGTGATAAAAATTCTAAGAGCCAGGCAGATTCAGAAACTTATTGCTAATGGAGACGCAACGATTATCATTTGCAAAATTAGAGACTTGACTCCCTATGCACTGTAATGTCTTTCAAGAATGATCTCTAGACTTAGAATTCAAAGAATTGCAAGTATTTTGACTTGGGGAATTGCAAGTATTGCAAGTATTGCAAGTATTGCAAGTATCGGCATTGAATCATTTATTGTTTCGAAGGTACCATTTTGTATGGAAGAGTTATTCTTTGTGAATCATTATTCCTTGGCTATAAGGGCACCTAATAGTGGATTTAATAATTAAAGAGTCATGTTGCAAATATAAAGAGAAATACCCTACTCCTACAACATTGCATCATTAGAGAAACCTTTAAAGGGTTGTATATTTGTCTTCTAGGTGATGATACCAATTATATGAAAAGCAGGAAAACTGGTTAAGCATGAATTAAACTAGAAAAAATTGCAAACTATTAGGTATAACAAAATATATATCAGCTCTGTGTTGAGATGTACAGGATCTGAAATAGCTTCCATGATGATTGGACAACAGTTCATAGAGAGAAATAACCATTGATAAGAACTGAAATTTCGTTAGAATGTATGGTAACCTAAAATAAGTCTACACTAAAATTTAGATTCTAGTAAGCTTCGCCGTGTTAGACAGTTTTAGATCATATTCTTAACACCATACATACTAGAGTAAAGAACTTGACCCAACTAAATGGTTTTTGTATATCTGATGTACTAATTTTAATTCACTAATTTTAACGAACAATTTGCAAACCTTTGTCTGACTGCTGTAGGTAACAATAGGCACCAACTACATCTGTGTGGAGACTTTTGTTAAACACCTAATATGTAGTCTATTGTAGCTCACTATAGTGTCCCTATCCTAACTTTCCCCAAATTTTTGACCCAACTACCGCCATATATCTATACCTTCATCAACTCTTTGAAAGGTAATTATTGTAGAAACAATGAAGACTCTTTATGGGAACTCAAGCNTACCCAAATTTTTGACCCAACTACCGCCATATATCTATACCTTCATCAACTCTTTGAAAGGTAATTATTGTAGAAACAATGAAGACTCTTTATGGGAACTCAAGCTCACTGCTATGCTTTGAAAATGACATATTTTAACTAGGATGATCAGCATAATTTTACACAATATAATTTTATGAAAAAATCATGAACTTTTAGAAGGAAGAAAAAAATATCAAAAATAGGAAAAAAAAAAGATGTTTTTAAGGCAATCTCTTTGCTAGAGAAAACATTACCCGTTTTTCCTACACTACAATGGATAAGTTCCAATTCCTATACACACAGGCGCCAAAGGTGGGCGTGACAATTTGGTTTTAATATGAAATCAACAAGGATGCAATAACCCAAATTGCTCAAATCAATAAAACTTCAACCTCCATTGCACCAACTTCTAGCACATCGACATCACAGGATATTGTCAAGGCACCTACATGACCCCCTCAAAAAAATGCCACTCAAAATGGTAACAAGAGGGTGTGCTCTCTATCTCCCTTATAAAACTCCCAAGAGTCAGCTAACCCCAAGAGTTGATGCACAACTACTTTTCTATTGTTCTTCAAATCATATTAACTTTGAACTCCTCAATGTTTACCCAAATTAAGTGATAAAGTTTATATAGGTAATGCTGATTCCATCCCTACTCCAACCCTAATGAAAGTAGCATTATGGAATCTACAAGGGTGCACTGAACCTTAACAAAAAGTTATGGTCATTTAGGTTGGGACATTGTTTCATAAATTCCATATCTCTTATTTGTAAGAAGTTAATGTTTTGAACTTTTGTTTTGAAGAGTCTCTCAATATCCATTACCAAATGCAACCATTTTCCCTTACACCCATCATGAAGGAAATGGAGTTGTTGCAGGCTTGCATCTTTTAGTTCTCCCCGACTAGATTTATTGTTATAGACCAAGGCACAGACCCATCTTAGAGAGGAATATATGCAATCTTGATGGTAGTATGTTGGGGATAACCAATATTTATGAGGCCAATAATATAGAAGAAATACTAAAATTCTAGAGGTGGATAGTGTCACCCCCCATTTTGCAAGGCTATCAACTTGTGATTTTTATAACACCGGTTGCATCTCAATAGGATATTTTCGTGACTGGGATTGATGCTCGCTTTCCTTTCTGATGATTCCTTTAGTTATTGATGATGTTGATGATGCCTTAGAATATGGATTCCTCTATGTTTGGCTACTGATGTATTGAATGTATTTCAGTGGTTGCACATGAAAAAAGGAATCAATCCAATAGGTGTTTTCATCAGCCATAAAGGATTCATGTAGGAGACTATCTCTAATAAATGCAAACTTTGCAAGAATTTTTCATTAGTCTACTTGAGAAAATAATGTAGACATGAGAACTAAATATTATACAGAAGGTTGAGAGCTAAGAATTTATCCTGAGAAAGAAATATGTTGGTCTAATGGCAGCCTCAAACATTCTGAGAATACATTTAATAGAAGAACAGAGATGGACCTAGCCATCAGGAAACTTCTGATTTAGAGATTTATTTTCTGTTGAGGATATGGATTGAGCTGGGAACTAATATGAATTCTTAGAAATGGACTAACATTTATTTTTCCAGAAACAATTACTTCACCAACAGACATCTGTAGGAACAACATGATGGAATAGAATCATTATTTCACAGATCTCTGGCGGCAAATGTTTTGGTTCTATTCATCCATGTGTGCATAAGGGGAATTGATTTCTCGGAGGGTTTAATATCATTCTGCTTAGTTCTACAAGGAACTTTGGAAGAAAACCACTACTGTATATTCCTTATTTGCAGCCTATAGTAGCACCCCTGAAACATGGTAACGAAATCCAGCATTAGGGATGATTTGGAGCAGCAGGTTTGGAATCCAACATATGAGGTATTCTTGGACCTATTCCAGTAAAATATAGGGAAAAATATAAGCATCAATTACACCATTAAAACAAGCACACCATGAGCATAAATTTACCCAAATTGTTCACCCAACTACCGCCATATATTTGTAACTTCATCAACACTTTGAGAGGTAATTATTATATCAACAATGAAGACTCTTTATGGGAATTCAATCTCACTGCTATGCTTTGAAAATGAACTAGTTGAAATACGTTGATAAGTATAATTTTACACAACATAATTTTATGAAAAAATTATGACCTTTTAGAAGGAAGAAAAAATATCAATAATAGGAAAAAAAACAAGACTTTTTAAGGCAATCTCTTTGCTAGAGCAAAAGTTTCCCATTTTTCCTACACTGCAATGTATAACTTCCAATGTAATACCCCAGGTTTTGACCCCATTTTCATTAGAAGATACATGATGTATATATTGTAAATAATCACAGTGTGGAGCTAAAGGCAAAATTCCCACCATCGATATGGCTGTGTTATGGTTCGGCATTGGGGGATCGTTGTCGATGGTATGTCATGCTAACTGACACATTATAGTTTGGCATCATGTAAATATGCACATTAATTAAAATGAACCTACAGCTAGCTGCAGTAGTGCAATGTTAATCAAAAGGGCATGATTTTCCAAAGGATAAGGGGGGGAAATGTTAAACCTTGGACCTATGCGGAAAAGCCATGTGTCAACCACCCATTTAAACTTCTAATGTCTGTTAGTTGGGAGCAGTTATTGCTAAGTAGTGGTGGATTTGGTTGGGATGTCAATCCTTTCCCATGTTCCCACTCCATCAGCAGACTCTTCCTCTTTACGTCACTTGGATAGATGGGAAACATTCCATTCTCTCAACTCTCCCATGATTCCACTCTTGGGAGGTTTTGGTCTTGCTCATTCTCACGTAGGGGGTCGTTCTTTGGTCTGGGTGTTGAACCCTATCAGGAAGAGGTTGTGTTCTTCCCTCTATGCAGGTTGAGAGCTCATGGTTGTCCTCTATATACATGTGGTTTTTGTTGTGAGTTTGGGCTTCTCTTGTTGTTTCAATGGTAAAAAGAGTAGCTACTGTTCCTTCCCTGATTTTGGGTTTCCATGGGTGTAATAATATTTTGGGTCGCTGCTAAGTTGTTTTTTCCATGCTAGGGCCAATAAAAACCCTGAATCGCCTTGTTTTCCTTGAGACGCGTCCACCATTTTGGGGTGTCACCCTATTTCCTTGTGTTTCTTCACAGAGCTGTGAACTGACTTTGTTTTACTGTGGGTATGCAATGGTTGGTATTCGGATTGTGTGGAGTGGGATTGAAGGTTAGGTATGCTTAATAAACTTGGGTTTGGGAGCCACATAGAGAGAGTTAGATGGTTGGATTTCTTCTCCACAACCCCAGAATAGCACTGGCAAGGGTATTTAGGACCTAAGGGACTGTGAAGCAGAGAAGGGATTGATTCCTTGTGTCGAGTGTGTGTGGGTGTCTTAGAAGTCAGGCTAGATCTAGTGTAGGCATCCTTATCTTTTCCATGAGTGTACCAGTTTAGCATTTAGCCTTTCCTATCTCCTTAACAACCTGATAAACCCAACTATGTTGACTTGGTTGTATTGTCTATCCTTTGCTATGTGTAATCCTACTTAGTCCCTTATTCCTTGGGGAAGCATGCCCAGCTTGGGAGTGGCAGTGTTGCTGAAAGATTTATGAGAATGTTGGCATATGGTTGGGTGGAATGTTGTAGCGACGTAGCTGGTTGCGGGACGAGTTCTTACAAGATAGGTATTCTTGACCATTTCGTCTCTACAATTATATTTATTGTTAATGAATAAAGATGAACATGTTGATGCTCGAATGTATGTTTGCTTCCACTATATGTTGAGTAATTATGCATCCTTGCATGTTTTTTTGTTTTAAGAATTTTATTTCAGCATTATATGAATGTTCTTGTTCATGGGGCTAGTTTCCTGGGCGTTTGATGGTTCGGTAGCGTCCTTTTCACTAGTTAGAGGGTCGGGGATGGTATAGTATGTTATGAGAGCAACGGTTGCAGCATGGGCCTCTATGGGCCATGAAGAAGCAGTTAGAAAAGGAATGTTGCCTTCTTCCCATAAGAAATCGAAAGAAAACCAGTGAATGACAGGAAAATTCACAAAATTTGTCTAAGTTCCTAATCTGTCAGCCCATCGGAAGACTAAGTGGGAAGCTTCTCCGATGCAGCGGAGACCTAGATGGAAGGTCACCCGACAGAGGAAGAAATTTGTGAATTATCTCTAAGTGTTTGTCGGTCGTCGATGAAAGTTAGTGGAAGTTGGAGCTGCAGTTTTGGTGGAGAACATCCGAATACCGCCGAAACACCGACCCTTTTTAGTTAAAAGACCATCCGAAATAGGCCATCAGAGATCGATAAAGTTTAGTTGTTTGGATCGGCGACAATTAGCTGATCACGCAGCCGACGCGGAGCTTGGAGACAAAATTTTCTAAGTGTTGAAAAATTTTGGAATTTGGTGAAGTACAGAAGTTGTCGGAAATCATTGGAAGATAGATGACGAGATCGCCTAAATGACAGCTCCGTAGGGCCAAGGATTGTCGAAACGTCGATGACAGAAAGGAGAAGGTTATTTGCTTGGATCGCCGATGCATCGGTGAAGTTTATAATATCAGACCACTGAACGTCATCGAAGTTTAGTTGATGGCATATCCAACGAAGCGACAACCGTCGGTGGAAGATAAAGGAAGTTCACCAAAAAATAGATGTTGAAGATGCCGCAATGTTGGCAGAAATTAGACGAGAAGGCCGTTGACGCAGAGGAGAAAAGAGAATTTTCAGAAAATTATCTAAGTATGGAAATCATCGGCAAAAATTAGTAGATGGAACCTCCTAAACGTCGACGCAAATCCTATGAAGACCGTCGAAACGTCAACTCACTTAGTAGGGACCATCGGCGAAATTTAGAGGTTTGGATCGCCGATGCGGAGGGAAAAAAATGTTGTTTCAACCACTAACACATTGGAAGAAAATAGAAGATGGGATAGCAGATATCATGGAGAATATTAAAGGATCAGGCCACCGATGAATGTCATCAGAAAAATTTAGAAGATCTGACCGCCGAAACATCGGCAGAAAACAGGTGATGGAGTCGATACGTCGAAAAAGATTAGCGGTTCGGACCGCCGACACGGCGAAAGAAATTAGTTGATGGGTCCGCCCATGTGTCGGGATTATTTATTGGTCTTGAGCACCAATGGAAGTCGGAAGAGTTAGTCGATTGTGAGTCCACTATCGATGGGACTATCACTCTGACGGTTAGAGCTTCCAACCGCCGATATTTCCCTGGTCGCCGACACAACAGAAAGGGTTTATTGTTTGAATCGTCGATGCTACAGTGTTTAGTTGTTTCGACCATCGACGGGTTATATGGCCACGGAACCCGTAGTTGGTTTGATTTCCACCGTTCCGTATGCCTATGGAACTAACCGTCCGATGCCGTAGTTATTAGTTGCTCTGATCACCGACAAGGTTATGGCCACAGAAACCATAGAGAGTTCGTTGGCCACTATTGCAGCTACCTAGAGAAGTAGTCGCCTGATGAATAGTGCTCCAGATCGCCGCTATTGTGTCCTAGTTCATTCTATCACCAATGCCACAAGGGTTGAATATTTCGATTGCTGACAGGGTTAGGGCCGCAGAAGCCACAGGGAGCTTACTGCCCGCCATTGTAGCTTCCTAAGGAACTACTCCCCCAATGCACAGTGCATCCAATTACCGATATTCAACAAACCTTGGCCTCACCGATAAATGGTCCAGAAGGCTTACATCAGAAAAATATAATCTATGGAACCATTAATGTAGCAGAAGATGTTAGTTGTTAGGGCCGTCGATGAGCACCAGAGGAAATTGTTGATTTGATCGCTGAAGTGTCGAAAATTTAGTTGGAAAAAGATCCGACTGGGGAAAAGAAATTTTGGGTTTTTCCAGAGGGATTTCTCTACAATTTTTAACTGTTTCTCAGTAGTATTTCAGTAGTTTTAGGGATGAAAATGACAAGGAATTCTAGGTGGCTGAAGTTAGCAATTCAGGTCAAAATACAGTTGTGTGTTTTGCCTAAACTTGATGAAAATCATCATTTTAGAAGTGGTGTGGTTTTCACACTCGAGGTCAGAATGAAACATGGGGATAGGCGTTGGAAATATTCTCCAGCAGGGAACAAGCAGGAATCACCTGAGTTTGAATGCAGAAATGAAAAGTGCTACTGATTGTTTGAAAAGGAAATGTGTTGCTTTCAATATGGACGATCCGGGAAATGCATGCCTAGAGGTAGAAAGACCATGAAGTAAAACCAGCTATTGTTTGGAAGAGGAATTCCATGCAAAGATGAGGGACTTAAAAAGGGAAATATATTTAAACCCTGTCTTGCTAATTATAATTACATTTTTTAAGTTTCGTACATGAAATGTATGAGGATATGCCTTGCATGCATAGGATATGTTGCTGATGCTGATGAATGTGACGAGAAACCCTATGGAGAAAGGGATAAGGCAACAAGTCCAGAATCAAAAGTTCTTGAGAGAATTATGCAATCTCCTGCTAGAGACCAACCAAACTGGTAATGCCAAGGGTGTAAGTAGGATCCATGCAAGTAATGGTTTAATTATGACAATTGCATGGAGTGGAAAAAGCAAGAGGTTTCATATCATGTGGTTATTTAAAATTTATACTACATCCATATAGAAAGTTATCATGCCTGTATATGCTGTTGTGAGCCTAGTAGCCCAAAGAAAGTAAGTACTGATGGTCTTGATTATAGTAATACATCCTATATGAAGTAGTCATGGTTAGTCCATGCATGGTATGTTTGAATGCATAGCATTCCTGAATCAATGCAAGGTAGCATTGAGTGGATATGCATTAAAAGATTTCATAAATCTTGTGGTTATGCATTGAATAGATGCATATGAAAAGTATGAGTACATGTTGTAGATATGCATACATAAATATGGGTGCAAATGTTGTGATACATTGCATGAATGCATAAAAATAGTGTATATGTCATTATGAATAACTAGTGGCTGAAATGATGAATTGATGATAATTTTGGAACCATTTCAAGAGTTGTTATGGATGCAGGATAGTATGTGCATGAAGAGGGTAGTCATGATCGATTAGCTACTGGAAATGATCTATGGAAGGGCAAGGTGGTACAAATGATATGCTTATGAAGTAAGTAGTATCTAAACATTTCCATTTGGCATAAATGATGTGACCTTGAAACTTTAGTAGGATAATGATTCATGTGAGGTAAACGAGTTTTGGTAATATTAATATGTTAACAGATGGAAGTATTTGAATTCTATAATTCTGAAAATGCTGCAGTGATTGTTGCAACAATGGAAAAAGTTATATGCATAAAGACTTACTAAGTGTTTGGCTGATTGAAGTTCAGATTTCAGGTAGATTGCTTGGGGCATGGAAAAGTGGGTGAGACCATGACAAATACCAGAATCTACCATGTGAAAGAGCTAAACCTCATGAGACTCTCATGGTTGTGAAAATAGTCTGTATGCAGAATAAGTTGTCAATATGAATTTGTAAATTTCAAATTTGAGAAATTGCTGACAACTGCTAATCACTATTGGCTTGCATAGAATTGTGTCAGGAGGACATGTTGTAAGTGGATGTTCATGTGATGCTAGTAAGAATAAATTATAATGGGAATAGTGGTGCTGCTTACAAGAGACCAAAAAATGAGGATCACCTCATTGCTAAGCAAATCAATTTCTGTAGTAGACAGAGTTGCAAATTCCTATTGAATTTAATTACTAATGTCATTGCTTGGTTATGGAACAATCAACATGGATTGTATTATCATATAATGATTGACTGTTTGGCTACTTGATGAATGTGTCAGGGGTACACATTACAGTAAGACCATGTGTGATGGCTTGAAGGAGCCAAACTTTATGGGGAGGTTCTCCCCTATCTTGGAAATGGGTTTCGGATAAAACTTCATTCGACATTTTGGAAATGTCTCATGTGCACTACATGTTTGGTAAGGAACATGAGTGAGATGGTATAGATTATGTTGGTAAGACATGTGTGGATATGAAATGTAAAAAAGAGTTGGGATGGAGAAACTAGGGATAGTCAACTCAGAGAAGGGAACCCCCGTTCCTCCTTAATGAAGGAACACTGCCTCAACAAATGGATAAGTGTTATGTGACCCTAGCTAAGAATATGCATGTCAAATTGTTAAATTCAAAATGCAGAACATGTTTTGATTTTATTTCCATTATGGAAGATTGCTTGAGTATGAATAGGGCCTACATGGCACACATTGGAAAGGGGTACACACTTTCCCGGTGTCGGATCATGAAAGGGTTTTCAATATTGATTACACCCTAGGGAGTGGATGCACTCCTGGTGTCTTAATACTTGATAGTGAATGATATGAAATATGATGACAATAACGCTGATGAGTTTTCTTATATTGCTTGTGTTGTCAGGATAAACAGATGCAGTGTGGTGTTGCACACTAAATGGACAATGGCTTGGGCTCACCCTACCTTCTACTGAAGAGCACAGAGAAGGAGACGTTCTTGAGGGCCTGAAGAGCAGAGAAGGGAGTGGTTTATTGTGTTGTATGGGGTAGTGGAATTAGAGGTCACTGCTGGAGATGAAACGTGGAAATGGTAATGGTAAATTTCCAAGCCCAGATAGTGTGAAGGTGTATTGGTTGGACGGTTTGATAAACCCGACTGTAGGTTGGATTGACTGTGTAATTATTTTATGTTGTGGAAATTGTGGAAACGTTACAGTGTTGGCTTCACTACCTATAGTCCGCTAAACCCAACTGTTAGCTGGCTTGGCTGAGTAGCCTGATAAACCCAGTAGTGTATTGGCTTGATTACCTACAGCCTGATAAACCAAATTGTGTATTGACTTGGATGGATGGTCTGATAAACCCAATTGTAGGTTGGCTTGACTGTGCTTGATATATATAAAAGGATGTTGTGAAGAAGCCTGCGTGCTAACCTAACATCCAAGTCCATAGGAAATTCCAAGGCTTGCAAATCAAAGCAGGACCCTGTGGACCAAAGAGGAAACGCAAAATACAGATAAGTATTGGATTATTTTGAAATTTCTTGATTATGAATATGCATGTGTATATGATTTGGTTATGATATTCTAATCTCTTGTTTAAGAGATAAAAACCATTGAGAATAAACTAAACATGTGAATCCATTCAATGTTTGAATATAGGTATCGCTGGGAGCGAGGACTATGAGAGCATCCTAGGGGTGCATGTGGACATGTGACTGTCCTGAAGAGCTCAGAATGAGCAGTAATGAAAAAGGTGCTAGTGAAACTGTGAAGGTCCTAGCAGCCGAGACAAACCATGTGGGAAGGCTCTATGGTTGAGAGGTCTAAAATAGACCAGAGACACTAAGTGTCATGACCAAGAGGGATTGGTCCAACATTCATGGTGAAGTGAAAGAGGCTGAGAGAATGAAAACCAAAGTGGTGGTGTGGGTTCCAGGATGGAACAAGACAAAGAGGGGAAAAACTCTTGCTCCTCTCTCTTTCCTTTTTGATTATATATTTATATATATACTTATGCATTGTGAAAACAAAAGGTTGTTGAATGCATGTATGACTGAAAATAGAATGTGTGTATTTGCTTAAAGTAAATTGTGAATGTTGGAATAGTTAATTCCTTGCCCAAGAATGGACATGAATGAGCTCATGTGCCTGTTGGGAAGGCATGAAGATTATGAAAGTCTCCTTGAAAATACTTGGACTGTCATGCCAACTGGGAAATTAATTGACTGATTTTAATGCCTATATTATACTTGGTCTAACAGAATTTCAATGATGCATTTCACAGGTGAGAAAAGTGAAATCCAGTAGTGCACATTGATCATGGAAGTAGACTAGAAGCTATTGGATTTGGCTAGAAGTCTCCTTCAAATGATTTCCAAGACCTAAGAGAATCTTGGAGAGATGCTCAAGATACAGAAAAGGCAGAATGAGATGAACCACCATATTTTTCTTTTTACCAAAAGGAGGTAAAAAGCCTTCTGGGAGCAATCCGAATAGGAAAGGAAATTGGATCAATGATGGGACATTCGTCCAAGCGATCCATTAAGAAACGTTCTAGGCATAAAGGATCAAAGGAAATTGAGCAGGTAAAGATGAAGAAGCTAGTGAAATGTTGGAAATGCAGAGGACATCATTACCGTCGGGACTGCCCAACGCGGGAACATAAAGAGGGTAGCAGCGAAAAAGTTCCTAGACTTGGGGATGAGTCAAAAGCTCAGAACCAGCAAGAGAAGCCTGTGGAAGATGAGGGGCTTCGTCCTAAAAGTTCAAGTAAATAATTAAGCATGGGACACATTTGCAAAATTTTGAAATTTTGATGTACAAATTATATTTGTATTTCTATGTATTCGAACACCGAGGATGGTGTTATTCCCAGGGGGAGGGGATTGTAATACCCCCAGTTTTGTCCCCGTTTGCATTAGAAAATACATGATGTATATATTCTAATTAACCGTGGTGTGGTGCTAAAGGAAAAATCCCCACCATCGATTTGGTTGTGTTATGTTTCGGCAATGGGGGATTGTTGTCGATGGTATATCGTGCTAACTGACACATTATAATTTGGCATCATGTAAATATGCAAATTAATTAAAATGAACCTACAGCCAGCTACAGCGATGCAACATTAATGAAAAGGCCATGATTTTCCTAAGGATAATGGGGGGGAATGTTAAACCTTGGACCTATGGGGAAAATCCATGTGTCAACCACCCATTTAAACTTCTTATGTTTGTTAGTTGGGAGAAATTATTGTTGAATAGTGGTGGGTGTGGCTGGGCTGTCAGTCCTTTCTCACGTTCCCACTCCACCAGCAAACTCTTCCTCTTCATGTTGCTTAGACAGAAGGGCAACATTCTATTCTCTCCACTCTCACACGATTCCACTCTCAGGAGGTTTTGGTCTTCCTCACTCTCACGTAGGGGGTCGTTCTTCGATATGGGCCTTGAACCCTGTCAAGAAGAGGTTGCATTATTCCCTCTACATACTTTGAGAGCTCATGGTTGTCCCCTGTATACATGTGGCTTTTGTTGTGAATTTGAGCTTCTCTCGTTGTTTTGGTGGTAAAAAGCGTGGCTATTGTTCCTTCGCTGTATTTTGGTCATCATGGGTGCAATCATCTTTTGGGTCACTGCTGAGCTGTTTTGGCCATGCTAGGGCCAAGAACAACTCTAAATTGCCTTGTTTGGCTTGATTTGCATCAACCATTTTGGGGTGTCACCCTGTTTCCTTATGTTTCTTCATAGAGCTGTGAACTGACTTTGTTTTACGGTGAGTATGCATTGGTTGGTATTTCGACTGTGTGGAGTGGGATTGAAGGCTGGTTATGCTTGAGAAACCTAGGTTTGGGAGCCACACAAAGAGAGTTAGATGGATGGCTTTCTTCTTCACAACCCCGGAAGAGAACTGCCAAGGGAAGTTACGGCCTGAGAGACTGTGAAGCAGAGAAGGGACTGATTC
The DNA here is from genome assembly GCA_001517045.1 of Pseudotsuga menziesii. Lineage (NCBI taxonomy): Eukaryota > Viridiplantae > Streptophyta > Pinopsida > Pinales > Pinaceae > Pseudotsuga > Pseudotsuga menziesii. Next base: position 172,561 of record LPNX010805507.1, read on the forward strand.
CTGGTTTCAGGTCTTCGTGGGTGTCTTAGAAGTTAGGCTAGCTCCAGTGTAGGAGTCCTTATCTTTTCCATGAACATACCAGTTTATCATTCAGCCTTTCCTAGCTCCTTGACAGCCTCATAAACCCAAGTATGTTGACTTGGCTGTATTGTGTATCCTTGGCTATGTGTAAGCCTACTTAGTCCCTTATTCCTTAAGGAATCATTCCTAGCTTGGGGGTGGAAGTGTTGCTGAGAGATTGATGAGCACGCTAGCTTATGGTTGGGTGGAACGTTGCAGCGACATAGATGGTTGTTGGATGAGTTATTACAAGATAAGTATTCTTGACCATTTCGTCTCTATAGTTATATTTATTGGTGATTTATTGTTAATGAATAAAGATGAACATGTTGGTGCTCGAATGTATGTTTGCTTCCACTGTATGTTGAGTAATTATGCATCCTTGCATGTTTTCTATTTTAAGCATTTTATTTCAGCATTATATGCATGTTCTTGTTCATGGGGATAGTTGCCCAAATGTTTGATGGTTCAGTAGCGTCCTCTTCGCCGGTCAAAGGGTCGAGGATGTTACATACAATTCCTATACACACATGAACAAAAGGTGGATGTGACAATTTGGTTTAAAGAAGAGATCAACAAGGATGCAATACCCCAAAGTTCTCAAATCAATAAAACTTCAACCTCCATCGCACCAACTACTAGAACATCGATGCATTGGCTATTGTCAAGGAACCTACATGACCCCCTCAAAAAAATACCACTGGAAATGGTAACAAGAGGGTGTGCTCTCTATTTCCCCTCTAAAACTCCCAACTTCCTAGAGTCAGCTAACCGCAAAGTCGATGCACAACTAATTTTCTATTGTTCTTTAAATCATATTAACTTTGAATTCAATGTTTACCAAAATTAAGTGATAATGTTTCTATGGGTAATGTTTATTCCATCCCTACTCCAACCCCAATGAAAGTAGCATTATGGAATCTACAAGGGTGCACTAAACCTTACGGAAACATTATGGTCATTAAGGTTGGGACCTTGTTTCATAAATTAAATATCTCTTATTTGCAAGAAGTTAAAGTTTTGATATTTTGTTTTGAAGAGTCTCTCAATATCCATTACCAAATGCAACCAATTTTACTTGCACCCATCATGAAACAAAGGGAGTTGTTGCAGCTTTCGGTTCTCCCCACTAGATACATTGTTATAGACTAGGTCACAAAACCATCTGAGAGATGAATACATGTGATCTTGATGGTAGCCTATTGGGGTTATCCAATCTTTATGAGGCCAATAATATAGAAGAAAGAGTAAAATTCTAGAGGTGGATAGTGTCACCCCCCATTTTGCAAGGATGTCAACTTGTGATTTATATCGCATTGGTTTCATCTCAATAGGATATTTGGATGGCTTGAATTGATGCTTTCCTTTTTTATGATGCCTTCAGTTCTTGATGATGTTGATTATGCCCTAGAATATGGATTCTTCTATGTTTGGCTACTAATTTATTGAATGTATTACAGTGGTTGCACATGAAAAAATGAATCATTCCAATAGGTGTTTTCATCAGCCATAAAGGATTCCCGTAGGAGAATATCTCTAAGAAATGCAAACTTTGCAAGCATTTTTCACCATTCTCTTTGAGAAAATAACATAGAATTGAGAACTAAATATTGTGCAGAAGGTTGAGAGCTAAGAATTTATCCTAAGAAAAAAAAATGTTGGTGTAATTCCAGCCTCAAACATTCTGAGACATACATTTAATAGAAGAATATAGATGGGCCTTTCCATCAGGACATTGCTGAATTAGAGATTTCTTTTCTGCTAAGGATATGGATTGAGTTGGGCACTAATATGACTTTTTAGAAATTGACTAATAGTTATGTTTCCAGAAACAATTACTTCACCATTAGAGATATGTAGGAACAAAATGATGGAAGACAATCATTATTTTAGAGATCTATGGAAGCAAATGTTTTGGGTCTGTTCATCCATGTGTGCATAAGGGGAATTGATTTCTGGGATGGTTTAATATCATTCTTCTTAGTTATACAAGTAAATTTGGAAGCAAACCACCTGTGTATAATCCTTATTAGCAGCCTATAGTAGCAGCCCTGAAAGATGGTAACGACAGCCAACAATAGGGATGACTTGGAGCAGTTGGTTTGGCAACCAAGAGATCGGGTATTCTTGGACCTATTCCAGGAAAATGTAGGGAAAAATATAACCATCAATGAGAGCATTAAAACAAGCATACCATGAGCATAACTTTACCCAAATTTTTCACCCAAGTTCTGCCAGATATTTATAAATTCGTCAACACTTTGAAAGGTAATTATTGTAGCAACAATGAAGACTCTTTATTGGAATTCAAACTCACTGCTATGCTTTGAAAATGACATAGGTGAACAGGGATGATAAGTATAATTTTACACAACAGAATTTTATGAAATAATCATGACCTTTTAGCAGGAAGAAAAAAATTATCAAAAATAGGAAAAAAAAGTTTTTTGAAGGAAATCTCTTTGCTAGAGAAAAAGTTGCCCATTTTTCCTACATTGCAATGGATAACTTCCAATTCCTATACACACATGAACCAAAGGTGGATGTGACAATTTGGTTTAAAGAGGAGATCAATAAGGATGCAATATCCCAAAATGAACCTACATGACCCCCTCAAAACAATACCACTCGCAATGGTAGCAAGAGGGTGTGGTCTCTATCTCCCCTCTAAAATTCCCAAGGGTAAACTAACGTTACAATATCTTCAATGTTTCACAGTAGAATGTACCTAGCTTCTCTCAGTAAAAAATTTTAGGGAAAAATCTGAATGGGACTAAGTTTCCTGCATTCCTAATAGTCCATAGATTTGCAAATGTAAGGGTATGTCTCGAAATTATATCAACAACACCAACATACAGAGGATGGATGAACATCCCCACTACCATCATTTTATTAACTAAATAAAAATAGACTCTTATCAAGATACTAGCCCCAATTTAACCGAACCATCCCCATCAAGCTAAAAACCTAATCCAACTCAAGCCTCTAACCCAACAAATAAACAAGATCAAAACAAAAAGTCCTCACACGTAAACAAACAAAAAGAACAAAAGCTTGAAAATATAATTCAACAAAAAAGGATAGAATTTGAGCAAGAGGAAAATGAGATCTATCATCCAAAGGAATTTTTCGTTCGCCTCTAAATCAATGCAAGTCATCATGCAGAATAGGTGACAGAGTTTCACCTAGATCCTAATATTGTAGAGTGGTTTGGAAAAAACACATTATAGATATTCGAATGTGAGTGTAATCCTGAAGCCTTTCTATATTTTGGTATGCTCAGTCAATCCAAGACAATAAATTCTAGGGAGGATAGGTAAATCCCATGGCCAACAAGAGACCATTAGGAGCTAGAAAATAGGGGATAATGTGCATCTTCCTGAAGAAAACAGTTTGGTATTGTGATATAGTATCCACATCCATATGTAAGAGGTTTCAAGTTCTAACTAAAAAGACATTGAAAAATAAGTTAATGCAAGGAAAAATACCCAACGTATAGGATTCTCATAGGTCACTATGAAAGAAAAAATGATCCACATGCAAGATATTCATTCTTCACTCTAATCCTTGAAAATTTTCATCATTAATTTTCCAAAAGTAAAAAAACCACAGTAAGCAAAAATAAAATGAGTTGCTTGTTTACCATACTGGAAAATAATAGATATCAAGCTTACCTCACCAACAAAGCTATATTTTGCACATTCAATATCATGATGCGATGCTCTTCCAATACTTTCCTTCATCCTTGACATCATTTCTAGCATTCCTTCAAAAGTGTCCCTGGCAATTGTTGCTTCTATATCCCCACTAAGTGTCCCTCCAACCGATTTTTTCTCTCAGCTTATTTTACCTTCTTCACTTGATTCCAGATCCATCCTATTTGGCAAACCCCACTGCAACACATTAACTCTGGGACTTCATGATTCTGTATGGGCAATGACATTCTTTGTATCCTCAGTTTCCTCACCATTTAAGTGAAGTTGGAGTGGTGAACGGTGATCTGAACTACTCCCTCAGATTGGTGAAGGACTAGAAATAAACAGAATAGGATTCTTAGTTTCTCCAATTGAAACATAATGTGGCAAAGCTGGAGAACATGCTTGTTCTCGCTTAGCTTGTGTAGTTGCTATAAGATGCTTAATAGATGTAGATGGGGTAGCAATGTCAGAATCATTTGACATAGTTCTAAATTTTACTTCTTTTGCAGCATCATGGAAGCACCATTTTATTTATATGATTGTAACCATGATTCATATTTATCATAAACCACTGTAGAACATCGAAACCCAAAGGAAGTTGCGATCATCCAAGCACTTCAATGGATGCAGTTTCTACATAAATCCAATTTGTTGATTAGGTATAAACATGGTATAAGAATAAAAATTTTATTTATTGTCTAGACATCCAATACAATATATTAATGTTGCAACTACAAATATTCAACTAGAGCCATTTACTCATGCAGATATCACACCACGGTGTACAAATGGTGCTTAGTTTCTAGTTGATTACTCTTGAAATGGACTCATGTAGAAATTGAACAATTTATGCATTCCTTTTGAAAACACCAAATTTTGACTCATAATATAAGCACACATCTTAAGGTTGTTGCTCATCATGGAAACATCAAAATTTGACTCATCAAAGAAGCACACATCTTAATGTTTGCTATTCATTTTGGAATCAGGAAAACTACAAACAACTTGAAGGTATGTCCATTAAGAGGACGTGTTCTTTGTAGAAAAATAACCCAAAACTAGGATTATATATGCCATTAGGAATACTTGGTAGAGCATGGAAACGTATTTATATGAATTTCCAGGGTGATTTGACCAAGACTAAAAGAGAATATGATCAATGGCTTGTTCTGGAATTTATAAATTCTGTTATAACCTTTGAACAATGCTTTGAGAAAAATATGTGTACCAAGTTAAAGAGGTTTACAACATCCCATCCGCAAGGTTGAAGAGTTCAACAACATTCCATCCACAAAACTATGCACAAAACAAAGTTGTGAATGGAACGATCGTACAAACTCAAGGATATATAATCTAAAAGTCCTAAAAAGGTGGGATGCACTCGTGCCTTATATTCAACAATATTAGAAATTACAATAGCACAATTCAGTGCTAAATCAATCAGTCTCAACATTGCTACAAATTAGAATAGAGCAATTCATTTCAAAGCCAATCGGGGTCTTGTTTTAAAACATGTTTAGGATTTCTAACCAAAACTCCTTCTGACATTCTTGAAAAACATGGTGATGAAACAAAAAGTGAAGATGATGACTCGAGAAAAACACTCAAATGCATTAAAAGAAAAAAACAAATCCACAAAAATATACAACAAAAAAATATAGAAAGCTCAACTAATTTATAAAATAAGGAATAATCAGAGTAAAACTACTCATAGTTTCTAGGTTGGACATCTTGTGTTGCTGCATTTAAGCAACAAGATTTTCGAAGGAGAGAAACGAGGCTGAAACCTGACTGGTATGGTGCTTTAAAGATCATACAACACACTGCAATTTGTTCGAGTTGAACTGACCATGATACATGGACATGAAGTTATTTGAACCATTAATGCTTGACAAGAAACAATAATACTTTTAGCAGTTGTGGATTTAGTACCTGAAATGCAAAATTTACTTGTATAGGATACAATATTGCAAATAAAGGTTAACATTTTTAAGAAGTCGAAAAAAGAATACTTGCAGATTCGTTTAAAAGGTGAAAATCTAAGTAAATTCAAGTGGTATTAATGGAGGAACTGAGAAAAAAATATCATTGTCTTCTTCAAAATTTTCGTTGGACCATAAACATAGAAAAATAGGTCTGCGATGTATATATTCCATAGGTATTTGCATAGAAAATGAAAAACCGGTGGACATACCATTAGATGGTGGAATAAAACTGAATATAAAAGTACAAAACTGTGTGTTAAGTCAGAATCGTGATTAATCGCATGAGCAACAACATGATAGTCATTATTATTGAAGTAACTGAATCTAATTAATTGGCCAACAAATTGGACAAGGCTAAAAGGAGAAAACTCTTGGAAACGAATGGGGCAGTTTCACAAATGAAAACAGTAAACGAAACACAGAAAGGGGAGACATGTTTTCTATTTTCCCCAGAAAAATATACTTTCGACATTTCCTTTAATAAAAATAATTCTGGGGAGTTCACAGATTTATACTCTAAGAACAACAATCTACAAAGTTGCAAAATGATTGTACAGTCTCTTTCTGTTCCAAAACTTATTACATCATTAATATACACTAAAGTTCTCATTCATCAAGAGGGTTTTCTTTAGCTAAAATGTATGTGTATAACCATTGGTGTGTATGCATTTGTTGTCATTATAATACTTGTAATTGGGTTTTTAATACAAGTTTGTTATATGGAAAACATAGCTCCTTTTAAAATCACCCAGAAAACACACTTAGAAAGTAAAAATGATTTAAATCAAACTAAGGAGACCAATTAATCTTTGTAAAACAATAACTTGTATAAGATTTAGTTTGAAGAATTAAGAGTTCTATTATCACTGCAATTTCTGGAACATGTAAGGAAGCAGTTAGATCATCATAAGAAGAAACATAATAAATTCTGAATAAAATAGCTTGTTACTAAATTTGTAACATTTGTGGACAACCGAGATTCGAACATAAATATGACAACAAACTAATGACTTTCCTCTTATTACTATTTCTTTTTTCTCATTTTCATGTTTTGATGTTTGACTCCTATCCTCGGCTATTGCAACTAGATTTTTTGAATTATCCCTATATTTAGCATAAATATTAAAGTCATAGCATGTATCAAGCTTAAGATGCACTGCTAAAAATAAGATTATATCTATCACACCTTTAGGAAAAATCTTTCTGCATAATTTTGAGACATCGAACTATGTAACTTAGTGGTGAACTAGAGATTTTGGGCATTAGAGTCTTGTTACACGTTTTTTAATGTATTTGATTCATCTAATTTCAGCTGAAATGAAAATGGTAAACCATATCATTCAATTAATAATGCACAAAAATACTATAGATGTAATGTGTATCCCACTAAAACTCCATCTTTATATTGCATGTTGAAATTCATTCTCTTAGTGTTCCTCCTAATCTAAGAGAAGCTACTCTGTGGAAGAAGTGTAAGGTGATTAGATGATGAAATATGCTCATATATAGGTGCAAACAGTCCATGCTCACAACAATAACAATGGATTCCATTTTTATAGTAACTCTAAGTGTAAAGGATGGCATGGAGTATATATCCTTCATATGAAATAATCCCACTAACACAACCCAACTATTAGAGAAAATAAACTGCCACACCCACTATAGACGATAATGTTTTGAGCCCTGGAAGCGTACCTCTTAAGCTCAGCACTTGACTACAGCTTGGTTAGAAACGCATTACCAGCAAACCCACTTCCACAACGTAATCTCTTATTTCCCTTCTCTCTATCACAGAGAGAGATCATCCACTCTGAACAAGCAAGGTTGTACAGGGTTGGCTCATATTTATGTGAACCTTGGCACTATTAAGAACTCGATATTGTTTTCTAAGACTAATCAATAAGCATCTTTTACTCCTTTGTCTCCATTATTTTTGGACCTGATAACTATGAAAGATCTGATCAGTAACTATCTTTGTCGAATAGCCATGGCTTGCAATGTAGAATACAATTTCTCTGAGCCAGACTACCCATGATATTTCTTAAGGCCTATCCATTTCCAAAATGATGGTGTGCGTATTCATGATAGAGTCTATTTGTTGTTTTAGTAGGATGCCATGAGAATGTAATTTGTATATTAATTTTTCTAATATGTATACTAGCAGAGTCATAAGCAAAGTGGTCAATGAATGCTGATAGACACAACCAATCACTTAGTTTTGTAAATATAGTTGGTGATTAAACAAAGGAATGCCTGTAGACACAAACAACCACTTAGTTTTGTAAAGATAATTAACTATTAAACAAAAGCTAAAGTATATAATTTTATATCCATTATTCATACCAAATTGCTTAATATAAGCACAAAAAAATACTATTTAATAAATACGATAACCAGAAAGTAACACCTAAACCAAAACTAGAACGTAGCATCTAAACAATTGAGGACATCCAAAACTAGAATGTAGCATCTAAACAATTGCGGACATCAACTCAATCACTTTATATTTATATTAATATTAATTTTTTTCAAAAATTAAGAAGATTATTAAAATATCTAACTTTGGTGTGATGGCAATCCAAGCATTCTCAACGCCCACTTACATTACTCAATTTTCCATCTGGATGGACCAGGTTCATGTGGGAGAACTAAAAGACTAATAAAATTAGTCTCTAGAGAGCCGAGTAAAAAAACATCACCACTAATCATAGACAGGTCAACGTCCTATTAAGGAAGCTAAGAACCGCCAAGAGGCTGACTAAGTAATGTCAAGCTTGGGCTACTACCACTATTTACCTCCCTTAACTAGTAGCGACACCATTGTATTGGTTCTCTTGAATTTCTCCATGGTTAATCAAGTCACAGAATCCCCACACAGAGTAGTAATCCCCACTCCCTCTTCCGCCTCCCGTGCCCACATCCTCCGTCAAAGAAATATATTTTTCAAAGAAATATGCCTCACATAGAGTAGCAATTATTTAACAGTTTACAACGGTTTAATATTAAGGATATTACATTGAAGTGGAGGTGGAGGATAACAATCTTTTTGACCTCAAAAGTTCTGCAATTGTATGTTTTTAGTGGTATTGTTCTCTCTTGTTTCTTTTAAAGAGGTTAACCTCATAGTTTAGAAAAGTATAGAGTTGAAAAGTATAGTCGTAGTCACTACCACTTCTTGAAAAATTAAATCACATGTGCCTATGTACATTGAACGCCATCTTGGTTAGAATAGCATGGCCTAAAGCATGGTTTACAAACGACATAATGTTTCTACCTAGAAGCAATATATTATCAAGTCTTGTAAACATTAGCATGCTAAAAGAAATTATTATGAATTACATAATTGTGCTATAAATCAGTCCATAACAATTAAATGTGTATAGTTTTACCCTTCCTCCAATAAAACAAAAGAAAATAAAATAAAAAACTAGAAAACACAAAGGAAATGACAAAACAAGAATGATAGAAATTGTCATGTCATCTTTTCATATCTACTTTAGTCAAATGATTACCTTTTTCTCCTTCAACTGAAAACAGTTTAAACATGTTTTGCTAAGAATTCGTTTAAGCTCCTCCACATGAGAAGGATGATAAATTGGTGTTGGAAGTCTAATGTGTCCAAAATGACCTGCAAAACAGTTTCAACTTCTAGCAATAGTAAATCATGCTGCATTTTGGGAGAAGGTTTTCTGCTAATTAATATAATTATAAACATATTAGAATGGTCAAATCACAGATAATTTTGCAACCATACTACATACCATCACATTCATCAGGCTTCTCAGTTCCACATGTTTCACATTTACCAGACTTAACCCGGAGTCCCAGTTGAGCATTCACGAGCTGAGTTGGATGTTGAATAGATGACATTCCGTAGACTGACGCCTTACTCTCCAAAGTATTAAATAATTGCTACTAGTGTGGGGTATATTTCTTTGAGGGAGGATGTGGGCAAGAGGAGGCGGAAAGAGGGAGGTGGAGCGGAGCTCCGCCTCCTCTTGCAAAACAGTTTCAACTTCTAGCAATAGTAAATCATGCTGCATTTCGGGAGAAGGTTTTCTGCATTTCGGGAAAAGGTTTCAACTTAATATAATACTTTTATATTAATTATATATGAGTTCATGTAATATATGTAATTTATATATATATGATTGGATTAGAAGTTTTGAATGAACTAAGTTAGACACAATTAGAACAAACATGAAAATAAGCTAAAATATTATTATACTTTTATTAGCTTAATGTACAAATAATTTTTACATATAGTTTCTCTAAAAAAACATCGGTCCCAAATCTGTGTACTTGATTGCATGAATAACATCTAGATAAAAGTATATGGTTTTCTCGACATATGTTTTATTTCACTTTCCCATGTTGCTCCTCTTTATTGGTATTGAGGAAGCACACTAATTACCGGTGGTATGCTTCGGAACATGCTCGTCTTCGAGAAATTCTTCTAGGAACCGATACCGTAGGTAAACTGATCATACGACGTTACAACGTTTTGTTTTCCAGATTGAGGACTTGTACAGGTTAGATAAGGGATTCTGGGTGTGTAGCTTTAATAGTTGGGAGTACTTAAGATTCTGCATGGAAACGCTGGAACAATATCCTCTTGTAATTTATTAATATATTAGTTTATTTTCTTTCCCAAATGGAGGCTGAATTATATGTATTTCTAGAATTTTGAATTATGCTAATAATGTAATGCAATTTTGGGTGGATGACTTATATATATGTTTTTGCATTAGCATTTCAATTTGTAGACGGTGTATTTAAACTTCTGAATACTACAAAATGCTTATATAAAATCAGACCTAGAAAATCGTTGATTCTCCAAAATTGAAATACACCTCTGAATACTACAAAATGCTTATTAAAAATCAGACCTAGAAAATCGTTGATTCTCCAAAATTGCAGCAAAAAGGCATATCATACCCAATGGAAATGGAGATGATAAAGCTTCTTGCAACTACTACAACTCTACGCCTCCTTGTCACCACCCAATGTCTTTGCATAAGAAACACTACACTAGGCTCAAGGTGCCTCACTTGTGACTCATTTCTTTCAGAGCAAATATTCCAGTGTTCCATCACCAATTATTAACCTTCATATAAGTTGCAAGATTTGGCTGTATTAACCTTCTTGGTAAGAAATTTGGTTAAAGGTGGCTCTTTGGCTGCCAAAGGAGCGGAGCTCCGCTCCACCTCCCTCTTTCCGCCTCCTCTTGCCCACATCCTCCCTCAAAGAAATATACCCCACACTAGTAGCAATTATTTAATAGTTTGCAGAGTAAGGCGTCAGTCTATGGAATGTCATCTATTCAACATCCAACTCAACTCATGAATGCTCGACTGGGACTCCCGGTTAAGTCTGGTAAATGTGAAACATGTGGAACTGAGAAGCCTGATGAAGCATATTAAGGATATTACAATGAAGCATATCCAACATCCAACGGTTTAATATTAAGGATATTACAATGAAGCATATTAAGTCTTTGTTAAATTATTAATGCTATTGGATTTATTGGTTTTGAATGGACTCTTTCTGAACCTAGAACAAGATATCTTGTATCTAGAAAAGTTAGTCCTTCAACATTGAATAGGTTGTTTATATAATCCAAATAGCCTATGGTTTGGTATTTGATTGGACTAACATAGTGATTTTTAACCACTTATATAAAATCAATGGTTATTTCTTTATCAAATTGAATTATACATGTTTCACATGTTATTGAAATTGTTTTTAAATAATTAGTAATGATGTTTTGAAGTATTTAAAATTTATATTCAATTTTACTTTAAATTATTATATAATTAAAAATAAAGTATTCTAAAAAAACCCATATTGTATTAATAAATAAATGATGAGAGACATTGTAATATACATAATTACATATAGCAATTAGTAATCCATCTTTAACAAAACAAAATGTGACAACTATGTTTATTTGCAAAACGCTGCAAAACGCTTTTAACTAGATAATTATATTTCATTTTATAATAGTGTCACAAAAAATAAAAAACCCTAAAGTTAGTGGGGAAAGGAGGAGGGATAAGAGAGGGGCCAAAGTATTTTTTAATTTAATTTTAATATAATGTTTAGGGGGAATTTAGGGTGTTAGGGGTTAAAAATGTATTTTTTAATATTGTTTAAAGTTGACGGGAACAGAGAAGGGATAAGGGAGGGGCCAAAGTTTTTTTTTAATTTGTTTTTAATATAATGTTTAAGGGATTAGGGGGTTAAAAATATATTTTTAAATATTGTTTTAAATTTAATGTTGTGGGGGTTAAGGGGAGGGTTTATAAAAAAAAATGTAATGTTGTGTGGGTGGGGTGGAGTTTAGGGGTTAGGGGGTATAATTTCTTTTTAAATGTTTTTTGTAATGTTGTGGGGAGTTAGGGAGTTAAGGTTTTTTTTTTATTATTATTAAATGTAATGTGGGGGGTTTAAATATTTTAATTGTTTTTTTAAGTAATGTTGATGTTAGGGTTAGGGGGGTCTTAAAATTTTGTCTTTTTAAAAAAATTTAATGTGGGTGGGGGCTTTATTTTTATTTTTATTTTTTTTAATGTAATATCGATGTAATTTTTTTAATTTTAGTGAAACACTTGTGGCGAAGATGCCAAAAGAGCCTCAACCCCCATTATGAATGATGTTTGGAAAGGAACACTTTGGGCATCTTGCATACATAGAAGACCCAATGGAAGAGGACATTGATGTTCCTCAAGGAAGGCAAGATCAGAAAATTCCAATTTAGATGAAGCATTTGGCCGGCTTGATATTGTTGATTAGTTTCATGTCTTGAAGAAAATGTTAAATTTGACAACTTTTTGATAAGATATATTAGTAATATTTTGACTTTCACACTTTATTTTATAAATAAAATTTCTATATATAATGTTTTTAATATGTTATTTGCAAATATGTAGTATAGTGTTTCTTGAATTTATGTGAGTCGTCAATTTTTGGAAAATAATATAAAATAGTATCATTTTTATACAAATATCTCTGAAAATCCAATGAAAATTGTTTTCAATGTTTTTATATTCTAGAATTTATTACAAATTTGTCAATAAAAATGTCTTATTTTAAATAAAAATTTGCAAAATGTATATGTTTTTCATTATAAATTGTTTCTAAATGTATGTTATTTTGTTAAATTTCTAAAAAATACACTGGAAAATATAAATTAAAAATATTTTACCACAAAGACGATTAAAAAGCCCAAAAAAATGCCTCAAATAAAAAGGTGTGATACTGGTATCAACCCTTTTTGAAACAGAGGTAATAATAGCTACTAAAATTAGGAGAGAGAAAAACGAGAACTATGTCGAGTTCTCGTTTCATAGTATAAGTGGTTTGAGGTGCCCAACAATAAGAGGACCCATGTGAATGGTCAACACAACAAATGGTGTTTTGGTGTATCTTGCGCAAATTTTGATGTCTTACACAGTTCAAGTTCCAATTCCAAAGGTATAGTTTATCCACTTCCAGGCCAGGTCTCAGTTTCAAAGGCATAGTTCCTCCACATGGGTTTCTAGGTTCTCTAATGCTACCTAAAACTTCGAAAACTCCTTTTGAGGAAACTTTTTTTCACTTATGTGGCGATTTAGAAGTTCGATCTAACTTATTTTCAATTATTTTTCTAGACTTACTTTCATCACATAAACTTATATTATCTACACACAACTTTCTTTACTTTTTTGGAACATATAAAAGTTCTCTTCAATGTTTTATTTTCCCCACTTTGGGGGTATGGTAGTGTTTATTTTTATATTGTACTATAAATTTTATTTTGTATATATGTTTTACAATATATATGTATGTTGGGAGCATTTATATTGATTATTTTCATGTTGTTTTGTGTTATATATATATATATATGTTTCATAATTTATATATGGTATATTTTGTAACTATATAGTATGTAATAGATTTTGTGGATAGATTTTTTTAAGTAAATGTATATTGTTTGTGTTATTTATCTCTATAGATGTCTAGATGTGGTCCAATGTAGTAGAGGTTTTCTATTTATGCCTATCATCGCTATTAATTAATACGTGTGGTATTGATATGTTATCAAACATATCCATAACCTCCTCGAAGTAAGCATTATACTATAGTACTAGGTCTAACCATGGTGGTATAGATCTCACTTTATTAATCTTAGAAGGTATACAAAATTGTCAAGGATATTGAACGTAACAATATGGTTAGCATGTTCTTGTACTTATATTGCACAAATTAACGTATGGGTTATGTTAATTAGGATTAATTCATCAAATACCCTTTGTAACACAAATCCATCTATAATGTTACAATTTACTAAATTTTAACACTGCATATGGATCTAGAAAGAATCTATCTGTAGTGTCAAAAGTTAGTAAATTGTAACACTTCATTGCCAAAATTGCAATTTTTCATTGTTGGAGTGACAATAAATAAATTACTAACATAAATGGCTAATTCATATTCTCCTAGCTAGTCATTTTTATACCGTGACAAAATTGGTCATTTATGTTAGTCATTTTTAACTCTGTCACTTATTATCTAGTCATATTTGTTAACTCGTGACTAAATTAGTCATTAATTTTAGTCGATTATAGTTGGGTCAATCAAAATTACTCATATTTAGTAGTAAATCACTTGAAAAACCTGTGGTGACTAAAAATTTTAGTCACGTAGTAGCTAATTCCTCATTTTGTACTAGTGACTTCATCATTAGCCTTGTCAATACTGTTATGCCATATTTTTTATTGGTATATTTTTTTCTCCAAAGAAAAAAATCACCACTTTACACTAAAAAAAAAACTAACATTGTGTGCATGCCAACATGTAGTGCCAAGGGAATATTGTCCATGCAAGTCCTTGAACAAAAACTATACTACACGCAAAAATACACCTACTAACTATGAGCAGAAAACCTTATGTAAGTATGCATAAAAGTGTGTATAAGTTATATCATGTCAATCATCCATTTCAAAACATAGTAAATCATGTCACCTTTAAAACCAAATGATGACATGCTGTCCTTTGACATCAAAAAGTAAATGGAACTAGGAAAAGAGAGAATTCCCAAGGGATGGCCTCATATTTTGTGGGAAATACCCTTCCTCTGTGCAAGTATGCAGCTCCTGAATACCTCTCAGTATTTTGGGTTCTCTATTTTGATATGTTGTCTATAACCCTATTGTGCTCTTTGTAGATATGCTTGAAAGTGATCATATTTGAGAATATTCTATTTTGGAGAGTGACCTGCTCTAGAACATAATGAACAACTACCTATGATATTCAACCTTTTATGGTGCTAGTCATTGCATGCATTTGTTGTGGTTGTTTTCATGTTCATGTATTTGTAGGTCTACTAGTTCTAAATGTTTATGCATTTTGAGAACACCTGCTGTTTGTTGGAAATGTTTCTTTTTTCCATGTTAAATCTTGTGAAATTACTATGTACATTTTTCAGTTATTTGTTTTCTCTTTTTAGCGAGCAACAAAATTTATTGTTTAACATGTGTTGTTTGTAGGTAACCTTGCAATATTTATAACAACATGAGGAGGGAGGCTGCTACAGGGCAGATACAGAAGCATGTGCACAGATATAAAGCTTAGAAGTACGTGCACTGTGGATACAGAAGCACGTGCATAGATAGAAATCTCAGAAAGTTGGCCATTAAGTATGAAGAGCCCGTTGCTAAGGGTTTCAAGCTGATAAGTATGGTTTTGAAGCTTCCACGAGATCTAAGTATGGCTTGACATACAAGTACAAGTGAGATGGTTTCGCCATTGTAATATTTTGAAAATTCATCGATGTACTAGATGATTTTCATGTAAAGTTATATGGAGATAATTTTTGAGAAAACTCATATCTATTGTAATACTTGACATTTCATATAATATAATTTGTGCGATTTAAAATTTATATGGTTGTAATTTATATTATTTATAAGTGTTGTAATTAACTAATTAATTTGATATTGCATAATTCTCATGTGTATTAGATGATAAATAATGTATGATTCTTTTTTAATTTAAACATAATATCGTATTAAAAATTTATATTGATTAATAATGGACACCATTAAAACTACTAAAATATAATAACCACAAAAATGACTAAATTAGTGACCAATAAATGATATTAATGACCAAAAATTGAGAGATATGTGACCAAACAATGAGATATAAATGACGAAAAAAATGACCAAAATCTGTATATCAATGACCAAAACACAGTTTTGATGGCTAATTTACGATCTTTTATTACACGACCAAATTTGGTCATATTCTAGTTTGTCATGTGGTCATTAATTTGGTCATAAATGTGGTCAGATATTTGGTCATTGAATCAAATATATGACCAAAATAATGAGCAACTGACAAGCTATAAATGACCAATTTTGGTTGTGTAATAAAAGACCATAAATTAGCCACCAACGATTGCCAAACCAAAAGTGGTCATTAATATGTGGATTCTGGTCATTTTTTTTGTCACTAATCTCTCATTTTCCACTAGTGTAAGCAACGTTGCATAATGTGGGATAAAAAAATGTCCACGAACAAGTAACAGTACCAGGAATGGTCGACATGTAAAGTCAATATAACTAAGGAATGGCCGACTCAAGCTTCTACTTCCTTCGAACAAGAGCATAAAGGTGAATGGTAACTGAAGGTAGGAAGCATGGACTCGAGATGAAAACTCGGACATATCTGTAACACAGGAGGAATCAATAGAAGCTCCATGGGGACTAGAAGCTTAACCAGTTGGTGGAGATAAACTTAGAGTAATGAGTACAGCTCCTAAAGTCAAACTAATAACCCAAGCAATGGATGTGATATACAGTTCTCTATTCGAAGAAGACACGACTCAACTAATTCCAAAGACAACATCTTTTCTTGTGCGTATTTTTTTTTTTTTTTTTTTTGGACTTTTTAAGATATTTTTAAAATCTTGAAAAAGAATAAAAGTGCTTTATAGTACAATTCTAGGAGGAGACGAGTGTCAAGGGGTAAGAAAACTAGTTCCAAGCAGTGGAACATGCCTATGCTCAATGCAATGATATATGTGCAGGATAACGACACTCAAGGGAAGGTCTCATCCCGGTAAAAGGGATGATCAAGCTACAAAAGATATGTAAAAAGGTTATGCTTGGATAGACATGAGACAACCTCGGGCTATATGGTTGATAAGTCAAAGTCAGTGAGCCGAAATAAAGCTCAAGAAGGAAAGAAAAACTCATGAAAATTCAATTACAACTTGATATATAGAAGGGAGTCCCAAGGGAAATATCCTGCATAAAGTTCAAGAGGAGTATGAATCTCTTGCTCAAAGACATGGTGGGACTAAACGGACTCCCACAACCTAAAGGAAAAATGTCGTCATGGGCACCAAATTCAATATGGGATCTAACTAGGGTACCCATGTATGGGAAATCTCTACCATTCACATAACGCCACTTCTAACAGCAACATGAAGGTTTTGTGACATCATGGAATGGGGTCGTAACTAAGGTTAAGATGAAATGGTCATAAGGTCATGCAAAATGTAGGTGGATGTGAGATCGTAACCTATATCCTAGTTTAGACATGATACCTGTAATAGACATGAACGGGTCAAAGTCTTGGTCAAACCGTACTCAAAACGGGCTCCTACAACATCATATTAGTCCAAATGGTCCAAAATGGTAAAAAACAACAAAATACTATACGAAGTGGGTGAAATTTTCAAAAAAAATCCAATAAAATAGTGAAAAAATAAAAAATTTCATACCATTTTGAAAATCCACCCACCATAGTGCATTTGTGTCTAGAATTTCAAAAGCTGATTCTAGGAGCATCATCCGACAAAATCACTCTGCATTTGGTCCAGGTAATTACCCATGCCCCCCTCTTTCATTTTCATGCAATTTTTTTTAATTTTAGTGGTCAATTTTTTTATTTAGGCCACCCCAAATGTGCGCTTCATCCCACGCAGAAATGATGTCTTTTTACGCGTATAGGGCTAGTTATACACAGAAAAGAGCATGATACTCACATACCTATGCGGTTGATCTGCAAATAATTGCGTACAGGGCCGTAAATGCTATTTTTAAAGGAAAATATAAATGAAAAAAAAAATGTTTGTGCAAGATGGTGCTAGAATGGAGAGAGAGAGAGAGAACATGCTGATGTCAAAGAGGATTTTTAGGGATATCTAATGGCTCAACAAGCACTAAGGGCTTGTGGCCCTATACAAATTTTGGTGCTTTGGAAGCTTGAGGGATAAATCAAGGCTACTCTAGCTGCTAGTATACTACTGGGATCTAGACTCTAATTCCTTTCACTTGGTTGGGATGTGACTCAGCATCGAGGTTGAGGACATATATTTTATCACATATTTTTCCCAGCGGAGGGAGGTGATGAACCTTCGATCCCGTGGGCCAGGAGGTGGTGTTACTATAGAGGAGTACATAACTATGTATTTCCTTCCCGATACATAAAAGGTTGGGAGTCAAATCCTGCCAAACACAATTCAAAACCTGGGGATGAAAGCCATACTATTGACATTTGGCAGGATCACAATTTTAGCATCACTCCTCTAGGCCTCAAGGCCAATGATGTTCTATGCAGTAGAGTGCATGTGACCTAAAATATATGAACAGAGTACCTTGCTACTAAGAAACATGAAGAAACAACTTAGTGACTACAATATGGGAAGGGTACCGAACTTTGGCTTCAGCAACACACTGAGTGCATTCTTTGTTGAGAGGGTACCGGGGCTAAGCCCTAGAGTTGACATTGCTCCACACAGATTTAGGGATCCTTCTCAACTACGTTGGGCCAATGTCATGTGGAGATTGGGATGGGGAAGGGAAACTAACCCCTATCTAGCATACTTCTTCCTATGGTGGCAAAGATATATCATAGCCATAGACGACTACCCCTATGCAGGGATAGAATTCTGTGGAGATACGAATATGCCCCTACCACCAAGATTAGCATACGGAGACATAGGTAACGAATCCCAACTCACTTTTGTTTTTTGAGTTATTAATTTTTTTGTATTTTTTGATATATGAAATCAAAAGACATCTTTTTTGTGTGACAAGAAATACTGAAACTCTGCCATGTAAATGTAGATGTTGGACCACGATGGCTAGAAGGATTTCCTTGTCATCGACAAAGGGAAAGAGGAGATGAGATCATGGGTGTAGACGCAAAGAAGACACTTCAAAGAATCCACATGAACTTCATTCTCTTGACATATAGGGTTTCCATGGCGCAATTCAAGCACATTCTTGAGGCTATGCAGTGCCAGGTGGTTGGGGTACCATGGGCATGGATTCGATTATTTTTCCGACTAGCTAGACCCATGGTGTGATACCATGATCAGCACCCTCCTCCACCTTAGGCTTAGAGACCTAGGTGTATATTTTGTATGACCGTATAGTATATTTTGGTGCCTCGAAAGCCCCAATTTTGTATATGACACTTATGTATTATGACATCACCTTTTTTGGACTTAATGAAAAATATTTATGATGATCGATTATTATTCTATTTACATGTGTAAAATGTGTTTGTGAAATTCTTATGGTCTATGAGACAAATGCCAATCTTGTTCATATTTAGCATTTGAATCAGCAACTCGATTAAAATTTCTTGAAATGTGAATGTCTATTATACTCTCAAATTGTCGTCCTAGCAATTTTACATGCAAGAATTTTCGTAACAATGTCAGATCCCTAACTTGATACAATCCATTAAGTTGAGAAACCACCTACTGTGAATCAAGACGTACCTCAAGAGAAAAAACACCATGTTAAATGGAATCACACGCTAACTCAATCATGACACTATATTTAGCAACATTTTTCAATGAAGGTCATAAACATATGCCTCATGATGACAACACTTGACCCGTAGGATTATAGATCACCCAAGAAGTTGAAGCTAATTTTTGAGTGTGGCAGCTAGAACCATCAGCGAATCCTATGTAAATGGAAGATCCCATCGACATCTTCCATAAAAAATGAAAGATAATCAACAAACCCGATCACCATAAGAAGACCTAACTATGCAATGCAAAAAATGTACAATAATATACAAAAAGTTAGCCCTGGATGAAGATCATGCAGAGTACTTTTTAAGATAGATCCCATTCCTAGGCTCCACCAAGGCTATCCCTTCATAATCCACCAGCTCATAGGAACCTTTCTCTAAGATACACTTAACCACATCAAGACCATGCCACATCGGGTTGAACCTTCTTTTCCCCAAGGGTTCCTTAGCTTGACCCCATAAAAGGACCAAGTCACCTTCACTAAACCTCCTAGGACGGATAGGCTTATCATACTAAACCTTAATGTGACACTTATTAACCTCAAGAGCCACTAAAGCATCTCGATGCTACTCATCAAGCTTCTCCAAGTGGACCAGACGTTCTTCCAATGTGGAAGTCTCTTGTAAAAGCTCCACAACTAGATTCAAAGTAGGGATTTCACATTCAATTGGTAATACTGACTCCACCCCATGCACAAGATGATAGGGAGAAAAATCAGTGGCAGTATTGACTGCAGTTCTATAGGCCCACAAACTAGGATACAACATGACATGCCAATTATTCTTGCTCTGTGCGATGGTTCATTGGAGAATCAGCTTAAGTGATTTGTTCACTAGTTCAACCTGTCCATTCACTTGAGGATAATAAGAAGAGGAATTCTCTTGCTTATACCCTAACTTTGAAGACAACTCTTCCATCATTTTGTTCTGAAAGTTCCTACCATGGTCAATTACAAGTTCTTTTGGAATGCCAAACCAGGTGATAATCTAGTTAAAAATGAAATGCGCAGCTTCTTCCCCGTCAAACTTGATAATGGGAATATCCTCTGCCCATTTTGTGAAATAATCAACAGCCACAATAATATGATGGTGCCCCCCAACTAAAGATGGGTTAAAATCCATAAATTCAACCCCCCACTTGTTGACAGGACAGATAGTGATAATAGGATGGAAAGGGGTCAGACACGAGCTCATATTACATGAAAACACCTGGAAAGGGTGGAACCGCTTGACCGCATTAACAGAATCTTTAAATATAGATGGCCAAAAATAACCCGCTCTCAAAAAATTTTGAGTTGTAGAAATCCCAGATAAATGACCACCACATGCCCCTCCGTGGAAATCATTAAGCATGACCTCAGCCTCTTCATGAGTTAAGAAATGACGTAAAATGGAATAAACTCCATGGAGGTATAAAGTATCATCCACTATGAGGTATTTATTCACTACATGACGTAGTCGTTGACGCTCATCTCGTGAGAGGTGAGTAGGAGCCTTCAATGTTTTCAAATAAACAATAATATCCCCATACCAAGGGTCTATGTAGGTTGAGATCAGAAAGATATTATCATCAATAAGAGAATCCTCATGAGCCTATTCTTCATACAAATTTGGAAAATATGATATGAGATCAGTAAAAATTAATTATTTCCTCAACTTCGCCGAAACAAACTCAAGATCGAACTCCTGCAATATCAAAATCCATTTATTAGCAAAGGAGGATGTAATGCCTCAAACACTGAACCACATGGATGGTGGTTAAGGCTAGCTTATTAACATGGGTATAATGAAGTTCTACATCAATAAGGTTTCGACTAAGATAGTATATAACATGCTTATGGAGCTCGTCATCCTCTTAAACCAATACAATACCAACCGTCTCTTGAGACGCGGCCACATAAATTAAAAAGTCACGGCTATAGTTTCGTGGACTAAGACAAGGATTTATTAAGAGCATTGAAAGACTCCTGGGCTCGATCATCCTAGTAAAAAGGGGTGTCTTTCTTCAACAAACACATGAATCCTTTAGTCAAATTGGAAATATTGGCTATGAACCTTTGCAAGAAGTTCACCATACCTTGTAAACATTGAATATGTTGAATGTTATGCAGGGGAGACAATTGAAGTATTGACTTAACCTTCAAGGAATCGACTCTAATACCCTCCTTGGACATGAATAATCCTAGTAAAATACCAACCTTCACACAAAAGAAGCACTTGTGAGGATTTAACCAAATTTGATAATGATGGCATCTTTCAAAAATCAATTTCAAATGATAAGGATGACACACTCTCAAATGAGAGTGAGCAGCTAGATCATCCAAATACACTTCAATAATATTTGTAAGATCATGAAAAGAAAAGGTCATGGCCCATTGAAATGTAGCTGCAATGTTTTTAAGGCCAAAGGGAATCTTTCAATATGTAAAAGTTCCCCAAGGACAAATAAATGCAGTCTTTGTTGGTCCTCGGGTTTAATATGTATCTGATTATATCCAAAAAATCCATCCATAAAAGAAAAAACCTCACTTCCCACACATTGATCAAAAATTTGATCAATAAATGGTGTAGGGAAATTATCTTTAGGACAAGCTCGATTTAAATCGTGAAAATCAGTGCATATTCAAATCACTCCTTGCTTCTGATCCACCATAATTGGATTTGAAACCCACTCTGTCAAGGGAACAGGATAGATAAAACCAACTTTGAGTAGTTTCTCTATCTCTGCTTTAATAGAAGGCACTTTCCTAGTATTCACAGCACGCAAACGTTGTCAAACCAGTTTTTCTTCTAGATAGGTTTTTATTTCGTGTTCGACAATGAGAGGGTCTACTCTCGGCATTTCCTCGAATGACTAAGTAAAAACATCACGAAATTCCTTTAAAATATTGGTGTACTCTTTAATATCATCGAACAAAAAATCTGCCTCAATGTAAACGTTCTCAATCTTACCAAAATCATGAGAAATTTTGATAGGTATCATTGGTGACATGTTAGCCATGTTCCCTTCAGTAACCTGACTAGGAGAGCTTAATGGTACCATGGGGTTACCTATTAGTTTTTCATCATATTAGCTAGCATTATGATCTTAGGATCTTTTCACTGAGAGAATAACAAGCACAGTAATAAAACATAAGCACATCACAAGAGACAAGAGACACAAAGAGTTTTCCTCAAGGAAACCATAAAGGAGAAAACCCCGCAACTTCCTTAGAGATAGAATCAGCACCAAAATAGTAAAATCCCCAAAACAGTAAGATGCACTCCTGACAGCAGCAGTCTTCTTCTTATGTAGCCCCAGTGTATTTCCTTCCTCACTTATGCGCTACACTTGAGTGAGTGAATGATGTGTGTGATAAATAGAGAGGCTCACTCTCTATTTATATTCTTTCGTTCACTTGAAGTGCACTCAATCATGCCATCCTCACTTAACAATTACTTACTAGAGCCGACATCTCTAGGAGTGTCTAATAACCCTAGTGCCCTGAAACTATGGGAACTTTAACAATGACTTGACATGACTTGTTTACATTATTGATCCTCCCAATCGGAACATCGGCGCATGACAACATGACTCAAATACATAATAGATACATTCTGAAATAAACATCGGGTTACAATACATAAGATACATAGATGAATACATTCTGAAGTTACAAATACATCAACACTCCCTGTTAACTAGGAAGGTATTCTTTCGACACAATTTTCAGCACTGGTCTTCTTCTCTATATCAGCTGGATCATCTCATCTTCAAGTCATCTTCATCATCGGATCTGGATCATATCTCGATATGGATCATCATGGGACATCATCACTGGATCTAGATCATCACTCGATCTGGATCATCACTGGATCTGGATCATCACCGCTGGATCATCATCACTGGATCTAAATCATCACTCGATCTGGATCATCAGTGGCTATCATCATGGGATCTCTATCATCAATCGATCTAGATCATCACCGGTTCTATCTCATGATTCTTCTCTTCATAGGAAGTTCTACAGAGCCATCCCTTTTTCATGCTAGTTGTAGGCCTAGTCATCATGCAGGTCTTCGCCCAGCACTTACATCTGACCTACTCGTTAGAAAGGAACACCCAACACTCGATCATGTAGGAACCAATCCTATAATCATATCAGAAAGGCCCAGCACTCACATTCACTAGCATGGTAGGCACATCTACTACCATCTATGAAATGGCTCTGCACTTACATCTAACCTACTCGTTAGAAAGGAACAGAAATCACATCCATCCAGGCTGGAACACATCCTACTCACAATGATGGAAGAGTTCTGTACTTCCATCTAGGATGGAACACATCCTACTCACAATGATGGAATATTTTTCCACTTTCATCCAGGGTAGAACACATCCTACTCACAATGATGAGAGATTTCAGCACTTACATTCATCCAGGTGGGAACACATTCTGCTCACAATGATGAAAGGGCTTTGCACTTACATCCATCTAGGTGGGAACACATCCTACTCACAGTGATGGAAGGGCTTGCACTCATATCTGATCATGAGGGAACACATCCTAGCAATCATATCAGAATGGCACCCAGTCCTCGACTGAGCTACTTGGTCACTGACTAGGTGCCTCCATTCTCAGAATGGCAGTTGCACTTATATCCGACCTACTCGTCGGAATGGCCAACACTCACATCTGACATGGAAGGAACTTAATCCTTTATCCATGACAGAATGGTTCAGCCCTTACATCTGATCAAGTGGGAACACATCCCTCTATCACATCAGAATGGCTACTCAGTCCTACACTGAGTGATCCTGGTAACTGACCAGGTGCCTCCATTCCTAGAATGGTAATTTCCCTTACATCTGTCCTACTCGACAGAATGGCTAGCACTCATATCTGACATGCAAGGGAGCACCCCTATCACTATGACAGAATGGATCAACCCTTACATCTAACCATGGAAGGAACCAATCCTCTCACCATGTCAGAATGGCTATGGGTCTCATCACTTTCTCTTGGAGGGAACCTCTATCTGGAGAACACCAAGCCTCTCCCTGAAGTACTCGAACTTCATCCTATCCAATGGCTTCGTCAATACATCAACTATCTATTCCTCCGTCGCAACATACTGGAGCTTCACTGCTCCTCTCTGCACCATATCCCTAATATAGTGATACTTGATCTCGATATGCTTCGACTTGTCATGGAACACTGGATTCTTTGACAACTTCCCGCAACTCTGGTTGTCACAATGTATACAAGTAGCATCCAACTGGAGATCAAATATATCAGACAGTAGCTTCCATAGCCATACTACCTCACAACTAGCTGAGCAAGCTGCGATCTACTCTACTTCAGCTGTACTCAGTGCGACACAGGATTGCTTCCTGCTAAACCAAGAGATCACACCTAATCCCATACTGAAGCAACATCCTGAAGTACTCTTCCTGTTGATGGCACTGCCTGCCCAATCTGAATCAACATAACCCTCTAGGTTAATATTTTGATTCACATCATACTTGAGCCCATAATCAATTCTACCCTTCAGGTACCTCAGAACATGCTTTCCAGCAATCAAGTGAACACTTCTCGGATCTGTCAAGTACTGGCTCAAGGTGTTCATAGCAAAGAAAATGTCTGGTCTCGTGTTCATCAGGTACGTCAATGACCCAATCATCTGACGATACATCGTAGACTCAACTGACTCTGATGAGGCATCACTCAATAGCTTCAAGTTCGATGCCATAGGTGTGGCCATAGCTTTGCAATCCATCATCCCAAACCTCTTCAAGATCTCTACTGCATACTTCCCTTGTCTAAGGAAGATTCCATCTGTACTCTTCCACACCTCGATACCTAGAAAGTAATGCATCATCCCCAAGTCCTTCATTTCGAACTCAGCAGCAATATTTCTCTTTGTATCAGCAATAAACCCATCTGTACCTGTCACAAATAGATCATCTACATACAGTAGGAGCATCACTGGTTTTCCACCTTCAACCTTGTAGTAAAGGTTGGAGTCTACTTTACTCTTAGTAAATCCCAAACTTGATAGAAAGCTATCAATTCTGTTGTACCAGGTCCTGGGTGCCTGTTTCAAACCATACAGGGCTTTCTTTAATCTGCATACATGAGACTCTCTGTCATGTGTCTCAAAACCGAGTGGCTGTTCTACATACACTTCCTCTTCTACTACACCATTCAAGAAGGCAGTCTTGACATCCATCTGGTGTATATTCCATTTCATCACTGTAGCCATAGCAAGTACTGATCTGATGGAAGTGTATCTAGCTACAGGTGCAAAGGTTTCTTCATAGTCTATTCCTTCTTTCTGAGAGAAACCCCGAGATACAAATCTCTCCTTATACTTTTCAATGCTACCGTCTGCAGCATGCTTGATCTTGTAGATCCATTTGGAAGTTACAACTGAATTCCCTTCTGGTCTTGGGACAACATCCCAAACATCATTCTTCATGATCGAATGATATTCTTCGATCATAACATCCTTCCATTCTTTCTATTTTACTGCTTCTTCATAACTGGAAGGTTCTTTATTAATGAAATCACATAGTAAAGCTACATACCCGGAATTGGATCTGGTTCTCTTCCTTTCTCTGTGATTCTCTTCTAGAGCCCCATATCTTTCCGCACCTTGGATAAGTTCACGTACCCAAGCAGGTTTCCTCTTATGAGGATTCTTCTCCAGAGGTGGATCTACAGGTCTTTGTGGTTCCTCGAACTCTCGATCTTCTTCTTGAGCTTCGTTCATGATTGTATCATGAATTCTCGGTACTTCTACTTCTGCTTCTTCAAGTTCTTCAGCAAGTCTCTTTCTGGATTTGTTGTAAGCTGTGCCTTCATCAAATATCACATCCCTGCTGATGTCAATCTTCTTGTATCCTAGGAAATAGATTCTGTAAGCCTTCAAGCTTTCAAAGTATCCCACAAATATGCCCTTCTTTCCTGAAGAATCTAATTTTGTTCTCTTCTCTTTTGGAATGGGTATGTACATGGGACAGCCGAATATTTTGAGATGGCTAACTTCTGGTTTCTTGCTGGAAAAGACTTCTTCAGGAGTCTTGTTCTCGAGTACTCTATGTGGAGTATGGTTCTATACATATACCGTTGTTCTGGCAGCTTCAGCCCAAAGATGCATAGGAATGTCTTGATCATGAAGCATTGCTCTTGCAGCTTCCATGATGGTTCTATTCTTCCGTTCTCCAATCCCATTCTGTTGTGGATTATAAGGAGTGGACAACTCCCTCTTAATCCCTGATTCTTTGCATAGCTCTTTGAATTCATTCGAAGTGAATTCTCCGCCATTATCTGATCGAAGAGTCTTGATCTTCTTTTCAGTATGGTTCTGGATCAAGGCTTTGAATTCCTTGAACTTACTGAATACTTCATCTTTGTTCTTCATAAAGTAAATCCATGTCTTTCTAGAAAAATCATCAATAAAAGAAACATAGTATGCATACCTTCTTAGTGAGTTTGATGACATAGGACCACATACATTAGAGGAAATTTTAACTCAAAATGGGCCTCCTAAAAAAAAGTAATAAAATAATAGTTAAAATAATAAAATAATATTTATTAATTTTGGAGGAAGAAAAGAAAAAAACTACTTTTTCTTTGTATTTTCGACATATCTCCCCGTGTTTTTACTCAAATTTCAATCGGGGGAGCTTGTTGGATACGGAATTAAATTTTGCATCCAACGAGTACCCACTCGGCATACTTTTTTCAGACCCCGCTACCCCAAAAACAAGAAATACCTTAAAGAACGTGATGATGACATCATCATCATCACATTTTTTAGGTATTTCTTGTTTTTGGGGTAGTGGGGGCTGTCAAAAGTATGCCGAGAGGGTACTCGTTGGATGCGGAATTTAATTCCGCATACAACGAGCTCTCCCAATCAAAATTTGAGTAAAAACACGGGGAGATATGTCGAAAATACAAACAAAAAAAGTAGTTGTTTTTATGATACCTATCCCCAAATTTATATAAAAAAAGTGTTTAAGACCTATACGGTATTTCAAATTTAAATCAATTTCATTGGCTAACACATGATGACATGGAATTTGAGTTAAAGTTAAAAGGCCCATTTTGAGTTGAAATTTCCTCTAATGCATCTGAGTGGATGATTTCTAGTATACCTTTGGCTTTGCTTTCACTGCTGGGAAATGTCTTCTTTGTATTCTTCCCTTCCACACATCCTTTGCAGACACCATCATGTTTGGCTTGAAATTCTGGAAGACCTTCAACAAATTTGCTTGCAATAGGTAGTGCTCTATAATGCACATGTGCAAGACTTCTATGCCAAAGCTCATTTGGCTCTACTGTGTCATGGATCAAGGCTTGTTCTGGATGACCCTTCAATTTGTACAAGCCTCCTTCTTGTTCTCCAATCACTACCGCATCATCGATAGCCTTTCCTTTTTGCCACATAATGACTTGACCATCTATGAATGCAACCCTCATTCCTTTTGCATCCAATGCTGAAATGGAGAGAAGATTCTTCTTGAGTCCTGGAACAAACAATACTTATTTCATTGTTAGAGACTTACCAGAGTCTAGTTTATATGAAGATTCCCCACTACCTTTTATTGGATATTGGTAGTCATCTCCTAGCTTCACCTTGTGAGGTGATTCATGTTCTAACAGTCTTACAAAGGATTCCTTGAATCCAGTCATATGTTTGGAAGCCCCACTATCTATAACGCAATCATCACTACCATGAGTAATGTTACCTATGAGAGTGGAGATTAGAACATATTCATCCTCACTTGAAGAATATTCACTTTCATATCTGGATCTCTTCTTTGATGGTTCATCATCCTCTGCAGCATGAGCATGATGTCTTCTTTTGTTTCCCTTCTTCTTATGAGAGTGGTTCTTGCTCTTAGGACAATATTTAGCAAAATATCCTTTCTCATCACATGTATAACATCTAAATCTAGATAGATCCTTTTTAGAATGAGAGATCTTACCTTTGGAGTAATGAGGTTTTCTTCTTTCCTTCTTGGAGTGAACTGTGAAGGCTTGATCTTCACTACCCATCTTCTCTTCTTGAGCTGCTATTCGAGCTTCTTCTTGAGAGCATTATTCCCATAGTCTACTGAATTTGACTAACTTCTTCCTAGCACAGATTCCTTGGATGAAAGCATCCCATGACCTGGGAAGGCCATTCAAGGTAGTCATCACAATCTCTGCATTTTCCACTTCTTCATCAACATCTTCTAATTGTTCCTTGATCTGAGAAACCCTTGTGAAGTAAGACTAGATAGTTTCTGCATTCTGAATCTTCACATTCTTCAGTTGGTTCCTCAGGGTCATCTTCCGATTGATGTTCTTTCCTTCAAACAATTTGGTTAGGGAATCAAACATAGCTTTATGTGTCTTGAGAGAGGACACCTGTGGGATAAGGTGATCCTTAATAGAATCAGCAATGATCCTCTTTGCCATAACCATATTCTTCTTATGTAAGGCCTTTGCCTCATCTCCCTCTGGAACTAGAACCTCCTCATGAATGTAGGAGTCTAATTCATTCTCTTCGAGGACCAGGGAGATCCTATACTTCCAGGCTCGAAAGTTATCAGCTCCCTCAATATTTTCATCAAGCTTGGTATGATGAGACATCTTAAATGAGAACCTCAAATGAAAATACAAAATATTTTAGATCTTAGCAGGTTCAAGATGTCGGATCTGAAACTTGAGCTGAAATCCTGTAGAGCTCGTTCAGGGGAAAATTAGGGTTTTTCTTTTCCAGAGTTTGGTCCACCCAAATGCCTTGAAATTTGTCCCTAAATTCAATTTTGGGGAGGAGATCAATGCAGGCCTGGGATCACTGAAAAATTCCTTTTTTGTAAAAAGCCCTAATTTATGACAGCAGTGACAGGTCCAAAATTGAAAAACCTCAAAATTGGATTCTGTTTCAACAGAAAGATGTGCCCTAAGGAGGAGAGTTGTTCCACCTTACTTTTGCTGAAAATCTATGGAGGAAGATCCACAAACTAGGAATCCCTAGTTCCCGCAGCTGCACAGTGTCTTCTTCCCAGGTTAGCTCTAATACCATGTTAGTTTTTCATCATATAAGCTAGCATTATGATCTTAGGATCTTTTCACTAAGAGAATAACAAGCACAACAATAAAACATAAGCAGATCACAAGAGACAAGAGACACAAAGAGTTTTCCTCGAGGAAACCATAAAGTAGAAAACCCTGCAACTTCCTCAGAGATAGAATCAGCACCAAAATAGTAAAAGCCCCAAAACAGTAAGACGCACTCCCGACAACAATATTCTTCTTCTTGTGTAGTCCTAGTGTATTTCCTTCCTCACTTATGCGCTACACTTGAGTGAGTGAATGAAGTGTGTGATAAATAGAGAGGCTCACTCTCTATTTATATTCTTTCATTCACTTGAAGTGCACTCAATCATGTCGGCCTCACTTAACAATTACTTACCAGATCCAACATCTCTAGGAGTGTCTAATAACCCTAGTGCCCCGAAACCGTGGGGACTTTAACAATGACTTGACATGACTTGTTTACATTATTGATCCTCCCAATCGAAACATCGGGGCATTACAACATGATTCAAATACATAATAGATACATCCTGGAATAAACATCGGGTTATAATACATAAGATACATAGATGAATACATTCTGAAGTTACAAATACATCAACAGTGACCAATTTTCTCACTTAGAATAATCCTAAAGTCATTACACTCTACAGGATCAAGCTTAGGGAGGAAATATGATCTATGGTACAGTTTTACCCAAGGTTGTTCTATCCCAGACATAGCCTCAAGAATAGCTTCATCAAATGGAAAAACATCATCAAGACAATCTTGAGAGTGAGATGACTATATTTCCCAAGAAAGAAGCACATAAGGGTCCTCCTCCTCCATTCGAGAAGAGGAAGGGCTAGGCTATACAACATGATCAATATTAGCTTGATCAGCCACTAATGTTGCAGGCAACGGCATGTTTGTCTCGGCAGGTATATAATTATCAATTGAAGTATTTTGTGAAGGAAGAATCCAAGGATCCTCCATATGAGAGGTGAAAAAAGAGGCCAACTTCAATGAGGTTGAATCCCTACCAATACTAGACCCAATCATAAGAATGTGCACATGACAACTAAACGTTCCCATGAGAGAAGGATACATACCCACACCCACATTCTCAATTGTCGGGTAAGAATGATTGATAATCAGGATAGAAGCTCCTGATAATGCTTTCACACTCGGATTCTAGAAAGATTTTTTATCAATAATAATGATCTCCCCATCCAACAGAAAATAACCCACTCAGAATAGGGAAGAGGCTACAACTTGCATATTCTACATCTAGTTCCTACCTAGCAAAATATTGTAGTCAATGGGCACATCAAGTACCTCAACCTGGATTGCAGTAGTATCCCCCCCCAACTGGACCTCTAGGGAAGGAAGTATACAATGTGACTAAAATGATCTTCCATGAAAATAAGTCAACATGTTTGCATATTTAGACAACGTAGGAGAACCTAAGCCCTTCCAACAATCCAAAGACATCACAAAAGTGACAACGCCTTCATCAATCATAGTGTGTATGATGATGTTGTTTAAACCCTCTACATCATTCAAAAGAGACATAGAGTAAGGCAAGCAAGGATAGATTCCATGAGTTTCAAATTTGATCATGGAAAGAGAGCTATCATCACCAACCCCAAGAGCAGACAACAAGGCATTTCTTTGTGAAGGACAACTCTGAAGTAATTCTAATGTCGACACGACACAAGGAGTCTAGCCCAAATCATCAATAATTGAATAGTTTTGGGTGGTTCGAGAATTAGGATTATGCCCAGAGCACTTCAAGAATCCCTTAGGATTGTGAGGCAAAACTTCAGAATTATCCGTAGGATTTTCAATTTGCAAAGATCTCTCAGGTGGACCAGGTTCTTTCCCAAGGTTTGGTTGTGACAAACCATAGTCTTTCACACGTGTCACAACACTAGTAGCATTTTCCATGTTGATGCAACCATGAACACTAGCAGCATCCATCGGGTTTTGAGTTCCACGATTCACAAATAGGATCCACGGTCCTTGATTTCATATTTTGATTATTTGGTAAAGGATTTGTAAAGAAAGCCGGTACCTGTGATATGAAATTCAAGGCATCTTCCATACGAGATCACAAGTGAGGTAGGTGGTCATCCCCGCACAACCTGCAAGGTGATTTTACCTTCTGCTCATACTTCTTGTCCCCCCTAGCATTATTATTGTTATTTTTATTGTCATTAGACTCATTAACATTTTTATTCCCACCCTTTTTATTATTTTTTCCTTTTTTTATTCCTTCTAGGTTGCTAGTTACCTTTCAGGTTTGACTATTGCACAGAAAGTACATCCACCGACTGAGAAGGAAGGGACGAAGCCATAGCTTGTCCTGACATAAATTGGTTAAGTGATAATTGGAACACTTTTTTCGTAACCGAATCCGCAGTTTTTCTACTTGCGAAGCCAACAATACCATCAACAGGTGTCCCAGGTTTGAACTTGGGATCAAAATTGGAACATGGAGCATTAGGTATGATCTCATAAAGGATCCTAGATTAAGCATAAATCAAGTCCAACTGTTGGGCCCTAAAAATAGCTTGGTCCTCATTTTTCACTACGGATGTGGAAACATCCTTCGCAATATAGGGTAACAACAAATTGAGGAACCACTCTAGAAGAAACTCTGGTGGTATAAAGGCTTTAATCACCCTCTTTATCCTATGCCGCTCTTGAATATTATCTGAAATATGGGTGGCTTTGTCTTTCTGAAATATCAATAAAAGTTTGGTACCGGTGTCATAACGCACAGGTAGCTGGAAGAGGTTAAGAAAATTCATAGCAAGGTCATGAAACAAATAATATCTCCCCCCAGGTAACTCTATATACCATTTCATGGAAGGACCTATGAGGGTGCGTTGAAATAGTCTCCAATGAACATAATCATCGTTTAAGGAGTTCGAAGAGAGACAAAGATGGAAGATCGCAACGTGCTCACTAGGTTCTTCACCAGACTCACCTTCGAATTGCGAATGTCTGAAGGAAGCTTGGTAGGAATTTTTAGCCATGCCAAGTTATGAGATATAAGATCATTTGTCAATCTCAACAGATCGGGTAGATTCAAATTTGCAAGGAAAGGGAGCCTAGGTTGATCCAGTTCATTCCATCATCCCTGATAGGACTAGTTCACATAAGGATGATTTCTATATACACCATGGCCTTGGATAGTGGGATAATAACCTCCTCCCATTTGACCCATATAGGGTTGGAAACAAGGATTGTGATTTGCAGTACCTCGAGGCTGAGGTGCTAAAAAACCATAATTAGGTGTAGGTTTTTCTGTAAGATGGTCTGTAACAAGGTCCATAAGAGTTTCCATAAAATGGACCATGAGATGTTCCATGGGAGGATACGTGTCCTACTGACACATAAGGAGGCACATGGACCTATGGCACTATGGTGTTAGCAAAAGTAGAATGGACATGGCTAGTAGTAGAACTCCGGCGAGAAGGCCCACTAGAGTTAGGAAGAGGATGCATGGTCAAAAAATCATTTGAAGGGATTGGTGCTTAAGATGATGGAATATGTGACAAAATATAACTCCTGCCCCCAATATTTACATGTCTAGGTTCTGCTCCCCGACTAGGAACACTAGTGTTAGGCCTAGAATATGTGTTTGAAGAAACCTCCACCGCAGGGATGGAAGGTGTAATGTAGCTAGAGCTACCAAAATTCTTCACTTAGAAAGGAAAATAAGTTCCCCTAGGTGCAGTACCAAGTTCAACACTCGATCCGTTATGAGGGGTCAGATCGGTGTCAGGAATATTAGGCATGCCATACCTAATAGTGCTAGTTTTAGCGGATGCGTGGTGAGTCTCATTGCCTAGAAGCCAATACCAGCAATTAGGGTGTGCGGAATCTGTGAATCATGAAAAATATTCATGTGACGGTCTAGCCAAATGAATACTAGACCCTACCAGAGTCCCATATTTGCTTGGAGGTTCATATTCCCATACATGACGAGGAAGAATAGTGATATACAAAATCACAAGCTAATGATCACCCATAGTGTGTGAATCAAAATGAGAATGAGTCCACATGAACTCTCTGGTTCTCTCTCCCAAAGGAGGAAGAGACGTGGAAGGCAGAAGTCCTGCTAAATAATGAGAACGGATAGGTGTTGTAAATGGATCCATAATGACTCAATAAAAAGAAAAGACTCGATCTAGCTACACAACCTTAAGCATTCTAGCATGCATAGAGAATACACCTAAGAAAATCTAAACCCAAATCACAAGCAAACCAAGGGTAGGATAAGTGAGGTCCTGAATGAAGCAGTTACGGATCACCCAGAACAGGTTTGAGAATCCCATACACAACAAGCGGAGGTTTGTAACCAATTATAGTGGCTCTCAGCTTCAACACATATAACAATTGTGTTTTCCGACCCCTACCTTTCTAGGACACATATAGATTAACCTCTGCAAATACCCCCTCAATAACCTAGGTAAGGAAACTAAGGTCACCTAAATATAACCAATGCTCAGATGGGCAGTCGTAGGTAAGATTGACGGTATTGGCAAGGTAGAAAATCCTGAAGCCTGAAAGCACGATTGGTACCCCAAGGGTGCATCAATCAATACGTCAAAGTCCCCTATATGTGAATACATTCCTAGAAATATCTCTGGTGCTCACAGAAAGTGACCACGGGTCATCCCAATCACATTCATGTGCACTGCATCGTGCTTAACTCCCATGTAAGAGGAGCATCCTGAGAAACACTAATTATATCAAGGGTTTCACACTCTCACCTATATAGACACCTACCTATACAAGAAGAAAAATGAAAAAAAAATAGGGAAAATATACATGCTAAGACCAAATTTACTTCTTCAAGACCTTACTGGGAAAATATGCACCCAGAACTGACATAAAAACAGAGAAATCAATAGCAATTCAAGTTCATTGAATACAAAAAAATCCCAAAGAGAAAAAACTAGGAACCTCCCCAGTACAGTCGCAAATTCTTTTATGGAGAGAAACTTACTATGGCTTGGTCTGTACCAAAATATATAGATTTGATACTAGAAATCAATCTTTCCCAATATGCAAGAGAAGCCAAATATCTAACACTAAGGCATACCGAATCATACCTTGTTCTCGACGATTGAAGTAGATCGCCGGTGAGATTTTCCAATTCACACTTGCTTTAGCAATTCACTCTCAACAACAACAAACAAGACAAGCATGCTCTATAATAATGTGTTGGACCTACACTAGAATATATATTTAATAATGTATAAGCAATTAAATACATCCATGGATACAATGTTCATATTCAAATGCAAATAATTGGATAGGAAAAGATATTTCTATTAATAAAATCAGAGATGACAATAGTGACAACCTCTATCAACACATCTACGAACCAAAGAAATTGATTCCTCCACCTGGGCCTCCACCACCTCAATCCTCCATCTCTCAATAGCAAGCTCACAGGAAAAGGAAAGCTTGGGAAGAACACAAAGTTCTCCAAAGGGAAAAAGGCATGCAGACTCAAGTACAAGAAAACAGAGGCAAGAATGGACTATAGTTTCATTGCTCTTCAATTCCCCTCCCTCAATGTATCGAAGGGGTTCCTTATATAGCACTCCAAAAGGGTAATGGAGGGTTGAATATGAGCATTCTCAAGGAATTTGGAAGTCCAAGAGTCAGGATCTTTCGAGTCATATGAGGAAAATTCCCCAAAAAATTGGACTTATGCACACATCCCGATGTACAAAGGTTTGAGGTCAAAAGCACGTGTATACACAATTATAGGTTTAAAAGTCATGTACTGCAATAAACAAGGGGTTTTTTAGGGATGATATTGGAATATCAAAGGAGAATATAAATCCATGGTGTGTAAAGAGTTTGCAGAGGGACAGGGAAGGCCATGCATATGTGATTAACCATGTGTGGTAAAATCATCTATAACAATGACAATGATGATGTTGATTTTAAGACGAAAAAACTAAATTATGTTAATAACCAACTTAATTCACACCAAAATCCTTAAATTTATTGAAAGGATAAAGAGTTACATTGACTATGATTAGAACATAACATTGACATGATAGTTATTTGGCTTGTGATTCATTTTAGACATCTGTGAAATGACACAAACAACAAACATCAATACTCGATCGCCATGTCATCATTATTGAAATATGGCGGAGATATGCATATTCGTATCTATTCCATAATTATTGAAATACGGTGGACTTAAGTATTGAAAAAGAAAATACCAAACAATATTAGCTGCAAAGTTGAACATCAAATTAAAATGGATAAGATTTAACTTACTAGTAGGCGAAAGCACATTTTTCACAAAAATAAATATTGCTTTCTCTCCAAGTACGTTTATTCTCTTGCATATCATATGTACAAACTATCCCACTGTAAAATCTGTTGGCCGAATCATATATCTGCAAATCCAAAATGATGATCTATTCAACTACAATCAAAATGAGTTTTTATTTCTATATTCTATTTGATGAAATTAATTCATTTTGCAAATCAAAATATTAAATAATATTCAAATATATAAAAATTCAACATATCACAAAGTAAGTTATTTATATAACAAGACTTGGATCTTACATGTATGATGTAACACCCTAGTTTTGACCCTGTTTGCATTAAATCTATATGATGTATATATTAATCGTGGTGTGTAGCTATATGATGTACATGTTATGTTCGGCGATTGAAATCGTTGCCAATGGTATATCGTGATATACAACACATATTAGTTTTGGCATCATGTAAATATACATATTTAATTAAAATAAATCCCAACCAGCTATGTCAATGCAACCATAATGAAAAGGGCATGATTTTCCCAAGGATAAGGGGGGGATTGTTAAACCTTGAACCAATGGGGAAAAAGCCATGTGTCAACCGCCCATTTAAAATTGCTGATGTTAGTTGAGAGCAGTTATTGCTGGGAAGTGGTGGGTGACAAGACTTTCAGTCCTTACCCACATGCCCAATCCACTAGCAAACTCTTCATCTTCACGTGGGCAGGGGAAACCACTACGAACATTTTTGGTTTTTTATTGTTTTTTCCCACCCTCACGTGGGGACGTTCTCTCTTCATCCTCACGCACAGGATTTTCTCCATCGTTTTCCTCATGCAGAGAGTTGGGGAAGCTATTTCCGTTATCCACAATTGTGTTCTTGTGAATGAGCATTCATGATTTTTTGTGTGTGAGAATGTCGTAGTTGGGGAATGGTGATGTGGGTTCCTTCATGATATTCTTGTGAATGATCCATTCATGTTTGGGCTATGTATTCTCGTTGCTTCAATGTTGAGATTGAGCTGTTGTTTTACCCATGGTTTTGTGTGCTGTGGGTTCGTTTAAGTTTGCGGGTTGTTGTGGATTCCCATTGAGTCATTTTGGGCACGATAGGGCCAAGAATGACCCAGGAATCAAATTCCCCAGTCATAGTTGTGAATTGATTGTTTGATGTGTGTATGTAGTGGTTGGTCTTGGACTGTGTTGGAGTGGGAATGAAGGTGTGGTTTTCTTGATAAACCTGGAGTGTTTGGGAGCCACACAGACAGAGCTAGAGGGATGGATTTCTTCCCCATAACCCATGAATAGCACTGGAAGGGAAGTTAGGGTCTAAGGGATTGTGTACCAGAGAAGGGACTTATTTCCTTGTGTTGGGTGTGTGTGGGTGTCCTAGAAGTTAGGCTAGTTCTGGTGTAGGTGTCCTTAGCTCTTCAATGAGCTCACCATCTTAGCATTCATCTTTTCCCAACTCCTGGATGGCCTGATAAACCCAACTGTGTTGTCTTGGTTGATCCATTGTTTTCCTAATAAACCCAATTGTGTTGGCTTGGCTAATCCATTGTTTTCCTGAGAAACCCAACTGTGTTGGCTTGGCATGTTTTGTTATCCTTGGCTATGTGTAAGCCTGCTAGTTCCTTATTCCTTGGGGAATCATGCCCGGCTCAGGGGTGGCAGCGTTGCTTAGAGGTTAAGGTGCACGCTAGCCTATGGTTGGGTGGAATTTTGTAGCGACGTTGCTAGTTGTAGGACAGTTCTTATAAGATAAGTATTCTTGACTAATCTGTTTTGTAATCAAATTTACTATTAATGAATTATGATGATGGACATGTTGAATGCTGAATTGTATGTTTTGCTTCCGTTGTGTATATGAATGATTATGCATCTTAGTATATACTCTGATCAAGAATTCGGGTTTTTATATGTATGTACATGTTCATGGGGCTATTTTCCCCGGTGTTTGGTGTATGGTAGTGTCCTCTTCACTGGTCAGAGGGTCAGGGATGTTACATTGTGGTATCAGAGCACATGTTGCAGCATGGGCCTGAATGGACCGCAAAGATCCAGTGACAGAGCCATCATTGCAGCATTTGGGCCTCAGAGGGCCATGAGAAACTAGTTAGTAGAGGTAAGTTTCCCACTTCCCAGAAGAAAATGAATGACAACAAAACTTCAAAGAAATTTTATTTTCTAAGTCAGACCATCGACGATCAACGAAAGTTAGTTGTGGAACCACCGAAATGATGGCTCCGCATGGCTATGGATCGTTGAAACGTCGACAAAATTTAGTGAATGGATAGGCGAAAATTAGTTGATAGGTTCATTGAAACGTCACCACCATCGGAGAAGGTTAGACGATGAAGCCGCCGATGACACGTCAGTGGAGGAAAGAGAAATTTGGAAAAGATTAGTTATACGGATCGGTGAAATTTAGAGGATGAATTAGCCGATGCGAAGGGAAGAAAAATTTTGAAATTTTTTCCAAGTGTTGAACCCATCGGCGATCGGCGGAAGTTAGTTGATGAGACCGCCGACAGACGTCATCGAAAATTTTTAGCTGTTTGTGCATGTGCCTTTGCAATTGTTTAGTGGACTATCCTTTTGATGTATAGAGGCTTCAACTGTCGATGCGGCAATGATTAGTGCTTTCGATAGCTCATCAAAAAAATTTAAATGTTGGTGAACCCACTGTTGCAGCCGCCTAAGAGATTGCCCGTCCAATGAATAATGATTTTGATCGCTGACAGATTGGAGGTAGATTGCTATCTGGATCAGCTCGATGTCAGAGAATGTTAATGGTTTGTGTCCTCGACACAATAGACCCGTTCAGTTTTGGACCGCGGATGTCGAAGTAGTTAACTGTTCCAACCACTGACAGGGTTATGGCCACGGAAAACATAAAGAGTTCATTGGTCGCCATTGTAGATGCCTAGAGGACTAGTCGCCTGATGTATAGTGGATCCGATCACTGATATATTGAAGATCCAATAACAGTCTTGGGCAGTGCAGTTATAGCTCAGACGATCAGATAACTACGGGCCCGACACGTTGGATTGAAATAGATGAACAAACCGCCAATGAGAAGCAGATGAAATTAGATGTTCTGACCACTAAAACATCAGAATGTTAGTTGGGATGAGACCCAATTTTATACAAGGAAAATTTGAGTTTTTCGAGTAGGATTTTCAGTAGTTTTACAGTGGATTTATAGGGCCAAGAAGGGGGAAAATGGCAGCGATCTTATGCGCCAGATTGCGCAAAAGCCAATGATTTACAAAAAAAATAATGAGGGTGCTTCCCTCGAACCACCCTGCAGTGGAGCGGGGAAGCCACAAGGGGGAAATCCCCCTTGACCCCCGTCCTCCCCCTGAGACATACGTTCTTTGATGAAGAAAAGCTTGTGTTTGGGAAAAATTGTTATTTTATGATTTTTCCAAGAGAAGGTAAGTAATTCTGATTGATATTAATGTTATGCATCTAACAGTTGTGTTACTAACACATTTGCATAATCATAAACACCTTCAAGGGCAGTATTCCAGGTAGTGCAGTTTGGTAAGTAAGTGGTGGTTCAGTTATGAGAACCCATGACAGATATGATTATTGGGATTCTTACGAGCGTGTGTGAGATGCCACGGGATAAAATGTCTGTAATGGGAATGATGACATTGAGTCCAATG
This sequence comes from Pseudotsuga menziesii, assembly GCA_001517045.1. Lineage (NCBI taxonomy): Eukaryota > Viridiplantae > Streptophyta > Pinopsida > Pinales > Pinaceae > Pseudotsuga > Pseudotsuga menziesii. The sequence continues at coordinate 212,177 of LPNX010805507.1, forward strand.
GAAGAAGATTCCAAGAGACACCGTCAGATGTTCCAGCCACCATGAGAAGCTTGATCAAAGCCCAGGAAGAGTGGCATCAGTTGAATGCTGCTATGTTGCAGAGTTTGATAGACTTACAAAGAAAGATAGACTCTAGGTGGGGTACAACAAGACCAGAAGGTAATAAGAGTAGTACTATGAGAAGGAGAAGGACTTCTAGTGGATCATCTAACTCTGAAGACTCCAGCAGGGATTCAAGTTCATCCTCTCATAAAATAAAAACAAGAAGACACCATAGGGATTTCTCTCGAGATGAATTTAAGAAAGCTAAACTCCTACATTTTATGGTGACATAAAGACTGGAAAAGAGGCTGAAGCTTGGCTTCTTGGGATAAATAAGTACTTTCAAGTGCAGGATTATTTGCGAAACATGAAGGTAAAAGTTGACATATTCAATCTAAATGGAAGAGCATCCATTTGGTGGGAACACTTCAAGCAAGTGAAGAGGATCGGTGAAAGGATACTTAAGTGGAAAGAGTTGAAGAATTATTTCAAGCAGAAATACCTCTCTGATAGGTATTATGATGACAAGATTAAGGAGTTCCATGAGCTGAGATTGGGATAACAGACCATGGAAGAGTATGTGAATAAGTTCTTGGAATTGTTGAGACATGTCTAGTACATAAGAGATGAAAGAGTGAAGGTCCAGCATTTTCTGAGTGGATTACCTCAGTCCTACAAAGATAGAATTGATTTTTATGAACCTAGAACTCTTGAAGAAGTAATAAGGAAGGCTAAGTATTTCTATGAGCAAATCAAAGGTAAACCACATTACCATAAGGCATGGAAGGACAAGAAGAAAGAGAAGTTTGACCAAATAAAGAAAGGTTTCAAACCTCCTAACTTCTGGAATCTTTAGAAGCAGCCATCCCAAGCTGCAAGTAAGCCAATTGGAGTGATAGGAGGAAAGCCTAAGAATCCACAACATAATAGAGGACCACTTCAATGTTGGAGATGTGGAGGACCCCACATGCACATAACTTGTCCACTCGAGAATGAGAGTGCAAGACTGGATTACAACATTCAAGAAACAGAAACAGTGGGTCAAGTAGAAAGGGCAATCCCTATGATTTATGCAGCATTGGAGGACCGCGAGGAAGATCACAAGTCAACTGTGGTTGAAGTAGCAGGTAAGATTGTTGAACAATCTATTTCTATTTTGATTGACCTTGGTTCTACTCACAGTTACATTACTCCTAGAGTAGTGGACATTTGTGGTTTCAAGAAAGTAAAGCATAGAAAATCTTTGTTAGTTCAGCTAGACACTGGGACTAAGAGAAAGGTCTGTGAAGTGGTAGAGAAATGCCCATTGGTTATGAATGGATTGATCACGTGGGTAGATATGAATGTTCTACCACTTGTTTCCTATGATGTTCTCATTGTAATGGATTGGTTGGAATCTCACATAGTGAATATTGACTGTTACAATAATACTTTCGAATGCATGGATGAAGAAGGGAACCCAGTAGTTGTGAAAGGTATTCCAAAGGTAATTTCAATATGGTAGGTGTCAGCAATGCAGTGGAAAAAGTTTTGTAGGAAGGGTTGTTACTTGTATGCAGATCATATTTTGGATTCAACAAAGGATGAAACTCCTAGGTTGGAGGACTATCAGGTGTTACAAGAATTCAAGGATGTGTTTCCTAATGAGATTCCAGGGATTCCTCCAAATAGGGACATTGATTTCACAATTGAACTTGTGCCAAGAGCAGCACCAGTGTCCAAGATACCATACAGGATGAGTACAACAGAGATGCTAGAGTTGAAGATGCAACTACAAGAGTTGTTGGAAAAGAAGTATATCAAGCCGAGTGTGTCTCCTTGGGGAGCACCAGTTTTGTTTGTAAAGAAGAAAGATGGTACACTCAGGTTTTGTATTGATTATAGAAAATTGAACAAGGTTACTGTGAAGAATAAATATCCTTTGCCTAGGATTGATGACATGTTTGATCAAATGAGAGGAGAAAGGGTATTTTCCAAGATTGACTCGAGGTCTGGTTACCATTAGGTGAGAATCAAGGATGAAGACATTCATAAGATAACCTTCAGAGTAAGGTATGGACATTATGAGTTTGTAGTGGTACCATTTGGTCTCACAAATTCACCAGCTACATTTATGTTCCTCATGAATAGTGTCTTCAGCAGGTATTTGGACAAGTTTGTTCTTGTTTTCCTTGATGAAATTCTTTTTTATTCTAAGAATGAGAAAGAGGATGAAGAGCATTTGAGATTGACATTGCAATTGCTCAGGGAGCATCAGCTGTATGAAAAATTGAGCAAGTGTGACTTCTATAGAGATAGAGTTCATTATTTGGGTCACATTATCTCAGAGAAGGCTATATTTGTGGACCCTGAAAAGATCGAAGCCATTTTGAATTGGCCTACTCTAAGGAATGTGACAGATGTAAGATATTTTATTGGACTTGTAGGATACTATAGGAGATTCATTGAAGGATTCTCCAAAGTTGCACATGCCATCACTTATTTGCAAAAGAAGGGGATGATGTTCGAATGGACATCGAGGTGTGAAGAAAGCTTCTAGTTGTTGAAGAATATTCTCACCAGGGCACCAGTATTGAAAGTTGCAGATCTAGAGAAATATTTTGTGGTATGTACCAATGCATGCGGACAAGGGCTTAGGAGAGTCCTTATGCAAGACAAACATGTAATATATTATGAGTTGAGAAAGCTGAAGGAGCATGAGAAGAACTATGCCACTCATGATCTAGAGATTCCAGCCATAGTACATTCCCTCAAGATGTGGATACATTACTTGATGGGTAGAAGATTTGAGCTGAGAACGGACCATTGTGGTCTGAAGTATTTGTTTGATTAGCCTACTCTGAATGCTAGGCAAGCAAGATGGTTGGATTTTTTATGTGAGTTCAATTTTTAAATAAAGCACATAAAGGGAAAAGAGAATAAGGTAGCTGATGCACTCAGTAGGAAGGTGTAGGAAATGCATGTGGCATCCCTTAGTATTTTCCAATCAGATTTGAGGTAGCAGATTGTTAGTCATGCTGCTGGAGATGAATTGTATGAGCAGGTAAAAGACAAATTGTAGCAGTAAAGTCTTGAGAAGAGGTATGAGGGATATAAATTGGAAGAATATAGACTTCTTACTTATAGTGGTAGAATTTATATTCCAAATTTAGCATATTTGAGGAGAGTTGTTATGGATGAAATCCATCAAGCTCCATGTTCTGGTCATCCATGATACCAAAAGACAATTGCTACAGCCAGAAGACAATACTTTTGGCTAGGAATGAAAAAGGACATGGCTGAATACATTTCCAGGTGCATGAAATGTCAACGGGTAAAGGTTGAGCATCAACATCCAGCAGGCTTGTTGCATCCTTTGCCAGTTCCAGAATGGAAATGGGAAGTTATTTCCATGGATTTTATTACAGGAATGCCAATGACTTGGAGACAACATGAATCCATCATGGTTGTGGTAGACAAGTTGACAAAGGTAGCGCATTTTATACCAGTAAAGTCTACGCATAAGACTGATGACATCGCAAAGATATTCATGAAGGAGATTTTCAAATTGCATGGATTGCCTAAGGAAATAGTCTCTGACAGAGATGTCAATTTCAGTTCCAATTTTTGGAAGGGGTTGTTTGCATATTTGGGTACAAATCCAAACTTCAGCACTACATACCATCCTCAGAAAGATGGGTATACTAAGAGAGTTAATCAAGTGCTCGAGGACATGCTTCGCATGTATGTGATGGACAAACCAACAAAGTGGGAAGATCACTCACACTTGGTAGAGTTTGCTTACAACAATGGACATCAGGCATCCTTGGGGATGAGTCCATATGAAGCTTTGTATGGAAGAAGGTGTAGGACACCAGTGACTTGGGATAACCTAGTGAACAGGGTTGTGCTTGGGCCAGAATTGCTCAAGAAAATGGAGCAAGAGGTCATAAAGATCAGGCAGAATCTGAAAGCAGCATAGGACAGACAAAAAATCTATGCAGATAAGAATAGGGTGAATACGGAGTTCAGAGTTTGGGATCATGTTTACCTTAGAGTGAGGGAAAAAAAGAGTTCCTTGAAGCTTGGAAGTTGTGCCAAGATGTCACCAAGATATTGTGGGCCATTTGAAGTGCTTGAAAGAATAGGTCCAATTGCATATAGACTTGTATTTCCTACTAGCACTAGAGGTCATAATGTTTTTCATGTTTCTTTGCTTAAGAGATATGTACATGATCCTAACCATGTGATTAATTGGGATGTGATTTAGGTGGATCCCAAGGGAGAGTTCCAAATCGATCCAATGCACATCCTTGACAGGAAGGTCACAATGCTCCAGAACCGAACCGTAGGGCACGTAAAGGTGCAATGGGAGCACTACGAACCTGAAGAGGCTACATGGGAGCTAGAGGATGCCATGCGATTGGCACATCCATTTTTGTTCAATTCTACAGAACACTGAGGCAGTATCGGTGTAGCATTTTGTTCAAATTTTGTAAAGCACTAAGGACAATGCTATTGAAGGGGGAGGGGAATGTAACACCCTGGTTTTGACCCAGTTTGCATTAAATGTATATGATGTATATATTAATCGTCGTGTGGAGCTAAAGGAAAAATCCCCACCATCAATTTGGTTGTGTTATGCTGGGCGATTGAAATTGTTGCCGATGGTATATCATGATTTACAACACGTATTAGTTTTGGCATCATGTAAATATACATCTTTAATTAAAATAAATCCCAACCAGCTATGTCAATGCAACCATAATGAAAAGGGCATGATTTTCCCAAGGATAAGGGGGGGATTATTAAACCTTGAACCAATGGGGGAAAATCTATGTGTCAACCACCCATTTAAAACTGCTGATATTAGTTGAGGGAAGTTATTGCTGGGAAGTGGTGGGTGTAAATACTGTCAGTACTTGCCCACATGCCCACTCCACTAGTAGAATCTCCATATTCACGTAGGCAGGGGAAACCACTACGGTCGTTTTTAGTTTTTGATTGTTTTTTCCCACCCTCATGCGAGGACGTTCTTTGTTCATCCTCATGCATAGGATTTTCTCGATCATTTTCCTCACGTAGAGAGCTGGGGAAGCCATTTTTGTCATCCACGATTTTGTTCCTGTGAATGAGCATTCATGATTTTCTGTGTGTGAGAATGCCGTAGTTGGGCAATGGTGATGTGGTTTCCTTCATGATATTCTTGTGAATGATCCATTCACGTTTGGGCTGTGTATTCCCGTTGCTTCAATGTTGAGATCGGGTTGTTGTTTTCCCCATAATTTTGTGTGTTGTGGGTTCGTTTAAGTTTGTGGTTTGCCGTGGATTCCCATTGATTCATTTTGGCCACGATAGGGCCAAGAACGACTCAGGAATCAAATTCCCCAATCAGAGATGTGAATTGCTTGTTTTCTGCGTGTATGCAGTGGTTGGTCTTGGACTATGTTGGAGTGGGAATGAAGGCATGGTTTGCTTGATAAACCTAGTGTGTTTGGGAGCCACACAGACAGAGCTAGAGGGTTGGATTTCTTCTCCATAACTCCTGAATAACACTGGAAGGGAAGTTAGGGTCTAAGGGACTGTGTAGCAGAGAAGGGACTGATTTCCTTGTGTTGGGTGTGTGTGGGTGTCCTAGAAGTCAGGCTAGCTGTGGTGTAGGTGTCCTCGGATCTTTAATGAGCTCACCAGCTTAGCATTCATCTTTTCCCAGCTCTTGGATGGCCTGATAAACCCAACAGTGTTGGATTAGCTGATCCATTGTTTCCCTAATAAACCCAATTGTGTTGGCTTGGCTGATCCATTGTTTTCCTGATAAACCCAGCTGTGTTGGCTTGGCATGTTTTGTTATCCTTGCCTATGTGTAAGCCTGCTAGTTCCTTATTCCTTGGGGAATCATGCCCGACTCGAGGGTGGCAGCATTGCTAAGAGGTTAAGGAGCACGTTGGCGTATGGTTGGGTGGAACGTTGTAGCAATGTAGCTGGTTGCGGGACAGTTCTCGTAAGATAAGTATTATTGACTAATATGTTTTGCAATCAAATTTACTGTTAATGAATTATGATGATGGACATGTTGAATGCTAAATTATATTTTTTGCTTCCACTGTGTATATGAATGATTATGTATCTTAGTATGTACTTTGATCAAGCATTTATGTTTTTATATGTACGTACATGTTCATGGGGATAGTTTCCTAGGTGTTTGGTGTATGGTAGCGTCCTCTTCACTGGTCGGAGGTTCGGGGATGTTATATATACGGTTTGGATACTTGTCACATTTTATTTTAGCCTCATCTTTTCTCCTCTCCATAATATGATCTCATTAATGTTAGTTACTCTTTTCAAAAAAAAGAAGATAAAATAATATTTCTAAAATTATGGAATTTTGAGTACCAATAAAATTCAATATTTCTATCGCAAGATTCATTCAAAATATATCGAGTAGATATATTACTTTGTACCTTGTACAATTCAATAGAATTCATCATATTCTTCATCCAAGTCATCATCTATATCATCTGATTGATATTGAACATTATAAGGATTATCAATATCATCATCGTCATGTAAGAAGTTAAGATCATCATGTTATCATCGATATCATCTTCATGGGAATTGTCTTCTACATCTTTTGATTCAACTCATTCTTCGACATCTTCCTCTGAAACATTATCATATAACTCATGTTGATCATCATATTCATCATTATCTTGTTCTTCCAGACCCTCTTCATTACCTCCCTCTAGGTTATACTTTAACGACCTTCCCCTTGGATCTCATCTCACAACAAATGACCAACTTGCTTTACCTGGAGCCTCAAACTAAAATACCTATTCACATTAGCTTGGAAGAACATAGGGCTTCGTTGCTAGCTAAAAAAACCTTCTATTTACCATGCTAAATCCATTATCATGTTCAATATTAGTTCTATTTGTATCGCGTTGACTATCGTAACCTATACCATTTGACAATGAAGATAACTACCTTGAAATATTTATAGTCACTCTGAAGAATATCTTCTAGATATCCATAGTATCGATTTTATGAGAGTTCTGGATGTCTCTCAGTTCTAGAGGAAACATTGGTCACCTTAAAAAATGCAGATGTCCCACAATATGATGCTTTTTTCATTTTATCTTAATTTTTGAAGTGGTATTTACAACCACTGCACACCATAGCCTTATGGTGTTTTACCTACAACAAGCCATACATGAAAATATTACATAATTATTCAATATTTATGATTAAGTGCATTCTTATGCCATACATGGAAAAATCAACGTGTACATCAATATGTAATTTGCACAAAAAAAGTAGAGTGGTTGATTAATATGCTTTCCTTCTAATCTTTTAAACAATATGCTAAATCGATTTCCCTTTGTGTAAAACTAGTATCTCCCTTGCGATGTGCTTATTTAACCAATGAAGCCACACCTTCTCATGATATTTCATGACCATATTGTTCGCATCGTTCAATCCATACCTTCATCTAGTCAAGATGGTCTGCGATGTATAAATGAATTGCATCCCACTCTCGACCAATTTCTTGATGATAGTAAAAAAAAAATAAATACAAATGTAAATTATCTTAACAAAGTATACACTATTAAGTGATGCAATATATTGAATATAAAAATAGAATATGTATGATATATATATACATAAAATTTAACAATCAAATGTATTATATTAATTAACATCCACAAGCTAATAATTACCTTTCACCTTCCTTGATCTACCTTTCCCCTTCCTTGATCTACCTTTCCCCTTCATGTACTCCCCTTCAAAAGTTTTGTTGGAGTCCATATCACAAATGCGACGTAAATTGACCTTTGACACTAAATTAGGAAGCTATTCACTAACATACGACATGTTTTTTGTATACCATATATCCCCCCATCATAGAACCCTCGGCATGTTCTCGTTGTATAACCAAAACCTTCATAAATTTCAAGTGCCTCTCAACCATCCACATGGAAATTCAGTGCACATGTGCACATAGTTCAATCTCCTTGACTTCGTGTATGAGGTAGTGTTCCTATGCATTTGAAAATTCTGAAGGTAGATTCTTTTGCATTTCATACATGAGACGAGGAATTTATCTCCTCCAATACTTTATATATTATTTATGGATTTATTTAGATGACAAGAATATACAAGTGATGCAAACCAATAATGATATTTAACAAAAAAAACATTTAATTACATAACATCAATTAGTTCACAAAAAACAAATATAAGTTCTACGATGAATTAAAGAAACACTAAGCACATGCAAAAAAATTGCTAGCTACCTCATGTATTTCACAATATTATATATAAGTTGTTTGACATTGTTGTTGAAGTTGTCTGGGAGAGAGAGAGGTAGACTAAACTATAACAATATACAAACCACACCATTTTCTAAACAAATAGTAGACAAACAAAATAACTACTATATTCAATTGAATTAAAAAACAATAATACCATAATAATTACTTTCATTAAAACATGCCATTCATGCATTTTCACCACCGCAAAATCCCTTTATTTGTTATGATATTCTTCCTACTCTCACAAAATCCAATGGGAAATTTCATTTTCAGCATGACTTATTTTATAACATTACTTTGATGCTCCGTTAACATATATGGAAGTGAGTTTATATTAATTTGGTCTCCTTTGCTTTGAAATTGAATGACATCTTTCATTGCATGGTTTCCTTCTTGTATGTCTTTGCAAATTTTGAAAAAAAATTATTTGTCGCTCCTTAGATCCAATATTCACCATAATGTTTCAGTCACATTCTTTCCAATATGCATTGTATAAAAAATATGAGCAATTTGTACGATCTCATAGTAGGGAAACCTACTGAATTGTTTAGGATAACTTTTCATTCCTCGTGGAATCCCATTAATTCCTTCATGATCACGATAGACATCATGAATCGTAGTTTATAAAGAAATTACAGAAATCAATTATGGCCACTATAGTAAACAACAAACAATAAAAAAAATACATATCAATTCATATACGATGATCCATATGTACTAGCTTGAAAAATTCTATTATATTGCAACTTCCAAATGTGAGGTTTCATTCTCTAGGGTTTTAATGCAGTCTGTTGCTTCCCATTGAATATATATATATATATATATATATATTGGTTTGATACCTGTGATTATTAGAGAGGAAGTTCCTATACTCATCAAATACCTCCTTTGTTAAGCTTTTAGAGCGATGATATTTGATCTTAGGACCACAAACTGGAAATGAAAATTTTCCCTTTGTCTGAAGACGTAAATATAGATATGGAATATCTATGTCAATTATAATTATATATAAAATGAATGGAATATTTATAAAAGCATTCATGCATAGTACTATATTAACTAGTTCATAAATTTCAATGGAGTTAAAGTGGAACATAAAAATACAAACCACAAAAATGGGTTAACCTAGGGCATCGTGTACTGTCCATACAAGAATTGCATGGAATTTAAATTTTCTTTTTCGTATTGGTCTATATACTGCATACATATTGATTCCATTCCATAACTTCAGCAGCTTGTTTATAAGAGCTTCAATATATACATTCATATATTTAACATGGAACTTACCTAATTGATTTGAAGTACATATAAAATATATAATTATGAGAACCATTATGATATATAAACCATCCACAAGAGTAAAATAAAATATATATATATATATATATATGACATTAGGAAACACAATACGATAAATGAGATGCCACAACTACATTAAAAATAAAACAACTGTAGACACAATATACCTGGAATAGTCATTGACAACATTATGTGCTTCCTCTTTATTGACAACCATGGAGGAATGTTATTATTGATTACAAAAATAGGCCACATCATTTAAACGGATCTCATCTTTGCCAATGGATTAACACCATATGCTGCCAAATAAATCCTAAGATTATGGAGTTCTTCTTTAAAGTGAAGCCACTTTTCCTCCATATCTCTAAATGTAGAACCATCTGTAGGAATTCAAATAATGTCATATTAAATTCTATTCCTTGCATGGTAATCCATAAATTGCACTATGTCATTACACCTGAACAGTCGTTGTAAAAATGGAATGATGAGAATATAACGAAGAACCTTGCAAGGCACCTTTTTTGTTACTTGATCTATTCTATATCTACATATATGCCATTTTGGAAATTATGTTTCAAATTCATGTTGATTATAATATATAACATGGTCATCCGGGCATGCATGAATTTCTTCATAATGCATTCCAATCTCTTTCATGATGGAAGATAAATCTTGATATGTGCGAGGTAAAATATTTGATGGTGGTAAAAAAAATTCAGCTATCAAGCTGCATCAAATAAAATTAAAAATAGAGTTAATATAATATATAAATAATATTAATGAAACACATTTCATCTATAATAATTTGAATTATGAATTAACAATACAATTATTAGAGGAACAAATATAACCTTTAAGTCATATATACGTGAGGGATTATTAGACATACCTTAACATCCATGTGATTGATATATTCATCTCCCCCCTCAGCGTGTCGATGTTCCCTACAATGTTTTTTGGATGTTTTGATCAATATTATTCTCCTCTTAGATCCCTTGCACTGACTATATGGACAATAGCATTTCCCATGGCCTGTTCTTTTCAGTGCATCCCATAGTCTAGCAAGCAATTGCCAATTTTGTTCGTTTGGATAATATTGCTATCTGACATTTTGTCACAAAAGTATTTAATGAAGACTATCAACAATCTTAAAAAATCAAGGTCCACACATCACTATTTTCACAAATGGTGGTTTTTTGAAGAATAAAATAATTTCCACAAACTATCTACGGAAGAATAAAATGATGTTCGCAAATAGTCCATCAAAAAATAAAATAATTCTGCAAACTGCCTGTCAAAGAATAAAAAAATTCCTCAAATCGTCCATCGAGGAATAAAATAATTTTTCGTAAACCGTCCATCGCTTCTATAGAGAACATGTCAGACTATTTCTTTAATTTTGATATGCCAAATTCAACAGTCATCGAATAACTTACAATATTAACCTAGTTATAGTTGTAAAACGCGTACTATATCATTGCAAAAAAAATATCAAATATGTCACAAATATGATGAAAGGGAGTCACATATTGAATGAGTGTGTTGTCGAACATCTAACGATAGAAGTGTAAAAAATCCGATGACAGTTGGGTCAAAAATCCAATGACGACGGTGTCTAAAATCTGATAACAGAAATTTAAATTGGAAATTCAACAACTAATTCTATCATTTCAAAAAATTTAATCAAAATTCATAAATTCAAATTAAAATACAAAAAAATAGTTCTTTCCATCCAATGTCGTCGGATTTTTTGTCGGATTTTGGGTTCAAATGTTGTTGTGCTAGCTTCTCCATTGCACGGTGAATGCTCACTTACCATGCTAGTGAGCCAATTTTGAGAGAGTGATATTCTCATCCAAGTTGGATATGGGAGAGGCCACCCTAACCTCTCACTTGGAGATTCATGGAGTGTTTTTATATAGATAGGAGGCTGCTACTGTTTGTGACCCATCTCTCCTCCCATTCTCTCAATTCCCACTTCCATATGTCCATGTTTTTCTAAGAAGGCACATTTGTGTGAATGGTGGTTGTGCCCCATTGATTTCAGTTGATTCCCAAGCATGGGATAATGATTCATGGATCTGTAATATGTCTTCCATATTCTTTGTTAGTCTAAATCAGAATAAATACATATGAAAATGCCCACGTTTTCAAGCATTGTAGTGACTAGTTTTCATATGATGATTTTCCATTTCAATGGAGTTGTATATCTGATCTATGTTGCGACTTGGATCAATGTTATATTATATTAGTGAGCTAATAAAATGATTTTAATGTTCTTTAATCATATTTCTCTATACTTAATCATTATATACACCATTTATAATTCGAAGATGAACTTTTATTTGCCATTTCGCTTAAGTAAATATCACTTAATTTATGCATTCGAATATAAATATTTATACCTATTTTGAAAAAATATTAACCATATATTAAATTAACTATTACTATAGTCCCCATACTCTGTTTGACAAGTTGGGATGGTTGCATAGGATTTGGAGAGACATTTCTACTCACATCCTAGGGGGAATTGCACCATAAATTACTAGTAATTTTATCATTTTTCCAATTTTCCCAAATCGAGTTGAAAATTTCTATAACATGTCATAAAGATATCATAAAATCCATTGAATATTCCTAATACTCCCCAAATTAGTCCCTACAAAATTTGAGACCCTCTTGCGCCATTCGAATCCCCTAGAGTCAAGACTAGTTAAGACAATTTTTCCAAAATTCGTCCTTTGTTTCGATATTTTGAAATGTGACATTAAAATTGATTAACTCAACACAAGAATATGATTGATTTGGAACAGGTACAGAAGAATCTTGGTACAGGTTGGTTCAATGTAGAAGGATTGACACAAGTTGTCTTATGTACAGTTGATTTAACTCAGGCGGACTAGATGAGTTGTATGAGCAGTTGGTTTGACTCAGGTGGAATGAGTTTGGTGTGAATTTTTTTAGAGTTATATTGACTTTGTCAGTTCATTGGATTAACAATTTTATTGGTACAACTTGATTGTACAATTTGATGAGCAGTGTGATATAGTGGATATTGATCGGTTGATGAGTAATGATTAGATGATAAGAAATTGTTAGTAGTGGAAGTGGTTTTGCAGTGTGGTACATAATGTACAGTGTAGTAAAAGTGTTGATTAATATGTCCACAGGATCAGTGCAATATTGGTTCAACAGTTTCTATGTTCATATCATGGTGGAAGGATGAGGCACTTAAATGGGGTTGTAGCCTCTTTCCGATTGTATCTCATGAACTAGGGATTTGGAGATTCCTTCAGGTTGTAGCTTGTAAATCAGGGGGTTGTATCCTCCTTCCAGTTGTAGCTGGAGAATTAAATTAATTGTAATAAGGGGGTTGTTTCCTCGATCCATTTGTTTCTAGAAAACTATTATTATAAGGCTTCTGTAGTTTTTTCCCCAGGACTTTGGTTTCTACGCAAAAATATTGTTTACTATATTTTCTATGCTTCTTATGTGATGATGATATGATGATATGTATAATGATAATAACGTACTCTACATAATATTTAATTAGTTGCTAATGATTGTTAACAATGAAAACGTAACAAAATCTATACACATTGTTCACCCCCGCCCCCTCTAAGTATGCTCGGTGTGTCCAACAATATTATTGAGATTTTAGGCTATTTCAAATTATTTATGTGTTTTTTAAGGAGAAATGATACAACTATGGAAATATTAAAAAAAAAAAATTATGGATTACTTTGGGTTCAATAAGGAAAGGGTTTATTAACCTCAATATTTCTAGTGATTCTAAGATCGTGGTTGACAGGGATACTAGTGCCTCTCAAATGCATCCAATTCAACTTTATCATTATATTTCTAGGGCCCGACTTCTACCATGCACCGCTTTTTCCCTTCTTCCACCACCTCTTTCCCAGTGCACTGCCTCTAGCATCATCGTCCTCCATTGCCTCTTCATGATAATAACAAGTCTTAGACTTACAGATTCCTCTCTTCCTTAGAGATTCTTCTTCTTTTAGGTTGAATGCAACTACCTAGACTGGATTAGAAAAGAAGATCTTCCATTGCAATATTCAGTTACTGGTTCTTAAACTCAATATTCAATTATTGGTTCTTAAACTGGTGATGTTTGGTAATTCTTTGACCGAAAAAGCTTAAACTGATGGTTGAGTCAAATGAATCCTTTAAAGGGTGCTTTGTTTTCCATACCTGCAAATAGAGAACACTTTAAACGTTACTTGGAATAATTGATTCTAAGGTAACTCTATTTGCAAGAGTTTTCTCTATTACTAGTGCAAAAAACTAAAACTTTGTTTTGCCAACTATTCGACAGAGAATGATTGCTATCAATTTTTAATCAATACACAACATGGAAAATATGCATAGATATCCTACAGTGATTCCCTTAGGCTATTTGTTAACTCCTTCTACTTCAGTGTTCATGCACCATCAAACTATTATTAGCGTGGCATATTATTATTTATTAATATCATTTCTCACACTCTTATTTCTCATAGTCTCAATCGATTTTATGTATGTATAGCACTTATTTCTCACACTCTTAGATCATTTGTGAACATTATGTTTTCAATATTAAATGCAAATCCATTAGAACTATTTTTGTATGCTTTCTGTAAAATAGCATAGTATTGTGTTGACAACGAACTCACAATTTATGGTTAAAAAAAAACATATGCAGATAAACTAGACCTCTTACCTCGCTTGCCTTGGGAGGTCCGCACCGGTTGTTGGTGAATTTTTTTATCGGTGAGATTTTCCCATTCACAGTTGTGCTCATAACAATGATCCCAGTGACCGAGGCAATTCTTTAAAAGGAAATGCCTAAGAAAAATGTAAGCTAGAGAGGATTACTAACCTGGGTGAAAGGAAATGCTGCTGAAAATAAGGCTATATTACTATTAGAGTAGTTTAGATCTGATCATTAATATCTGGCATAATTTCCAAGGACTATTTGGATCAAATATCTATTTTCCTTTCTTTTCTTTTCTTTTTCTCCTAGAAATCAACTACTTTATTATTTCCTAACAAAAACAGGAATAATGCATTTCTCCTTAAAAGAAAGGAAAATTAAAACAAACAAGGCATATGACATGCATCCTTGGACATTAAAGCTCTGTTTCCTTCAATCCAGAAAAATGCTCCAAGATATTCCTTCTTTTTTTGGTAAAACTATATCAATTAAGCATTTCCCGTGAGAAAAGAAAAAATGAAGTTTAAACAAACATACACATTGTAAATGTAAATGTGAATGTGCAGTTCAAACTTTTCATAGTTTGTTCAAATTCCACCAATGTTTCATCGTTTGTTCCAATTTCAATTATATTTCTTGAAAGTGACACTTAAATAATCTATAAAATCAATAACAAAACATAAATTCCGGGAAATTTTCACCAAATAGACATTAGTAATGAACCGTAGCATAAAGAGCATCCAAACAGAGCCATGGATCTACCATGCTATAATCTGCTTAAATTTCCTTGTCAAACTCAACCCGGACCGATATTCTCCACATTTAACTCAAAAATTTCATTCGTTTCAACCGAATCTCTCGATTTGATCACAGGAGCCATCCGGAGAATAGTCATTTTACATTTCTGAGGGTTTCAAACACTGAACCTTCGCTTGGGTTTACACGATCTCCATCATTTTCAGACGTCCAAGGTTTTGAACACGTGACGTTGTCATAATATTTCAAAGAAAATATTGATATTTCTACTCTTCAGTAAAATGCAACCAACACGTCAATTTATTATAGTTCCTGGTGTAAATTGAACTACGTTCATTGGGGTGTTCTGACCGAAGATTTTATTTTCAGATCGTCTTCACATGGGATATTCAGTCAAAAGAGACCAACTCTCTGGTTGCTCCAGAATTTCCTTTAAATTATTATTTGTTATATCACAATGATAACGGGTTGAATTAGATGTTTCTTCCCATTGGTCAAATTTATCTTTTGAAATTTACACTATAAAATCTAGCTCATTACCTGTGTGTATGAACTTTTTCCATACATTATCCTCATTGAGAGTTGTCTAGACTATTGTTCGCTACTAAATTCCAACTGCGAGTTGAGCATCCTCCATTGTTACTCAGTCTCTGTGGTTCTTAACCTACCCATTATTTTTGCATTAAGCTTGTCTTTCTGCAGTTACAGTTTGTTGCAACCAACTTTATTTTTTCTTTGCATGCATGAGGTGGTGTTTTTTTGTCATGTCGCATGTTTATCTATGCAGATTGTCATTGTGCATGCAAAACATCATTGCTAGGGAAAATAATGGACTAAATTCTACCCCTGTACCTATCACCCATGCATTTTGATGCATGTTCTATGAGGTCAAAAAGAGACACCACACATTTGTTTAATATTTTCTGATGCGATTTTGTACTTGGATTCTCTATTGCCCATACCAATGAGCAAATTTTTCACAATTTAAAGAAAAAATGATTCGTTAAAAAAAAAACTTCCCATTTGTTGAATATGCACATTATGTGGACAACTTCATCATAGCTATGAGACCGAGGAATTAAGTGTCGGGAAGGTAGGTAAGTGCCACTCTCTTCAACTGCAGCACTAAAAACTTAACTAGTAGTTCAAAATACAACTTACAGTAAATTTTTACTTAGCTGGCTGTGACTCATTGATAGAGCTCACAAACTCAAATTAATTTCTACAAGACTATTACATATTTGCTACTACTATTAACAATGCTTCCTAGATGGTGTTGCAGCCAGCTGTTAGAACTAGCAACACTTAACAAACTTAATTCATCTAGCTATGACTGCTGATGTCACTTACAACTCTGTTGCAGCTCACTATATAACATGTTTTTTATCACCCCTACATCCGTAAATTTATCACAAATATTCTACATATTTAATAAACAACATCCACACAAATAAAACTCGAGCTGTTCTAGCGAACTGTCATTAAAATAAAATTGAGTTTTTACACTAAGAAACAAAGTAAAATTAAATTACATAGAGAATATCGAAGTTTCAACTCTGTTTCTATTTCACTCTCTGCTGTGTGTTTTCATCATATAAAATATGATTTACAATGCAAGTATTTATAGTATTTCTACCTAATTCGATCATTAACTATTAATTGTACTTTCAGAATACAAACAAATTTTGTCAATGCTCTATTACAGTCTGACGGGAATAAACATTACGCTGGCTCTTTAGAATTTTTTGGATGTGCTTTTCTAGCACTGTTCTGTTGCATCAAAATTTAATTAATCTTATTTATGTCATGTAGTGAGGCGAAGTGGAGGTGCTGTGACTCTTCAGTGTTGCGGCGGCCACAATTTGGGAGGTGATGCCTCTTCGAGTTTTGTTTCATTCGGTGGTGGAGTAATTACAAAATTCCCAACATTCTCCCCTTTAATTACTACATTTAAAAAACAAAATTTTGTAACACTTGATTTTTGTTACAGCTTACAAACCCCATTGTTTTTTCTATGAAGTTCAAACAAATCTTTTCCCAATGGTTTTGTAAATAGATCTGCAAACTAATCTCCTGATTTGCAAAATTCCACACTGATTTCATTGTTGTTTATCAGTTCAGGAATAAAATGATACCATGCATCAATATTCTTACTTCTTTTGTGAAAGACGTGAATTCTTGATAGTGCAATAGCTGAGTTATTATCACAAAAAATTGGAGTTGGTTCATTTTGTTCATGTTGTAACTCAGAAAGAGTTCTTCTAATCCATACAATTTGACATGCAATTGTTGTTGCTGCAACATACTCTGCCTCAGCAGAGGATAGTGTCACTATGGGTTGCTTATTTGATTCCCATGCTACTAATATCGGTCCAAAACTAAACACATATTCACATGTGTTCTTTCTATCATCAATAGAACTTGCAAAATAACTGTCAATGTATCCAATCAACTTAAAATTTGAATTAGATGTGTACTAGATACCAAAATTTGTTGTTCCAGCAATATGTCTTAGGATTCTCTTTCCAGCTTGTTAGTGGGTATTCTTCAGTGTTTCCATAAACCTTGAAATCAAACTTACTGCAAACATTATATGTGGTATTGTTTCATTTAAGTACATGAGACTTCCAACAAGTCTCTTATACATCATTGGATCAAGTTTTGACCCATCATCTTCCTTACTAAGTTTTTTGCCAAATGCTATTGGAGTTACAGCTGGCTTACAATTCAGCATTCTGAAACTTTTCAATACATCATTTGCATATTTAGACTGACATATAAAAATAAAATCTTCATATTGAATGAATTCAATACCAAGGAAATATTTCATCAATCCTAAATCAGTCATCTCAAATTATGTTTTCATGGCTTTCTTGAACTCATCTACATAAAGATCTCCATTGAATATCAAATCATACACATATAAACAAACAATCAGTATTTTACCTTCTTGGTTTATCTTTGTATACAGTGTTGGTTCACTTGGAATTCTACCGAATCCTTCACCATTCAAATATTCAATAATTATATTGTACCAAACTCTGGGTGCCTACTTCAATCCTTACAATGCTTTCTTCAATATAGACATTGTCTTCATGTCCATCGACCTCATATCATGGAGGTTTATTCACATAAAATTATTCTTCTAAAGATCCATTTAAAAATGCAAACATTACCTCCATTTGATGTACATACCATTTATTATGAGCAGCAATAGCTAATACCATCCTTACAATATCAAGTCTCGCTATAGGTGCAAAGGTCTCATTATAATCAATTCGAGGTTTTCAACTAAACCCCTGAGCTAAAAGTCTTGCTTTATATTTTTCAACATCACCATCAGCATTTAACATAGTTTTATAAATCCATTTGACACCAATACAATTTTTATCTTCAAGCAAATCTACAAGATTCCAAGTATTATTTCTTTCTCTGGAATCAATTTCTTCATCCATTTCTTTTATCCAAACATCCTTTTTAACAACTTCTTCCAAATCTACACGATCACATGCTATAAATGCAAAATTTGAATCTTGATCTACCTCTTCATTTTGATTATACAGTTCTCCTAAACTTCTAGTCTGCTAACCTTTGACTCTATTTCTTAATGATGCCAATGTAGGATTTGATTCATTGCTTACCTCTGATCTTGTTTTTTGTGGTCCACGAATATGTGATGATTCACCATGTTCATGAGTTTTGGGCATTCTGGTAGGTGTCCTTACTGTGGATTTGATTTTCCTCCATGTGTTCCCTGTTCATCTTCTTCATCTTCAGCGTGAGGTGCAACAATGTCCTCACCAACTAATTTATCAATGCTCCCATCCCATGCTTCTTCTTCTTTAAACACCACATCTCTGGTTATTACATACTTCTTGGTGATGGGATTATAAAGTCTATATGCTTTATATTCTTTACTATATCCAACAAAAATACATTTCTGACTTTTGTCATTTAAGTTTCTTCTCATTTCTTCGAGTACATGTGCATAAGCTACACAACAAAAAATTCATAAATGAGATATGTTGCTACACTTACCACTCCAATCTTGCCGAGAAACTTGATCCTTCACGCTTTTTGTTGGGATTCTATTCAAAATGTATACTGAACAAGTAACATCGTCTCCCTAATATTCATTTGAAAGATGCTTATGCTTCATCATACCTCAAGCCATGTTCATAATGGTTTGATCCTTTCTTTCTACTACATCGTTTTTATGTGGAGTGTAGCATGCAATAAAATACCTTTGAATTCCATAATATTTACAAAAATCCATAAATTCATTTGACATATACTCACCTCCTCCATCTGATATCAAGACTTTAATAAATTTGTTACTCTCTTTTTCAGCCATAGATTTAAAACCTTTAAACACATCAAATGCTTGATATTTCTATTTCAAAAAATACACCCAAGTTTTTCGACTATAATAATCAATGAAAGTCATAAAATAAACATTAACAGTAAAATAAGGTTTTTGCATCGGTCCACACAAATCTATGTGTACTAGATCCAATGGTGCTTTTTCTCTATTTGAGACTCCAAAAATAAATTTTTCTTTATGATGCTTCCCCAATATGAAACTCTCACATGAGCTAGCTGGCTAATCAATACTTGAAAATCCCTTTACCATCCGCTTCTTTTGTAGTAATATAAACCAGTAAATGGCGATACCTCAAATGTCAAAACCATGATTGATCTAAGATCTTAGTTTTATAAGAATTCAAAGAGTTAATCAAATCATTTCTCAAAGTTAGTGGAAACATTCTATTCTTTGTCATCTCTACTCTAGCAATCAACTGTTTACTTGGATATTTATCATAAATAGTGCATACCTTGTTCTTAAAGAATACTCTGTACTCTTTCTCCAACAATTGTCCAACACTCAATAAATTACACATTAAACCAGGACCATAATAAACATCATGAATTGTTCTTTTTTTACCATTTTTTGCATACACAACAATCACACCTTTACCATTACCTTTTACCTTACAGTCATTACCTAACCTCACTTCAGACTGAATACTTGTGTCTAGACTCGAAAACAATTCCTTATTTCCAGTCATGTGGTTGCTGCATGCACTGTCCAAAAACAATATATCTTTTGAACTTTCCTGGGTGACATTACAAATCAAAAACATAGGCTGCTCTTCATTTTTTAGTTTCCTCTATCATGTGAGTAGACAACTTACTAGCCTCTTCTTTTTTCTTCCAACACTTGTTAGCAAAATGCCCAAATTTCTTACAATATGAACATTGAACTTTAGATTTATCATACCTCTAATTTCTTGTCTATCTTGTTCTGCTGCTACTCCCCCTTACACTAAGAGTATTTTGCTGTAAGTTTTCTTCATTTTTAGAATCATTTCTGCTGTCACTATGACAACCACTTCATCATCCTCTTTCTCTATTACTAGCTCTTCCTCTGCCTCTACCTCTAGTAACATTTAACTGAGATTTAAAAGCATTTTCTAATGGAGTATCATCATACATGTTCATTCTTGATTCATGAGCAAACAATGAACCAGTCAACTCATTAATGTGCATTTGACTGAGATTTTTAAACTCTTCAATCGGAACAATCACTGCTTCAAACTTCTTTGGCAAGCATCTCAATACTTTTTCAATCACATAGTGATCTGTAAGGTCTTCACCGTACTGCCGTAGCTGGTTTACAAAACTCATGACATGTGTCATGAAATCATCAACATTATCACTTTCCTTCATCTTCAGATTCTCAAAGTCTCTTCTTAAATTCTAGAACTTAACATTCTTCACCTTGGTCACACTTTGATAGCATGTTTCAAGAGTATCCCAAGCTTTCTTTGAAGAATCAACAATTGATATCTTCGGAGAAATAGATTCACTTGGGCCTTGTTGAATAATACCGAGAGCTTTAATTATCCTTCTTCTGATTTTCCTTTAACAGAACATGTTCAGTATTTGTTAGAGACAACTCAAGTGCTTGATCAGTGTGTTCAAGATAGTCAATCGTAACAAACTCCTAAAGATCCTGAGGATGTAGGATAGTTCTCATCTTAATAAACCAAGTGACATAATTTCTTTCAGGAAACACTCGAATTTGTGGCTGCACTACACTGTTGTTAGTAGACATTTCAATTAAATTCAAAAACAAATGAGCAATAAAACTCAACTAGGATCTTAGACGTGAAAGTAAACTTAACCACGCTCTGATACCACTGTGGGGAAGGAAGGGGAGTGTCGTTCTCTTCAATAGCATTCAAAATACAACTTACAAGAAAGTTGTACTTAGCTGGATGTGATTCACTCACAGAGCTCACAAACTCAAATTAATTTCTACAAGACTTTTGTAGCTTGGATGCTACTACTAACAGTGCTTCCTAGATGGTGTTACAGCTAGCAACACTTAACACACTTAATTCAGCTAGCTGCGACTGCTGACGTCACTTACAACTCACTCATAGCTCATGAATAGCTCTATTGCAGCTCACTATTTAACATTTTTTATATCACCCCTGCGTTGGAAAATTTATCACAAATATTCTACAAAGTTAATAAACAACA
This sequence comes from Pseudotsuga menziesii, assembly GCA_001517045.1. Lineage (NCBI taxonomy): Eukaryota > Viridiplantae > Streptophyta > Pinopsida > Pinales > Pinaceae > Pseudotsuga > Pseudotsuga menziesii. The sequence goes on from LPNX010805507.1 coordinate 233,828, forward strand.
TCCACACAAATAAAACTAGAGCTGCTAAAGAAAACTATCATTAAAATAAAATGAGTTTTTACACTCAAAAAGAGAGTAAAATAAAATTACACAGAAAATATTAGAGTTTCAACTCCATTTCTATTTCACTCTCTGCTGTGTATTTTCATCCTACAAAATATGATTTATAATGCAAGTATTTATAGTATTTCTACCTAAGTTGATCATTAACTATTAATTAGCCTTTTATAATACAAAACAGAATTATGTTAATGCTTTGTACAGTCTTACAGGAATAAACATTACGCTACCTCTTTAGAATATTTTGGATGTGCTTTGCTAGAACTATTATGTTGCATCAAAATTTAATTAATCTTATTTCTATCATGTAGTGAGGCGGTGTGGCGGTGCTGTGACTCTTCAGTATTGCGACGGCCACAATCTAAGCGGTGATACCTCTTCAAGTTTTGTTGCAGCCAGCGGTGGAGTAATTACATAATTCCCAACATTAAGGAACTGTTGATCTCTTTATTTATGATACAACTAGGATTACGAACCAGATTTACTTGGAGGTAAAATCCAATCTCTTCGGTCGAGGGGGTTCGTTCCTAACTTGGTGGCATTTATGATAAGATAATAAAGATTAATAAGATGGTTTCCAAATATTGCAGTTATCCAATTTTTGTGTTAGTGCCGGTATATCCTCCCCATTCCCTATATTTGATGGTCCAATATATGCCACTCCTATTATGTGCTATGTCCTATGGTTCCGCAGGTCGAGAGGATGCCACTTTTGTTTCGAATGAATAAAGCAACCTTGGATGGCACATAGGATGGTCTACCTTGAAAGGTAGATGCGTAAGAATACATTAGAAATTGATACATGTACCTGAGAGTACCTTATAGCGTTTGCTTGGTGGCGACATCTAATCAAATGTGATTACCTTTTCTACGTGACCAACTGAGATTGGAATGCTTGATCCTATGTTCTGCTAGATGCATGGATAAAGAGATGATATGTGGGAATTAGTGTTCAGTATATTTAAAAGATTCAAAATGTATGGAATAATAATAGAATAATAACATACTGTGAATAATCTATATCATTTATTTTGTTTTTAGTTTAGATTTTCATTGGGTTTTGATCATGTAACACATGTCGACACATTGAATTAAATTACATTTGAAAACACTGTATTCAAAATAGACTTTCTCTTAACGAGAAACAATAAGAACAAGGAGTGAGCTAGCTCGGGAGCAATCCTCCCTCCATCCGACGGAGGAGGAGCAAAGTCAAAGCTAACTTTGCTCCTCCTCCGTCCAATGAGGGAGGATTGCTCCCGAGCTAGCTTACTCCTAAAAACAACCACCTGACTACTACGTGTGCTCCACGCAATGCCAATGGAGAAGATGATGGTAATTTGTCAAAGGGATTCGACACTAATTAGGATATGGAGGACATTACAATGCAACATGCATGTGTTCCATTTGGTGGGACTCCAATCCAAATGCAAACCCTGACCATAGTAGAGTGGAAGAAATATCAACGCAACATGTGTATTGGCATGTTTTCGCTGTAGTCTAGAAATTCGGTGTTGCATCCCTCCATGTTTTCTTGGTTCAAAAATGCCTCTTTTCTGGAGATGGTCCATGTTTAGCTATTGTAACTTCCCACAAGATACATTCAGTCTCTTTATGTATTTTTATACTTCTTAAACAACCCAAGAAATCCAAAAAGGGGAAAGATGCAACACTTCCATCACCATTTTCTTCCTCACCTTTCTCACGACATTTTTTTAGCTTCTTATACATTTATGTGTTTCTTCCACCGCAACAATTGTAATCTTTCTACCAGTGTGGGTTCCTCATTGACGTGTTTTTGGTCTTCAATGACCTATAGTGGGATCTCAATCAGTAAAATGAAATGTCCTTATATGCAAGCATTTTGGCCATGTTTCAGCTGCTTTGGATATGCATAGTATCGCACATTTCTTAAGTAGGAATCATGTTTAGGATGATGAAAGAGACATCCAGACTCTTTCATGGTGGAGCTCGCCCTCGGTAAATGTTTTCCCTCGTACTTATATCAGCATGGATAAATATAACGACAGTATAAGACAGGAATTGGATATAACAAAAAATATTCAATGTAAGGCCCGAAGGACTCTTTCGTGCTCGTTGCAATGAACATTTGAATGCATTTTGTACAGCAAAACTGTAGCTATACAATAATGTTTAGCTATGATATACAAACATGTTTGTAGCTAGTTCCTTGTTTCATTATGGAAAATTATATAAGAAAGCAATTGCTTATAGTGTTATAATAATTGATGCGTGCAAAAGGCTCTAGGTAGAACTGGTAGCGAGAATGAGGTTACACCTCTTAAGGATTCCATTTCGGCATGAGATGGTGAAAATACAACGCTAAATAAAATGATGGCTTTGTTAAAATCACCTAGTCAAGTGGTAGTGGAAATAAGCTTGTATTTGTTGATATAATGACATAACTTGTAATGTGAACATAGCTCTTGAGACATCAGGTCGATAAGGTTAGACATGCAGTCATTCATAAACATAGATAAGGTTAGAGAGTTTGTTTACAAAATTAATTAAATTAGACACTGTAGGAGTAATAACCATTGGATTAGTCTCATTAACTTAACAACTTTCTAGGCATAAGCTTATCTAGCAGTAGCAGCACTAGTAGCTTATCCACTACCAGCACCAGCACCAGTATAATAGCCACTAGTATACCCAATAGCTTAAGAACACGTTGGATAATAACCATAAGCACTATTTTACTAAGTTGATCATACAGGGAAGCCATACCTGTGCTTCCCATTTTAGCATTATGTCAGCATGATCATCCATCGCTATCGCCCCCCTTTATTTTATTTTAATGAATCAATACCATTTGCCAACATGTTTGGTAATGAGGAACGCTACAGTGGTGGGTTACATAATTAGTATTGCCTACTCTGTTCGTAGTGGTTAATTACTCCACCGTCAAGATTGATTTCCTGCTGAAATGTTGAAAAGGCAACGTTGTTCAGATCACTAAATGCTAGAGTTCTAAAATGTCATTCACCGCCTAGATTTGCGGCTGCCGCAATCTTGAAGAGTTGTAGCACCGCCACACCGCTTGATTTTGCCATGCTATCAAGATTTCAAAGGGGTAGTAGAGCACATCGATTTCTGAAGTAGTAGTTACAGCCTCTGTCACAGGTCATGAAATAATTATCGGGCAGAGCATTACATTGTTTTAGAAAAGCCAGTTTTTGAAGAGACGTTCACCGTTCCCCTTGTAGCTCATGAAAGGGAAGAGAATTAATTAAAATCTGATAGACGTTAGATTTATAAATTATGAAAATCCATTTTTATTAAGCTAGCTGAGTGCATCAACTTACTGAAGAGGAGGCACAGTTTTCCACTCTGTCAAACTGTAATACACTGTAACAGAGCATTGGGAGATAATCTCATTTTTTGTATAGCGAACGGTCACTTAGTATTTCATGACCGACTTAGCCAAAATCTTATAAATACATAGCTTGTAATCATATTTAATATATGAAGTAATACAAAGAACCATGATGAAGATGCACAGGAGAGAGTAATAGAAACAGAGTTGAAACTTTGAACTTTATTGTGTTATTTTTGCGTTTACTATGCTTTTGAGTTAGATAACGCACTTTTTATTTTTGATGTTGGTCTGCAGTAGCAGGTGAAGGAAACCAATTTTATTTGATGTGAATGTTGATTATTAATTCAGTAGAATATTTAGGTTAAGTTTATGGATGCAGGGGTCATCTGAAACTTGTTTAAAAGTCAGCTGCAATAGAGCTATGTGTGAGTTGTGTGCATGTTGTAGTTGATGTCAGCACTCACAGCTAGCTGAAACAAGCATGTAGAGTGTTTCTAGGTGTAACCACTAGCTGCAAGACAATCTTCGAAGTGTTGGTAGCAGTAGCAATTGAGCTGCAACAATCCTGTAGGTGTTGGGTTGATTTTTTGAGCTTTCGCAGTGAAGATGTACATTGCTAAAAAGATGTAATAGAAAAGCTATATATTGCCGAAGTGTTGTTTTGAGCTGTGCGTAAATTTTTTATTGCTTCTAAAGAAGGAGCTGCACTCCCTTGCCTTCCCCTCAATTGGTATCAGAGCTAAGTGTTCCTAATTTATAATCATTGGTTATGTGCTCACTTCGTGAATGAGCCATATGATTGTATGTTGAACTGTTTGTATTTGGTTTGGAAATTTTGTTGTTGAGTCTTACACTAGCATCCTCTTCCTGCTATGAAGAAAGAGCATAAGTAAGTTCGATTTGTATGTTCAACTCAGTATTGGTAAGAGCCCATGTTCTCCCTCAAATAAAGGTTGAGTCATCATTTAGTAGTTGAAGGCTGAATCAAGTGTCTCTAGTGTCTCTTGTTGGTTAAAATGTTCAAGCTTGGTCGTGCCTTGTATAAAGAAAAGAAAGTGTTGGAGTCCATGGAGGAAGTTGACTCCGTGTAGAGTTTGATAAATTGAAAGGAAGACATTCTTCTTGGTTGAGAGCTCCCATATAGTTTAATGATAGAGCAGTTTGAATTCCAATGTTTTGGAAGTTTTCTTGGTTTGAATTGAACGTATTATGCATGAAAGAGGATCAGGAGGACGTATCCAAAAGAAATTTAAATTATGTGCAATTATTTATTTGAAAATAGAGACATGGGGAAAAAAAGAAGGCTTAAACAGATGAAGAAAAATATTGCTAATGCAAAAGAAGATGGTCTTTCCATAGAAGAGATATTAGGAGAGGCCACCGAGCAAGCTGCTGAAGCAAATGAAGTTCAAGAAAATATAGAGGATGCATGGAGCAGCATCTATTATCCACCGCAATAGATATCAGGTATAATTTATGAACATTGGTCAATTAATATGAAAAATTTCTTGCATACTAGAGGTTTATGGAATTTTGTTGAGGATAGAGTTAAGAAACTCCAGGATGAGGCAAAGGATGCATTTGCCTTGTATTACATACAACAAGCTCTGGATGATAATATATTTTATGTAATTGCTGAAGCAAACACATGTAGAGAAGCATGGGAAAGTTTGAAGAGAAAATTTGATGTAAGGGGGAGTTATATGGCTCAGTCACAGGTTGTTAACATTTCAACAGACAAATTTGTAGAAGTAGCAGAAGATAGTGAAATTATTTGTAAATCTTGCAATTATGTTTATAGATCAAATGATGAGTAAGATGTCGAAACTAAAAGTGAAAATGAGGTTGTTGTATGTTGTATAACAACAACAGAATTTGAAGAAATTTCGGTTGATAAAGATGTGGATGTCGCTGAAGTAAATGATGGACTGGTTAACATGCAGAATGTTGATGAAGCTGATAAATTTCTCGAGTGTGAAGATAACAAAGAAGTATTTGTACAAGAACATTCCTTGAACGACACGTCCATGAAGATAGTTAAATCATGTATTAAATCTGATGATTGTGGACATGTAGCTACAATGAATCTAGAAGACAACACTGAAGATGTTGTAAAATTCAAACACAAAGATGGACTTGAAATAAACTACAGTAGTTATGTTGCAGAAAATGAAGAGTCTTTCACTCATAGATTTGGTGCTCATAAGGAAGATGATAAAGCTTCATGTGAAAAATACACTCATCAAAATGGTGTATCTGATGAAAGATAAAGTGCTTGTGATATTTTAGAAGAAGAATCCGCAGAGATATTGAATGATGCAGATAAGGACAGAAAAAGGAACAAGAGTTTTTCTAATGATTTTTTGTTAGTGATTGTGCAGGTACAAAGAAAGACAATGATGAAGTCTTGGCATATAAGTCAAATATTGAAGGTGAAGCAAATGTTGCCAATGAAAACAATGAAGAAGGTGCCAATGAAGCATTTGGTATTTGTGAAATTTCCCATGAAGAAGAAATGGTCAATGATGATCATGATGATAGGGTGAAGAACGCCATATCAGCAGTATGTGGAGTAACACCAAAATCTAAGAAAGATAAAGTGCACTGTGTTGAAATGCTTGAACTTGTTTATGAGTTTTTTGAAAATGTTTATGAGTTTTTTGAAAATGCTGATGAATTTGATAAGATTGTTGAAGATTGCACAGAAGTTGTAGCAAATGAAATAGATAAAGTACAATAAAAAGTAATCTATAATGATGTTGGAAATGTTGATGATTTGATTATTGTATAAGAAATGATAGGAAAAGAGTTGCATAATGATAACACTCAAAATGGTGTATGTTTTACTATAGACAAAGCAACTGAAATAATGAATGATGTTCTTCATGAACAATTGAAATTTTTGGAAGAATAGCTTGAAAAGCCAAGATATGATGATAAAGATGATAGTCATGTTGTGGAAGAAGAAATAAAGAAAGTTGATTACCTTGTTGCTGCAACAGAGGCAGATTTGACTGAAGAGATAATGACAGCTCTCTGAGAAGAACAAAATGAAAAGAACCAATATGGTTCATAGTATGATAATTTATATAATGTCGAAAAAATGTTTGAATATGCAGGTGAGAAACCAATTGAAGATGAAGAAAAATCCACTGAAGAGGATAATGGAAATGATGAGTTTGATTTGAAAAAAGAAAATTGCACCAAAGATGACTTGGTTGAAGAATCAGTTGAAAAGACCTTGATGTCATTGATCCCTGAAGAAATTGGGCATTATTATCAATTCATGTGTCTACAGAATGAAGATAGCTTGTGGGATCTTTGCATGTCCACGTTGCAGTATTCAAAAGAAAATATTTGGATTGAAGTCCTTGGGATAAAGGACATTGAAATATTGAATGATGATGAGAAAAATCAACAATCTTTTATAGTTGAAGTTGATCATAATGGATTGAAGGTAAAGAAAAAAGTAAAGATGAAGAATCAAAAGTATTTTTCGTTTAAAGTTTGGCATTTTAAGCCAAATAATAATGAAATCGAAGCTGAGAATGATGAAATTACAATTGAAACTAATGATTGGTTTGCAAAGGCCAAGAAGATTGAATGCAATGGTCTTGATGCTGAAATATTATATTTTGAGGAGAACAAGCATCGCGGAGTTGTTGAGCAAAAGGAGTTCAAATTATTAAGATATAAAGACAATATGAAGAAATGGTTGAAGCCACAAATGAAGCAAGAGCTGAAGAAGATCAAGGTAAAGATGAAGGTAAAACAGAAAACAAAGTTTGGAGTAGAAAGAAACAGAAAAAAGGATGCCCACGTATGTTCCAACAAAGAATGTGAACAAATTTTTGAATTTGTTTTGGTAGTGATGTAAGCCTTGCTGAGACTTAGACCAGCAGGGATTATAGTTGAAATGTTGTTTTGTAAAAACTGTAGTTGATTTTGTTTGATGTATTTTTGTGTGTAGTAATTAAGGGGGAGAATGTTGGCAGTGGTTAATTACTCCATCGTCAAGATTGATTGCCTGCTAAAACACTGAAAATGCAACGTTGTTCAGATTGCTAAATGCCAGAGTTCTGAATTATCATTCACTGCCCAGATTTGTGGCCTTTGTAATCCTAAAGAGTTACAGCACCACCACACCGCTTTGATTTTGTTGTGATGTCAAGATTTCAAAGGGGCAGCAGAGCACATTGATTTCTGTAGAAACAGTTAAAACCTCTGTCACAACTCAGGAAATAATTATCGAGTAGAGCATTCCATTGTTTTTTAAAAGCTAGTTTTTGAAAAGTCGTTCACCGTTCGTGTTGCAGCTCATGAAAGGGCAGAAAATTAATTAAAATCTGAGAGACATTAAATTTATAAATTATGAAAATTCGTTTTGATTAAGCTAGCAGAGTGCATCAACTTACTAAAGAGGCGTCACAGTTTTCCACTCTGTCAGACTGTAACAGAGCGTTGGAAGATAATCTCATTTTTTATATAGGGAAGAGTCAGTTAGTATTTTGAAGGACTGTCTTAGCCAAAATATTATAAATACATAGCTTGTAATCATGTTTAATATATGAAGTAATACAAAGAAGCATGCTAAAGATGCACAACAGAGAGTAATAGAAGCAGAGTTGAAACTTTGAGCTTTACTGTGTTATTTTTGTGTTTACTATGTTTTTGAGTTAGATAACTCACTTTTTATTTTTGATGTTGGTCTACAGTAGCAGCTGAACTAAACGGAGTTTAGTAGAATATTAATTCAGTAGAATATTTAGGTTGAGTTTATGGACGCAGGGGTCATCTGAAACTTGTTTAAAAGTCAGCTGCAACAAAGTTGTGTGTGAGCTGTGCGCGTGTTGTAGGTGATGTCACCACTCACAGCTAGCTGAAACAAGTGCATAGAGTGTTGTTGGGTGTAACCGCTAGTTGCAACACAATCTTGAAAGTGCCGGTAGCAGCCAAGTTGCAACAATCCTGTAGGTGCTGGGTTGATTTTTTGAGCTCTGTCATTGAAGCTATACATTGGTGAAAGGCTGTAACAGAAAAGTTGTACATTGCCGAAGTGTTGTTTTGATTTGTGGGTAAAGTTTTTAGTGCCACTAAAGGAGCAGCACTCCCCTACCTTCCCCTCATACTCTAAATACCTGCAAACACACAATGTATAATGTACAACAGCATGGGCAGAGGCCAAGATAGCATCATAACTAGATTTAACAGTCGATTAAGCTGTTCCAAAAGACGTACTAATAGAAGCATCAATAGCTAAGGCATAGACAAAGGCATAGGCATTAGAACCATGCTAATAGCGTCGAGCCCTGCGACCACCCTAAACTCCCTCTATATTTTATCTATCCTGATCTCTATTTGACCTTGTGAATCTGCACCTAGAATTATGGTACCCATTGGCCAACAATCCATGAGTGCCTCTCATATTACCAAAATTAATTTGATATAAGAATTGATGGCCCTCCTTTTGATAGTTCAACTATTATAGTGACAAAACCGGTAAATAGTCTAGATAAAAGAAAATGAATGAATTTTGTATTAGTTAGTTAGGATCTCTAAAATATGTAAAAATCCAATGCAAAAAAAACTAGGCATGACTAACTAATACAAAATATTAAACATCATAAGTCTTAAGGCAGGGACTACGCCAACCTGTGGCACTTGTTTTAATTTTGTGGCGATAACCCATCATTTATCGTATAACCATATGACATAAAAAATGAGACTTAATGGGTAGATGAGGTGTTTTAATTTTGTGGAGATAACCCATCATCTATCGTATAACCATATGACATAAAAATAGAGACTTAATGGGTAGATGAGGTGTTAGACAATTCGATGAATAGTTGACATCGCGATATAGACTGATAAGGCTGGAACACTAATTAAAATTGATAAAATGTATAGTCTAAACAAATAAAACACTTTTATATCATAATGTTTTTTTATGATTGCGAATGCTTCATAGTAATTTTTTCACATGATTTACTTGAAAGAAAAGAACATAATTCAATGTGTGATTCTGAGATATTTTCTTGCCACCGCAACATATATCTAAAACATAATAGAAATCTAGCTTTATTGGAGCAAGTAACCTAGCAAAATAATAACACATCTTTTGGTTTCTTTTGGCGCCGCACTTTGAAATTCTGTACCTCAAATTCTCATTCTTGGTAATCGCCATCACGAAATATCATTTTCTTGTGATTACACCCCACACCATAAAAATGAAAAGAGCCACAGAGATGAAACGAAACCTGCCCAGGAGACTTGGCAGAGAAATATTTGTGGATGTGGATGATAGGTTACTTATCGTCGACTCCCCCGGACATATTTGGTTTTCCGGCTCACAGTCTGTCATAGATTTGGATGGCTTCCTTCGCATCGTCTCCGACGCAGATATTTGATCTTCGCGCTCAAAGTGCCTCGTCGATGTGGATGGTTCATTTAGCGTCGACTCCGACCGAGATATTTGATTTTCCCGCTCACAGTGGTGGCACGAGCATTTCTTTGTCAATCTCTCCGGATTCTCGACGATCAGCCCCATTTCAACTGAATTCGCCACGAAATGCGATTAAGAAATATTCCGATGAATTGGAAGCCTTCAAACTCGCCTATCGCCTCTAAATGAGATTAAGCCTTCAAATTTGGTCAAGAATATTCCATTGATTTCTTACCATCAAGGATCATTTTCATATGCGTTTACAACTTCAATTTTTACACCTTGCTAAGCGTTGAGGTCGGCCAAAGATGCACGACTTAATTTAATTGTATACATATTTGATTGAATTTTGTCATGGATTATCTTTTTGTCATCTATGAATAAGAATGAGACTAGTGTATTTTATTTTTTTATTACTGATTTTTATAATTAACAATTATAAAAAAAAAACTTATGTGATAATTCGGCACATTGTGGTAGTTGTGAAAGAAAATAGCTATGTGATAATAGTACTTAATGACATAGTAATGTGTAGTCCATCAATCACGAAACTACGAGCTTAACTCCAATGATGATACAATTATGAACTTGACTTTAACTATGAGCTTAACAACCCCAAATTTAGTAGTGATTAGATTAGATTAACTATTAAATACAAGTAATTGACACATTCTTTAATAAATAAATAAAACATAATCAATTTGTCAAATATAAGTTTGTTGACCTATTTCGAACATATTAATTTTATTAATATGGTTGTTGCTATTAGGAAAATAATAATGATGTAAGAGTACACTATTTCAAAGAAAATGAAAAATGCTTTTTCTTTATAGAGTGGTATGTCTGGTTATATAAATGATCCTACCACGGTCCATTCCACAAATGAGCAACATGTTTGCAATGTTTGAAATGTTTTCTACCAACTCACAATAACTTAAGCTAATATCCAATAATTCTACTAGTATATGGTATTCAACATTAGAAAGTCAAGAAAGAAGCGAATAATGTCAAAATCTTACATTTTTACAAGAGGTTCAGAAGACATAATCAAATGAATGTTGGTTGCGTCAAAGAGACACATTCTACATCCCACCCACTAGGGGCAGATGTGCAATTGCTTCCATGCTCATCGTAGAGATGACACGTATCCTTTAAAAAAATTAAAAAATATATAAAAATAAATAAAATATAGAACTAAAATATTTATAACTCCATATATATAAAACTACACAAGTTAAATGACTTAAAGTCATAAACATTGCGTTACATACTTCCTCAACATTTCCACTATAAAAAGAGGTTTGTATCTTGAAATATTTGATCCCTCTTAGTCCTTGGTATAACCCATTTTAAGATAAATCTATGCCGGTTACAAACATTAGAATGCTTGCAATTTCATATGACTGTACCAAAATGAATTTTTGTAAGAAGAGGGATATTATTCAAAATCTACTTGAATGTTATGGATGAAAAAAAAAGGATAAAGAAGCATTGAGAATAGGAAGAAGTTTTACAAGAAGAGGAATATTATTGAAGTTGAAGAGCTACCTTAATGGATGAAAACACAAAAAAATAGATAAAATAGCATTGAGAATAGGAAGAAAAAGAAGAGTTATGCCATGGAATAAGAAAAATTCATGAAAAAGATGTTAAAAACATTAGCATGAGCAAGATAAGAAGCGAGAATCTTTAGAAATAGTTTATGTTGATTTGTAATAATTATCCATGCATTAGGTACTAGTTACTCCCATAGTATAATTCAAAAATTTGAAATTAACAATTTCAAGAAAATAAAAAAAAAAGCTTAATTAACATCTCATAAGTATAATTCAAATTCGTGATACTTGGAAAAATTATACGTCAACTTCAACTATTGGATTATTAAATATAACTATTCCATTATTAGGTACAACTATGAGCTTAACTTTGATGATACAACTATTAGCTTAACTTCAACATCAATCACAACTTTACAGTCAGATCAGGGCACCAATTTCAAGGTAGCGGTGGCACGAATTTTGAGGCAAAACCTTTATGTTCCTATGAGCACGATTTTCAAGAAATCAGACCGTACTATTAGACCATACAACGTCCATACAGTATATACAAACATTGTCCTTATAGTCTTATAGCGGCATGATTTTTGAGTTGTTTTGCAAGATGGAAATTATGAGTTTTAATTTATGGAGTGGGCATGCATTTCAAGGATGAAAGTTTATCTTTTGGATGAGATAAGTTGTGGCTGAAAATTTTGTTTTATGTTGTACTATTGATAAATAAATAAAGAATTTCTCTGTCACAGTTTTTCCCTAGACGTTAACGTTTTTCAAGGGTCATTTGACCAAAAAAATTTGAGTCTGAATTTTTATGTGTGAATGTGTTTTTACTGTACTACTCATTAAAAGTTGTAAAAAATTCTTCATGTTGTTCAATCATATTTGTTTATGAGAATTGACTTAATTTGCTGCAGAAAGTAAATTCATTTGGGAATTAAACAATGATGAAAATGGTGGTTGAAACCGGGTTATGTGAATGAGAAAAAAATTACATGGTATTAGAGTTGTGTTAGAGTAAGAGCATAATTTTTATACAATGAAAAATTTCATAGTATCACTGAATTCTTTTGTGAGTGGGAACCACCTTGTTGAGACTTGAAATTTGCAGTGAAAATGGAAATAGGACTTAGGGTTGAGGATAGGATTGATGGGGCTGGGAATTATGTCCCATGGATATCTAGATTGGTGCTTATATTGTAGGAAAATGAGTTATGGGATGAAGTGGTTCACAATACTACAATAAATCCTATTGTAGTTCCCACTTCCACCAATGCACAAGAACTTTGTTCTTTCAACAAGAAGGGCATAAAGGATAGAAGGATTATTCTAGATGCATTTAAAGGTAATGTTATCCTCCATAATTCTAGTAAAAACCATGCATATCAGGTTTGGGATGCTTTGACCAGCTTGTTTCAAATCTCAAATTATAATAGGAAAATGGTGTTGAGAGATAAATTGAAGACTTTAAAGATGGACAAGGATGAGGGAGTGAATTCCTACCTTACTAGGATCTCTTAGGTGACATATGAGCTTGCAGTAGTGGGGGAGGTTATTTCTAGCTCTGAGCTAGTGCAAACATATTTGAATGGGTTTGTGAAGCCTTGGCCTATTTTTGTGGAAGCTATAGTAGCCAAGGACAACTTTCCTTCTTGGGACAGACTTTTGGATAATTTTGTTTAGGAGGAAACTAGGGGAGGTCTTATGCAGGGGAGCTATTCTATAGGCAGTGAGGATGAGGAGAATGTGGCTCTGACTTCCAAGGGAAAGAATAAGTTCAAGAAGGTCCCCAACAAGGGTTGGACTAAGAAGCGATATGGAAAGAAGAAGAACTTGATCAATGTAAAGTAATTTGATTGCCATAAGCTTGGGAGCTATATTGGACATTTCCCAGAGAAGAAAAAGAAGAATAAAAAACAAACAATAGATTCAATAGAGGTTGAGGAGTTTACAACTAGATTTGAGAGAGAATTTTATCTCTATCCCGAGCATGTTGATAGAGATAGAGAATTCATCATCACCATTGTAGACATTGAGAGGGATTATTCATTGTTCACTACCCATTCCTTCAGTGCATCCACCACCATCATGTGGTATATTGATAGTGAAGCTTCGAGCCACATGACAGGTGCTTGAGATACGTTCTCTGAGCTTTCATAGGTAGGGATAGATGTGGAGGTAGTGTTTGGGAATGACACAGTTTTCAGAGCTATTGGGCATGGGACCATTACATTTTAGAGAGATTCCATGAGTCCCATGACCTTAAGGGACATGTTGTTTGTACCTGGGCTGAATAAGAACTGGATATCGGTTTCCATGATTAAGGACAGGGGTCTTGGGGTGTCTTTCCTAGATGTACATATCTGAGTTTCTTCTAAGACTAAAGGACCATATTCCTCTAAAATCACTGTTGTCATATGTGGGAAGTTGTACAAGCTCTAGTTTCATCCCCAACATGCTTTGACACATGCAAACAAGACTAATATTTGCAAACTATGGAATAGGAAGATGGCTCATCTGCATCATCCAACTTTAATGATGTTGAGGTAAATAGTTACAGGTTTTCCTGACTTCAGCACTGATCATAGTCATGTATGCATAGGGTGTGCTTTGGTTAACTACAACAAGACTGTTTTTATAAGCAGTGATAGTAGTTCAGTAGGAGTCCTTGATTTGATACATTTCGATTTGTGTGGTCTTATGTCACCTATTTATCTAATATGTTTTGCGTATTATGTCACAATCATTGATGGTCATTGCAAGAAGACCTGGATCTACTTTCTGAGGAGAAATGAATATGAGCAGATATTGTATAGGTTCCAAGCGTTCAAAGCTATTATGGAGAACTAGAATGGGAGGAGTATTCGAGAACTCATATCACACATTGGAGTTGAGTATACCTCCAAGGATCTGTATGACTATTGTAGAAAGGATGGAATTTGGAGATAGTTGACAATACCATACACTCCTCAGTAGAATGGAGTGGCAAAAAGGAAGAATAGATCCATTCTTAAAGAAACGAGATCCATGTTACATGATCAATCACTTCCTTTCTTTGTTTGGACATAGGAATCTAGTACAACTGTATAGCTATTGATTAATTTGCCATTGATGCCAAAAGTATATAGTCATTGATTGCAACATGTCTTGGTTCCCCTTGAGGAGCCAGTGAGGGTTAAGTAATTGTCAGTGTCTAAGGAGATATTTTGATCTTGTCCAAGAACAAGTTTGAAGCCCTTGGAGTCCTTGGGACTATGACAAAATCCCTTAAAACCCTATAGAGTATTTAAGTACCCCAAACATGTTTACAGTTCCCCAGTTGTTTCTATGGTTCCTAGTACCACAACTTATTCCCCGGTACCCTACAAAAGTGTCCTTGGTGGGTTAAAGAAGTTGGAAGAGTCCAATTGACCCTTCCAGTGGTCATTTGGTTTTTATTGAGGTCATGGTACCCTAGGAGAAGTTCTATCAACCCTCATGATGGATCTTGACCCTTAGAGGTATCCTGGTGTGGTTGAGGTGGTTGAAGACGCATATGAATCCCATTGCTTGATGAAGAAGCTGTGAAGAATCCCTTGGACCCACATTTGATGGTTTAATGGTCATTTTCCCCTTAAAGGTGATGATGTGTTCATCAATGACTTGATGAATACTTGGAACCCATTATGAAGATCTTGATTCCCGTGTAGCCCTTGTTGGGGTCATGGAACCCTTGGATATGGTCATTATGTATGAGAAGGTCTGGTACCCACATAAATGGTGGCATGATGACCCTTGGATACTATATGATATATGATGGTGCTTTTGGAAATGATTAGCATCTTGGAATCCATACATACAGTGGTTTGTGATATCATGAATGTTGGATACTTTGATATGATGGAATATTTGGTTACGATGCCCTCATCACTTGGCGATCGATTCCTATGCGATGTGATTTAATTCAATTGAATCTATCTTGTTTAAATATTATATGATATATTTCAAAGAGTCCTTCAAACCCTCACATGTGCTGCCTTGAGTCTTGAACCATGGTATTGTATGGTCATATTTGTGGTTATATGGCTATTGGGACGTAAATGGAGGTAGAGCCCAAAAAGGTTCCTTGATATGTTGAAGAATACTTTAAAGAATAATTTTAAGAGGAATTTTAAACTCTTATAGTTGGTGGTATGGTGTTTGGCACCCTCATGTGTGGGGTCTTTGATGTCATGGACATATTGAATAATTTAAGGGTATTAGACCAAGAATTTGAAAATAACCCGTTCATAGGAAGAGATTCCTCATCAATCCATTTCCGTTAATATTTGGAGCATATTCTAACTCCTTACGGTTGAAGATATATGAATTTTTGAAGTTGATGTACCCCAACGTTTTGGGTGAGCCATCCAAACAAAAGAGATTTTAATTATTTGTAATTTTGAATCGCATGTCGAGCCAGTTTGAGGTAATAACTTTCCTTCAATTATTTTTTTTGTTCTTTTTCGTATATATTTTGTCTTCAACGAATCTTAACTCGACTTCAATTAGGTTTGTTTTTTGTTTGGATATAAATTGTCATATTCAATTAGGTTTGTTTTGTTGTTCGGATATAACTTGTCTCAGGCGAATATTAATTTGTCTTCAATTAGTTTTTTTATGTTATTTGGAAAGAGTTTTATTTCTTTTCTTTAATTTAGTAAAAGTTACCATTCATCTTTAAACATCTCTATTTAATAACCGTTCTATAACTATTGCTAATATCTTCTTCAAGTAAAAATACATTCATGATATGGCTATTTCAAATGTAAAGGGTATCTTAATTTTGTATTTTTTAATGGTTAAAAGTTTCCATTCATCTTAAAGTATCTATATTTATTAAATGTTCTATATCCATTGCTAAAAAAACGTAAACCTTGTGTAAATTATTAATAACCTATTTATATATTTCAAATTATATATATATATATATATATATATACAAATACAAGTAAGGTATATACTTTTTTAAGTTAATTTCAAATATGTTATCTTTAAGCTCACTCAAGAGAATACTACAATTTGATATTTTGCTCCTAGTTATTGAATTTATGGTTCACTCTTTGATTGTATTTGTTACAAATTTGTAGTACATTGTTATGTAAGGTGATAATGATGATGGTTATTAATTTTTATTGAGAAATTAGATTTATGTTTTATTAAGAGAATAATTCCTATGTCATCATAGTTGTTATGAGTTAAAAGGTTAAGAAGGTTAGTATTGTAGAAAATATTTTCAAATTGAGCTTTAATGTTAATGTATGAAGGAATTCCTATGAGAGTAGGATCAATTATGTCACTAAGTGTCAATTTTGTCAAGAGTCCTATTAGATATTCTTCTCCATGGATAGAATATCGAATGTGAGTTGTTGTTGTGGGAACAACAGGAGCATGGGCCCTTCATCACACTTTTCTACTTTATGTTTGATTATAGTAGCTAAAATAATGAGCATGCATAATGATTCTTGCAATTAAACATATTAAATAATGGCACACAACACATTCACATAATCCAAAAAAAATATCCTATAAACCACTCTACTGTAAAAGCAATCAAAACACTAATATTTATTGCTCATATATTAGCAACACTCTTGACTAGTTCTTACAATGGCGATTTATAAGCTTCTTGCAACTGAAGCATGGATTTACTACACTTGTACAATACCAACATAGTGCAGTCGGTACACTATAATACGTCTAATTCTCACACGCTTGGCCTTTTCCATTTCATCATATTTTTAGATGCGACACATACACTATGTCAAGGTACCTAAGTTAGTTATAGTTAAGTTCTCATAAATGGTGGTCCATAATTTCCTCATTGAATGTAGTTATTATAATTTAGTAAACTTTATTAATTCAACCAGTCAACCAAAAAATTAAGCTTCTAATTGCTCAAGTGTTCATTGAATTCATTTCGTCTCGGTGCTCATTAGCTTCCCTATTGATTACTCATGATCGACAACATTCGACTATACTATTCGACCCCTTGAGAAGAATTCCACTTTATGTCAACTTCAATTCCAATTGACTTGATACTAGTTGATTATTGACTTTGACCATTGACTTACATGCAAAGAATATAACACGCCCAAAATTCTCCCATGTATTGTCTTCTTTGCATAAACATAAGGCTTGATACTTTTAGTTCACTTAAGTAGGGTTAACAAACCCATTGATTATGTACACTAAATAAACTTCAAAATGCTCATACACTTTCCAAATAAGTATACAATTTTCTTGAGAGTGCCTATGTTTTCCAACAACACATTTTGGTTCACCACCTTATCTCTTACAAAGTGATATTGAACATTAATAACTTTTGTCTTTGAATTGTATGCAGGTTTATTTTCCTAGATGATTTCACTTTGATTATCAAAATCAAACCAAACAACTCGTTGTTTAAACCGACCATTGGAAAATAATCTCTACAACCAAACTACATGTTTGCTTGTGTGAATGGATTCCACGTATTCAACCTAATTACTCAATAATGCAATGAACGCTTTCATCTTATTCATCCAACTAAGTTCCTCATTGAATAATATGAAAACATATCAACCAATAAAGCATATGTGCTTGAGATCACCAACCAAGTTGATCCCGACAATATCATGTATATATTTTCTCATCAATTTAATATTTTCCTTGGTAGAAATTCCATAATGTAATACTTCCACCTTTGAATTGTAATGTATTTAATCGACATTATTAATGTAAATATGCTAGTATGTATTACTAGTGCGTTTCCCTATCAAGCATCTTATACAATTCATTTGAATCGGGTCCAGACATAAGAAATACATACATAGGCATCCACAAAGCCCTTAGCCAATCATGTTTTATAATTCACCTTGATTATATAATCTCATGCATTTTTTTCAAAGTAGATCATATTATTTTGAAAAAATCATCAACGACATAAATCCCCAGTTATATATAGCTTAAGTCACCCACAAAAATTATACTAGTCATAATCCATCTATGCATTGGTACACAGTTTGAAATATCTTATCAGAACCAAAAAAAAGAGGAATCAACTTCTCCAATAGAATCATAGATGGAAGCTACTTGGCAGATGGAATAAAATGATGCAAGGAGGGAATATGACACAAACACAACACACATGTGGTAAAGGAAATGTTGAGAGATAGAAGGATTTTCATTTGTGTTGTAAAAAAGATGAAGACTAGTTGAGGCTACGTCCATTCATCTACTTCCATGTAATTGAATCTATTGATTTTCAGTAAGAATGCATTCTCTTTCCTCTATCAGGCATTTATAACCTAATTTATGAACTCTACAAAGCAATATTATGATATTTATCTTTCTTTGTCAATGATATTGACCCACTCACCCAGGATATATATTTAGTATAAGTAAATTTCCCTAGAATATAAATGGAAACCCCGCTAGGAATAATTCTTTTATTTCTTCGATGTTGGATTTTTATTTATTTTTTCTAATATTTGAAACTGATCTTAGTTTCTATTTCTTCTAGTCTCTTCCTTGTACATTAATTTTTGGTCTACTTTGTCTTATGTTCATAGCATGTTTCGGTAAGAATTGTGAGCACTCATTGTCACCCTTGCACAACTCAAAAGTGTTTTCTTTCACCCTTGAGTTCTTTCTCTGCAAGGAATATGTAACACCCAAGTTCCTCTTTTGGAAACCTGTGAGCAAGTAATGTAAAACATGCAAGCCACCAGGCATGTAACCCAAGTCAACTATATATTTAAAAAGCCTTCTTTCTCATCATGTCAAATATAAAATGTAAATTACCGAGTTTTTTTAATACAAACACGATGTTGGGATTAGTTCCTCTCCATTGTCATATTTTGAATGACACAAATCACCCAAAGAGGAATGTATAAATATATAAACAACAAATATATTTCCCTTGCAAATAAAAAACTAGCCTAATTGCAAAAATGTCAAAATGTATAAAATTAATTGAGATATTCAAACGAAACAAACAAGTGAGAGAGACCACATTTCACATACCACAGATTTAAGAAATATAAATGTTTTAATAGTCTAATAAAATTTTCATTGAAAATATGCCCATCTATAAATATTGATCTACCATATTCCTGACTATAATGAATGACTAAGGAACCTACCAAAATCAGCTAGGATACTACTTTTAGGTCCAATATCGAACACTCACTCCACTGATAACACAATACACATAATCCAAACCTTTATGAATAAATTTATATAAGATGAGATAAGATAACTTTATTAATGCCCACAAATCACCAAAGAACCAGTCAAAGGGACTATGAAATATTTAATGAATACCAGTAATTGTAAGTGTCAAAATCATTCCTAAATTTCTAATTAAAACTTACACAATAGAAGAATAAAAGGAGAATACATGAGAAACGGTGAACACAAAAAGGTATATCCTAGAATGAGAGGATACAACACCGAATAGTAGAGATATAAATATAACAAAAGGGAGGATATAGATCCTTGTTAAAAAAACACATGCAAGGAATGATGATGTATTTGAGTGAGTCCCATCACTTAGAGATCCCAACCATGGGAACATGGAAGGAGGGAAATAAAAACTTGTTGGAAATTCCATAAATGAAAAGGTAAAAAGGAGGAAAAAACTTATGGTCCTTTGGCTGTCCAATATGGACTAGGTGGGGGAGGGGGATACACAAGGAGAAGGAACAGTCCTATATCCTACCAGATATGATGCATCTATCGATCATGGGAGAGGATGTGGGTTTCCTCATATCTAACATCTTCGACATCCATGCCAATTTGGACTACATGAAACTTAGTTCCTTTAATCACACATATAACATATGGAAAAATGAGGTAATGAGATTTCCCATGCAGGCCTAGACTATAGAATAGTTTTGTAATATCTTACCTCTATGAAGATCGCCTCCCATATGTAAAAGGCTAGTCATATTCGATTGTGACATTGAAGGAAGGTGGGAAGAGCTCATGTACAATCAAGGAAGAGGAAGTTATATCAACCCTAAATATCATAATAAATAATGACATATGAAGATGAAGTTATCCTTCCTCTCAATATGTATGTCAAAGGTTGCATGTGGTGTTTTCCTTTATTATGCTAGATTTTTCTTTGTCAAACTCTGTGCACACAGAATCATGTGAAAGAAGTATCATTGATATTTTCTACCTAAGGAGAAACTACCATGGCTACTAAAAGAAAATGCATTGTAGTCTGTTAACACACGTATAGATAGTATTCCACTAAGAGTTGGATTATTGATTAGTCTCTCTGACCCAAGTCATGGTCCAATACATTGAAGAACTATATATATATATATATATATA
>LPNX010805507.1:254993-270078 GCA_001517045.1 Pseudotsuga menziesii
GAGGATAGTTTTAGACATGAAAGGAAAGGAAAATACACGTGTTGCATTAAAGGAAGAAATAAAAGAAGCATTCTTACATTGCGACAAGAAGGAAAATGAAAACAATCAAATTCAAACAGTGTTTCAAACAGAAGTTTTGGATGATTCCTCGCTGTGGCATTTCAGATTTCGACTTCTAATTTTTGGTGGGATGCAGATACTACACACGAAGAATATGGTGAAAGGATTTCCATTGATTAACAAACCACAAAGAGTTTGTGAAAGATGCATTTTTGGAAAGCAACATAGAGAAACGTTTCCAGATGAAAATTCATATAGACAACACACATCACTTGAGATCATGCACTCTGACATTTGTGGCCCAATGCAGACATCATCCATAGGAGGATGCAATTAATTTCTTAATTTTATTGATGAATCCTTAAGAAAAACATGGGTATACTTTTTGAAAAAGGATTTAGTTGTTTTCAATATTTCAACGCACTCCTGGAGAACGACAGTGGACAACACATAAAAATATTAAGGAAAAATAGAGGCCGTGAACATGTTACAAATGAATTTCTAAATTTCTGCAAAATCCATGGAATAGAGAAGAAATTCACTGCATGCTATACACCTCAACAGAATGGTGTCACAGAGATAAAGGAAAGAACCATTATGGATATGGCATGCAACATGATGGAAACCAAGCATTTTCCAATTTAATATTGGGCTGAACTAGTCGTAACTGTTGTATATATTATGAACCAGCGTTAACCAAAGAATATGAAGACCAAGGTTCCTCAAGAATCATGGATAGGTATGCATCATATTGTTTCTCATTTAAACATTTTTTTTTGTGTCACATATGATTATGTTCCAGATGAGATGAGAAAGAAACTAGACAAGAAGGGATGAAAATGTTATTTTGATGGCTACTCTGAAGACACAAAAGAATACAAGTTGTATGATCTTGTCGCAAGGAAATTAATCATAACTCGTGACATTCAATTCATCGACAATGAATCATGGGATGGAACCATTGAAAATAATGTCAAGATTGTGTCAAATGGTGAGCATGTGACATGGCGGCTAAAGTGGTTCAAACACCACATGTAATTGAACCGGTCGCAACACTGTTGAATCCCATGATAGCGCGACATGGTTAGGCATAAGGAATGTCGACATAAGTCACAGATCAAGCTACACCAACAAGCACACCAAGAGAAAAATAGAATCCATTAATTGCTTCATCAAGGTCGACATTAATAGATATGGTGAAGACAATAAGTCTATGTGAAATCTATGAAGTTGGTACACCAAATTACTTCTCTCTCTTTGTGTTATTTTCTATAATAGTTGATCAACTAACCTTTGAGGAAGATGTTAAATATGATTTATAGGAACAAGCCATTGATGAAGAAATAGAATGCATTGAGAAGAACCAAACATGGGAATTGGTAGATTTATCGAAAGATAAATATTTACTAAGTGTCAAATGGATTTACAAGACCAAGCAATATGCTGATGGGAATGTGCAGAATCACAAGGAAAGAATGGTTGCAAGAGGGTTCACATAGTAGCTCGGCATATATTTCAATGAAACTTTTGCACCTGTCGCACGCATGGATATAGTAAGAACAATTTTTTCCATTTCTGCACAAGACAAATGGCTTGTTTATCAAATGGATGTTAAATAAGAATTTTTGAATGGATATTTGGATGAAGAAGAAAATTTAGAAAACCACAAGGCTATGAAGTTCCAGGACAACAGAACAAAGTGTACATGCTAAAAACTGCATTCTATTGTTTGAAGCGACCTTTGAGAGATTGGTACAATCACATTGATTCCTACCTCACTCAGAATGGATTTCACATAAGTGAAAACAAAGCGATGTTGTACACAAGATTTAATGGGAAAGGTAACATGCTAATTGTGTTCCTGTATGTATACAATTTAATATTTACTAGTAATTTGGCATTAAAGAATTTAGAACAGTCATCTAAATTGAATTTGAAATGACTAATTTGGGGCTCGTGAATTTTTTTCTGGGAATTGAAGTTAAAAATTATGAAAGTGGTATTTTTATATAACAGTTTAAGTATAAAAGTGCATTTTTAAAAATATTCAATATGTCTAATTGCAAGACAACCCCAACCCCAGTAATAACAGGTTTTAAATTGAGCAAGGACAATGATGGATCGACTATAGATCCCACGTCGTTTAAAAGGGTTGTTCGCATCCTTATGTATTTCAAAATGACAAGACATGACATCATGTATGGATTAAGTCTGATATAATAATTCATGGATTCACAAAAAGACTCTCATTGGAATGCAGGTAAAATAATTCTAAGGTATGTAAGTGAAACAAAGGATATTGGCTTATTGTATTCAACCTCAAAAATTTTTGAAACTCATTGGATGCACTAGTAGTGACAATGGAGGAAACAGAGATGACAAGAAAAGCACGTTTGTGTACACATTTCATTTTGGTACAAATGTTGTGTTGTTGGACTCGAAGCAACAAGCCACAGTAACTCTATCTTCAGCAAAAATAGAATATGTCACATCTACAAGTGTTGCATGTCAAGTTGTTTGGATGTGGGTAATGTTAAAGGACCTGTCGCAAAACCAGCGAGAACCAAAAACTATTTTCTGATGCAACAGTTCAACCATTGCTTTGTCGAAGAATCACGTGTTTCAAAATAGAACCAAACACATTAACACAAGGTATCATTTCATAAGAGAATTGGTGAACAACAAAGAAATTTGTTTAGAATATTCCAGGTCTCGAGACCAGCTTGTAGACATATTTACAAAACCATTGGAAATTGATACGTTCCAGTATCTTCGAATTATTTAGGAGTGACAAGTTCTACAAAGTGAGTTATGTCATAAATATAGCAAGTTTCAGAGCATTAGTTTTAAAATCACCATCTGGTCATAATTAAGGGGGAGTGTTGGAAATATTAATTAATCACATATCCGTATCTGGTCTAAGATAAATTTGTCATAGTCTTTCACAATTCATTTTCTATAAGACAGTATGACACGATGAAGATTTCATGTCTCTCATAAATAAGTCAGTCGAATTAATTTGTGAAGTTACATTTTTAGGTATATAGTTATTATAGTATTTAATCTAAGTTGATAGAATTTTTTTTAAGAAGAAGAAGAATATTGTAAATATACAGAGACACATAGAGGAGAAGAGAAGTGTAAAGTGTGTGAAGAAGAAGAAGGAAAAACTCTGTGAAGAGTTTGAAGCTCAATATTCTCTATTTTTTGAAAGTGTTGAGAGCCGAAGCTCTGTAAAACTTGAAACATCCTTCTAAATTTCCATGTTTGTATTTACGACTATAGTTCTTTGTTGTGCCACCACAATATATATAAAACCACAAATTATGGTTTACTGCAATTTTTTTTTAGCTGCACATCTTCTCCATATTTACTTCAGTGAATGTTGTTTACATTTACCATCTCCTGAAAGACCGAAAGAATCCATAATTATTTGACAGCGTAAAAGTTCTAGTTTTATCCGCAGAGTGTTTGACACGAGTCTTATTTAATGTTTGGTTGTATGATATTATAATTGATTCACAATATAGTTGTGTCACAATTTATCCCAAGTTACCGTCGGTGAAAATTGTTTTTCATATCTTAAGTCTTTAGAGTAATACATATCGTCTTATAAAGTTATACCAAAAGTTGTTTGGTTGAAGTAGGAAGTTGGTCGCAAGAGAAATTCTCTCTCGTAGTAATTTAGTCGCAATACTTTCTATTAAATAAAAAGAAATGGAATGAAAAATTTATGACCATGTGGTAACACAATTCTACCCTTGGAACAACAGTATTTCCCAAGAAATGTGTAAAATGCCCAATTCCCTTCTCAGATCTGACGAGATATCAAGACACAATATCTAGTGACCTAAAAAATACAAAACCATAATCTACTATTGAATTTGTAGGGGTTGTAAACCAAGATATTTTGAAACTTTTCAAATCTTGATACAACTTCCTCCTAACGCATGCATTAGTTCCTTATCATAGAAGAATTATTATGAAGCATTTTCTTTGTTATATATCTCTTGGCAGATATTCTCCTGGAAATAATGCATGAATATATGGATATGAAGAGATTTGTTTTTCGGGATATTTTGAGCACTTTTCACTAATGTATTACAAGAGAGACTTTTACTAAGCCCATCGATCCCTCTTATTATTTAAATATAGGAATCCTTGCACTACTTTTCACTACTTGAAAATCAATTGGCTTCATGTCCTGAATTGTCAAGAGGATAATCTTAGAACACTTCCCAAGGAAATGAATGGTTTATATATTTTCACTTTGTGATTATGATATTTTTATTCATGGAGAGATCCTATTAATTAATAAAATCTTCATATGAAAAAAATTATGGGTTTCTTTGGACTCAAATTACTGACAATGCTCTCTGCAGTATCTTGTATGATTTTGTTTGACGTTGCAAGATATTCAAGAGTATATCTTGGATTATATGGTGAATTAAAACTTGGTAATTATAGCCAATTCCCATACTGCATTTGATGACCAAGAGATGAGGATTGCTCAGATTGCAAGTTGTCTATATTTATCCAAGTTATTTTCACAAGAAGTTATTTTTTTGAGAACTTGTATTCCTGCACATATTCATGCCAATTAACACCTAAAGAATATCATGATTTCATGGAGAAAGACGATAAGCCAACATCTGAATCTAAATGTGTACTTCCTAAAATTTACAGGTTGGTGAAAGACTTAACATCACACTGTATTTTTATAAGTTGCTTCATAGAGGAGGATACAAGGAAGGCATGTCATAAGGATTTGTAGATGGAAGGATTTTAAATCTATGCCAGTGAAGCTTTGGTGGAAGAAATTGGTGTGACTATAAGCTTGTTTCATTGATGACTTATTATGGGGCCAAAATTGAAGCATAAATTATTAGCAGAAATAACATATCTTTGTCAATATTTCATGGTATTAGGAAGCATGGGAATATAGAAAGATTGCATTCAGATTATCAAATTACTTTAGTGGTGAGGTATTTTCACTTGCATCTATAGACATGGGTGATCTTATTCACAAAGATCCAACTTGCTATTATGTGCTAGATGTTGTTGTTATTCCTAATGTTTTTTTTGGATGCTAAGGCCTTATATTTACCCATCAAAACACATTATATCAACTCATGAGTACAATACGTATTCATGATTCTTCAAAGAGAAGGAAGGGACAATTTAGTGGTTCAATAACTTACATAATCCTTTGACCACCGAGTAGTACATAGGTGAATACATACAAATATAGAGGTAGACAAGAGTTGAATACCCCCTCAGGCAAGTGATAGAAAGCATGATGGGTTGTCTAGATAGATAATCATAGCTATAAGGGTGGGATAAATCCTTTTTATATGCAATAGGTTTAGAAATAGTAAAATCCCAAGGTCCTACTTACTATTCGCTTCTGTACTCACTACCATCTATTGATTGTTGATGTTTTATACCTTGGAAGTTGTTCCCCTTGGTTTATTTTTCCTATGTCACTAGCAAAAAGGGGTCATGTCACATGAAATTTATATTAATGACTTGAGATGAGTACTAAATGCACTTTAGTGATTAAATTCTACTTTAAGTAAACATTTTAAAAGTGAGCGAATTAAAATTGAATTTTTGGACAAAAGTGATTTTATCGCAACCAATCATCTAATCTAATCTAGGCCCTTAGATTATATAACATTTCACTCACCCATCTGATTTTACCTAAAAGGAAAATTTCCATGCGAAGAGGCACTAGTTCATTTTTTGAGAGAGAGAGTTGAATTTCTTAGGAGAGAAAAACACAGCTGAAGGATTTTTCCTAGGATTGAATTTTGAGGCAAATGTAGAGAGATTTTTTCGGCATAATTTTTGAGGAAGCATTTATGTTCATTAATTGCAATCATACTGTACATGTCCATCAAGTAATTTTAAGTCAAAACAGGGCACACATTTCATGGTAGTGGGGGCATAAATTTTATGTTCCCGTGGGCCCAATTTTCAAGGAAGCAAACGGTAATGTCAGACTGTACAACGTTCATACACTATATATATAGAGTGTCCATACATTTGTTTAGGAGCATGATTTTTGAGGTGGTTCGCAAAATGGAAATTCTGATTTTTAATTTATTGAGTGGGCATGAATTTTGAGGCTGAAAGTTTATCTTGTTGATGAGAGAAGTTGTGACTGAAATTTCTTTCTTATGTTTTATTGTTGATAAATAAATAAATAATTTCTTTCTCACAGGTTTTCCTCGGAGGTTGGCATTTTTATTGGGTCATTTGACCAAAAAACTTTGAGTCTGAATTTTTATGTGTGAATGTGTTTTTACTACTTCTCATTAAAAGTTGTAAAAAATCCGTCATGTGTTTCAGTCATATTTGTTTAATAATGAGAATTGACTTAATTTGCAGCAAAAAGTAAATTCAATTGGGAATTAAAAAATGATTAAAATGGTGGTTGAAACTCGGTTGGGGGAATGAATTTTTTTTACATGGTATCGGAGCTTTGTTAGAGTAAGAACATAATTCTTATATAGTGAAAAATTTTAGAGAGTCAGTAACTTCTTTTGTCAATGGGAAGCACCTTGTTGAGACTTGAACTTTGTAGTGAGAATGGAAACAAGACTTAGTTTGGAGGATAGGATTAATGGAGCTAGAAATTTTGTCCCATGGATATATTGATTGGTGCTTATATTGGAGGAAAATTTGTTATGGGATGAAGTGGTTCACAATACTACACAGAATCCTATTGTAGTTCCTGCCTCCATCAATGCAAAAGAACATTATTCCTTTAACAAGAAGGACAAAAAGGATAGAAGAATTATTCTATATGCATTTAAAGATAATGCTATCCCTTCCAATTCTAGTAAAACCTATGCATATCATATGTGGGATGCTTTAACCATCTTGTTTCAAGTCTCAAATGATAATAGGAAAATGGTGTTTAGAGAGAAATTGAAGATTATAAAGATGTACAAGGCCGAGGGAGTCAATTCCTAACTTTTTAGGATATCTCAGGTGTAATATGAGCTTGCAGTAGTGGGCGAGGTTCTTTCTAGCTCTGAGCTAGTGATAACATCTTTGAATGGAGTTGTGAAGCCTTGGCCTATTTTTGTGGAAGCTATAGTAGCCAACGAGAACTTTCCTTCTTGGGACAAAATTTGGCATGATTTTTTTAAGGATGATATAACCACGATATTTCTTATGCATGGGATCTCTTCTGTAGGTAGGAAGGATGAGGAGAATGTGGGTCTAACTTCCAAGGAAAAGAAGAAGTTTTAGAAGGGCCCTATGAAGGGCCAGGATAAGAAGTAGGATGGAATGAAGAAGTAATTGAGCACTGTAAAGTGATTTTCGTGTCAAAAGCTTGGGAAATATGCGAGACAATGCCCATAAAAGAAGAAGAAGAAGCAACAAAAGACAATAGATTCAATAGAGGCTTAGGAGTTTAGAACTAGATTTGAGAGAGAGTTTTCTCGATGTCCTGGGAATGTTGATAGAGAGAGAAAATCCATCATCACCAGTGTAGACATTGATATCGAGGCAGAGTGTTCCTTGTTGACTGGCCATTGTTTCAGTGCATCAACAACCAACACATGGTATATTGAAAGTGGAGCTTCAAGCCGCATGACAAGTGCATGAGAGATGTTCTCTAAGCTTTCATTGGAAAGGATAGATGTGGAGGTAGTGTTCGCGGATGACAGGGTTGTCAGAGCTGTTGGGCACCAGACCATTACATTTCAGAGAGAGACCATGAGTCCCATGACCTTGAGGGACGTGTTGTTCATACTTGGGATAAAGAAGAACTTGATCTCAGTTTCCATGATCAAGGACAGGGTTCTTGGGGTGTCTTTCCTAGATGGACATATCCAAGGTTGTCGCAAGACTGTAGAACCATATTCCTCTTAAACCGTGAGAGTTATATGTGGGAAGCTATACAAGCTCTTCTTTCATCCCCAACATGCTTTGAAACATAGCAATGAGAGTGAATTTTGTGAACTATAACATAGCAGGATGGCTCATCTACATCATCCAAATTTGAGGATGTTGAGGTACATGGTTACATATTTGTGTGACTTCATCACCGAGCACAATTATGTATGCAAAGGGCGTTCTTTGGCTAAGTACAACAAGACTATTTTTATAAGTAGTGATAGCAGGTCAGCTGGAGTCCTTGATTTGATACATTCTTATTTGTGTGCTCCTATTCCATCTATTTATCTAATAGGTTTTGACTATTATGTGAAAATCATTGATGGTCATCCTAGGAAGACGTGTATCTACTTCTTGAGGAGAAATAAATCTGAGTATATATTGTAGAGGTTCCAAGAGTTCAAATCACTTATGGATAACAAGAATGGGAGGATTATTCGAGGAATCATATAATACAATGGGGGTGAGTATACCTCCAAGCATTTCTATGAATATTGCAGAAAGGAGGGAATTTGGAGATAGTTGACAATACCATACACTCTTCAGTAGAATGGAGTGGCATAAAGGAAGAAACTATCCATTCTTGGAGCAGCGAGACCCATTCTACATTATCAATCACTTCCTTTATTTCTTTGGACATAGGCATGTAGTAGAGCTCTATAGATGTTGATTAAGTTGTAATTGATTCCAACAATGTATGGTCATCGGTTTCAGCATGTCTTGGTTCCCCTTGAGGAGCCCCTGAGGGTTAAGTAATTGTCAGTGTCTAAGGAGACCATTTGATCTTGTCCAAGCCCAAGTTTGAAGCCCTTGGACCCCTAGGGACATTAAAAAAATACCTGAACACCCTGTAGAGCTTTTAAGTAACCCAAAGATGTTTTATGGTTCCCTAGTTGTTTCTATGGTTTCCAGTACAACAAATTATGCCCCAGTACACTTCAAAGGTGTCCTTGGTGGGTTGAAGAAGTTGGAAGAGTCCAAATGACCCTTTCAGTGCTCATTTGGTTTTTATTGAGGTCATGCTACCCTAGGAGATGGTCTAGCAACCCTCATGATAGATATTGACCCTTTAAGGTATCCTGGTGTGGTTGAGGTGGTTGAAGAAGACTATGAAGCCCTAAATAAGCCCTTGTACCCACATTTTATGGATTAAGGATCCTTTTCCCCTTAAAGTGATGATGTGGTCGTTAATTTCTTGATGAATACTTGGAAGCCTTGAAGAAGATATTTATGCTCGTGTAGCCATTGTTGGGGTCATGGAACCCTTGGATATGGTCATTATCCATTAGAAGGTCTCGCACCAACATATATGGCCACATGATAACCCTTGGACACTATATAATAATTGATGGTTCATTTGGAAATGATTTGCATCTTCGAATCTATACATATGGTGGTTTGTAAGATCATGATTTTTGAATCCTTTGATATGATGGAATATTTGTTCATGATGCCCTCATCACTTGGCGACGGAGTACTATGTGATGGGATTTAAGTCAATGGAAAGTATCTTGTTTAAATGTCATATAACATCTTTAAAAGAGTCCTTGACACCCTTGCATGTGGTGCCTTGGGTCTTGAACCATGGTGATGTAAGCTACTATTTTTGGTTATATGGCTATTACGATGTAGATGGAAGTAGATCCCACAGAGGTGCCTTGATATGTTGAAGAAGAATTTGACACTCTTGGAGTTGGTGGTATGGTATTGACACCCTCATGAGTGGGGTCTTTGACGTCCTGGACATATTGAATAATTTAAGGGCATTATACCAAGAAATTGCAAATAAATACATCATAGGTATATATTCCTCATCAATCCATTTCCATTGATATATGGAGCATCTTCTAACTCCTTACGATTGAATACATATGATTTTTTTAAGTTGATGTACCCCACCTTTTTGGGTGCAGCGACGAAACAAAAGAGAATTTAATTATTTGTAATTTTGAATTCCATATCAGCCCAGTTTGAGGTAATAACTTTCCTTTAATTAGGTTTATGTTATTATTCGAATATAAGTTGTCTCGGACGAATCTCAACTCGGCTTCAATTAGGTTTGTTTTGTTGTTCAGATATAACTTGTCGTCTTCAATTAGGTTTGTTTTGTTGTTCGGATAAAACTTGTCTTAGGTGAATCTTAAATCATCTTTAATTAGTTTTGTTCTATTATTTGGATATAATTTGTCTAGGGTGATTCTTATATTAAACTATCTTTAGTATTTTTGAAAAATCGCATAGCAAATAATTGACTAACTCTTTGAATCGGCGTATATGTAATGTCGAACGAGAGCAAAATAATAGAATTTAACATTCATCATATGGATATTTTAAATATAAATATTGTTATTTCTTTTCTTTAATTTAGTAAAAGTTACCGTTCATCTTTAAGAATCTCTATTTAATAACCATTTTATATGTATTGCTAATATCTTCTTTAAGTAAAAATACATTCATGATATGCCTATCTTAAATGCAAAGAGTATCTTACTTTTTTTTTTCTTTAATGGTTAAAAGTTGCCATTCATCTTAAAGCATCTCTATTTGTTAAACGTTCTATATCCATTGCTAAAAACACAAAGCTTCTGTAAATTATTAATAACCTATTTATATATTTAAAATTTTAATTATATATATATATATATATATATATATATATATATATAAGTAAGATATATACTTTTTAAAGTCAATTTCAAATATGTTATCTTTAAGCTCACTTAAGAGTATACTAAAATTTGATATTTTGCTCCTAATTATTGAATTTATTGTTCACTCTTTGATTGTATTTGTTCCACGTTTGTAGTATATTGTTATGTATAATGATAATGATGCCGGTTATTAATTTTTATTAAGAAGTTTGATTTA
This sequence comes from Pseudotsuga menziesii, assembly GCA_001517045.1. NCBI lineage: Eukaryota > Viridiplantae > Streptophyta > Pinopsida > Pinales > Pinaceae > Pseudotsuga > Pseudotsuga menziesii. The sequence continues at coordinate 265,836 of LPNX010805507.1, forward strand.
TGTTTTCTTAAGAGAATAATACCTATATCACCATAGTTGTGATGAGTTTAAAGGTTAAAAAGGTTAGTATTGTATAAAATATTTTCAAATTGAGCTCTAATGTGTATGGATGAAGGAATTCCTATGAGAGTAGCATCCATTATGTCACTAAGTGTCAATTTCGTCAAGAGTATTATTAGATATTCTTGATCATGGACAAAATATTGAATGTGAGTTGTTGTTGTGGGCACAATAGGAGCATGGGCCCTTCATCACAATTTTGTAGTTTATGTTCGGTTATAGTTCCTAAAATAATGGGCATGCATTATTATTCTTGCAATTAAACATATTAAATCAAGGCACACAACCCATTCACATAGTACACAAAAATTACCCTATAAACCCCTCTACAAAAGAAAAGCCATCAAACCACTAATATTTATCTCTCATATATTGGAAACACCCTTGACTAGTTCTTACAGTGGAGATTTATAAGCTTGTTGCAACTGAAGCATGGATTTACTAGACTTGTACAATACCAACATAGTGCAGTCGATACACTATTACATCTAATTATCAAACACTTGACCTTTTCAATACATCATATTTATAGATGCAACACATAAAATAGCTCATGGTACTTTATTGATTCAACCAGTCAACCAAAAAATTAAGCTTCTAATTGTCCAAGTGTTCATTCAATTTGTGCCATCTTTGTGCTCATTAGCTTCCCTATTGATTAGTCATGATCGACAACCATTCAACTATACTAGTCGACCCCTTGACCAAAATTCCACCGTATGTCAAATTTAATTCCAATTGACTTGATACTAGTTGATTATCAGCTTCGACCATTTATTTACATGCAAAGATATAACATGCCCAAAATTGTCCCACTTGTTGTCTTCTTTGCATAAACATAAGGTTTCATAGTTTTAGTTCACTTAATTACGGTTAACAAACCAATTGATTATGTACACTAAATAAACTTCTCAATGCTCATATGCTTGGCCGATAAGTATGCAATTCTCTTCAGAGTGCCTATGTTTTCCAACAACACTTTTTGGTTCATCACCTTATCTCTTACAAATTTACACTGAATGTAGTGCCCTGCCTAAACGGTAGAGCACTCGGTCCATTTCTCTGTAATGTTATCTATGAAGACATTTTAAATCATATTACAGGTTTATATCTATGTCTGTACTATTAGTTTTATAAACATATGAATGTACAATCATGAACTGGAAACATATTAACTAGAAATAGGAGCTGTACAGGTTTGATAAACTTCATGAATTTTCATTTGTAAATTAAACAATAATACCATGTAGAAATTTAATACCTAACTATCTGGAACTGAAATACCTAGGACCAACGATCGTAGTAGATCCAAGAGTTTGTTGTAGTAGATCCAAGAGTTTGCTGTAGACATTGTAGGCTCCTTTCTCTTCGAGCTTTCCATCCAACCATCCAAGCCGTGATTAACAAAATGATGTGCCACCCTGCCGACCAGCTCTCATCAGGTGCTGGCCCTAGGAAACCTATGGGTTTCCTAGCCCCCGAGCCCACAGACCAATAATACCGAGAGCAGCTTCCTCTCCATTCTTTTTCTCCTCAGTATCAGTCATTTACAGATATTCTCGTCCTTGAGTTGTCCCCCTCCTCAAGTATTTTCCTCTCCCTTCTCCTCATGCAGAGTCAAATCCCCCCTGAGATCCCCAAAATCCCCCTCCTTATACCTCCTTCCAGACCGCCTTCCTTCTTTCACCCCCCCTTCTTCCACAGCCTCATTCATTAATTTAGTTTATTCTATTCTCGGGCAGTGCAGTTCCATTTTTATTTTGTTTGACATGTGTTAGTTTCCTTGAATGGTATGTGTTACACAACCTAACCACATGTCCTAGCATTTTTACCTATGTGGCTTGCTTAATTTTATATTGAGCGGTAATGTAATGGTTTTGTTAATTATTATTTATTATTAACTAAATAATAAATACTTAATAATTAACCTTAATAATACGAAACAATAATAATAATTAGAAGTAAAATGATAATTAATATTATTTAACCAGCAATTAATCAATTGTAATCTAATGATTAATTGCTCGGAGTGATAGCTTTGTTTATTTTTAATTAAATAAAAGCACCTACTAATCAGAATGATAGCTTTGTTTATTTTTAGTTAAATACAAGCACTTACATTAATATGGGGCATTACATACACCCACCCTTCAGGAAACTTCGTCCCGAAGTTATGGTCAAAATAGTGATACTAGGTACATTTATAGGTTTAAAGCAATTCACAATTACTTAGTTAACCTATCAACTATTTAAATATTTCATACTAGCCTGCATGTGTGAGGTGTGCATGCATGGCCAATACATGCACAGGCTGCACATGTACTATAGCAAAAAACCCCTAAATTCTAACTGATACAATTAATATTTCACGCAACATGACCCACACACAGATATAATATGATTTCTTGTGACATTCGGAGTTATTTAACAATTATGTTCTTATTATTTAGTCAGTTAAGATTGGTACCTACCATCACTAATCCGGTATCATAATTGTCCAACATTCAACCATAATAACTAAAATGTCCACCCATCCTAACCTACGTCCGCATCCTCCCTATCCTTCCTCTGCTAGTATAGAAGTTGTTGTCGGCTTCACCGACCTGACCACATAAGAACCTAAGAGCGATAGCGTCGGATGAATAGCGGACCTAGCCTCTCCTAGCAGGTATCCGACCGTCGTCATCACAACAACATGGGGAGCGTGTCTCAGCACGGCCCTCCCATGACCTCGGGTACCCGACCGTCGTCATCACAACAACATGGGGAGCGTGTCTCAGCACCGCCCTCCCATGACCTTGGGTATCATAAAAACATAGGGTGGAACACATCCATCCCTCTCAACATCCTCGGGTCTATATACTTTATCAAAAACATACTTTGCTGCTATCGAGATTATTGGTCTGTGTCATCGTATCATCAATTTTGGTAATCAAGGCTCTTCTGCAGAAATAGGTACTATACCACACTTCATATAAAGTGTCCATTTATTACATAGCCCGTGTGTCCTGCATATTAGTACTTTGAAAACATACATTCATAATAACATCTCCATTCAATCATCAGTTGGTGCATATTATCAACAACATTTCCTTTCATTGTATAACTCATTAAATTGATCACATCATGGGTCGATATCCATACATCATTTATATCTATTACATTTCTCAATGATGAAAACATACACTGTCTTTATGAACAAAGGAATATCATGATAACTATAACATAGTAACTTCACAATCACAATCAATGTATCAACATAAGCATAGTAACATCTTAGACATAGTAGCAATATCTATCATGTCATAAATATGGTTTACTCAGTTGAACTAAGTCCAACGTTTACTAAGAAAATAAAATGTAACATGTCGATATGTCTAGTCAATTATGGGAATTACATACGATTATAAGAATGTATTATTATGCATAATATAGGTGTCTTACTACTAGAATTCATTAGTTATGGTAGTCCCACTTGGACCTTTACTTGATCAACCTGTCGATGTCATTTTACTATTGTACTTCTTTTATCACCTAATATATCTGAAAAACATATCCTAGTAACTACTTGTGTCCTCCTCGAGGATCTCCATTTGTAACATGCATCAAGGTTCATTATACCCTACTAGATTCTTATCAACAACAATTTATACAGTGTTCTATAGTCTTGTTATGATTAATAAGAATATGTTATAGCCCAAATATCCTTTATTTTGATTCTTCATTTTATGATTATTAAATTATTATTCTTTTTATATAGGGCTTGTTTAGGAATTGAATTATTTGTTGACTCTCTCTCTCTAATTTATACGACTTATGATCTCATAAATTTGTACGGCTTACGACTTTTCGGGATCCATATTCATAGTGGTCTAGTGTCTTAATAACATGAAGTCCACTATGTTTATTAATCAACTCTCATTTTTCAATAAATTTTCTTTAAATAGAACTCTTACACCATGAGTGGGGCATTATACATAGAATACTTACAATTGCACTACTTATTTCTTGGTAATTTTAATAACGCGATACACTTCTATAATATGAAGTTTAATTGTTAGTTTGCATGCTTGTCATCTAGTTTTCTACGACAATATCTGAATTCCATTTATACGTTCATCTCCTTCTATACTAATTCCTATTATTAGTCCTCCAACAATTGGCCATTTTGTACGAGTCGTTT
>LPNX010805529.1:0-11873 GCA_001517045.1 Pseudotsuga menziesii
AAGTGCGAGACTCAGTGTGTGAGATAATGAACCTAGCCGTACATCTATTTATATGAAAAATGAACCTAGGCTTTCCATTTTAATGTGTGTGGGATAATGTCGTAAGCGTCGCTTTCCATTTTAAATAATTAACCAATTACGACAAATTATTAAATGATTGAGCATTTTAAGCGCCGTCACTTAAGCGACGCTTAAGAAATTATTAAATAAATGGGCAATTTAACCGCCGTCGCTTAAGCGACGCTTAGGAGGATATCCGTCGCTTAAGCGACGCTTGAAAGCCTAGGTGTCGCTTAAGCGATGCTTATCCCCACCATTTCAAAAAACAAAATTTATCTTTCTGATTTTTGGCACGGTTAAAAGAAAAAATCCACGCACTGTCGGAAAAAACCGTTGGATTTTGAATCGAAATGTAGTAGTGCCACTTGCACCTTAAAGTCAATACATGCCATCTATATCCTAGGAATGATTTATTTCCAATTCTGGGTTGATCTTGACCACCTTTTGACCATCTAGAATTAGTATACAGGGCTTTACAGCAGATTCTGCTTTATTCTTCTTTTTCTGTTTTATTCTGTTTTTTCTGCTTTTCCTGCTTTTCTATGGATAAGATAAAAGCTAGTCAACTAGGAAACTGAGAGCTTTTGTTTCCAACTCATCCTCCATTAGTTTTTCTCCATTTTCTAGGATTAGCATGATATTTCCATCTCGTTGACAACTCACTCATGCTTTTTCCAACTCGTGAGGTCCTTGATAGATTTAGTAAGTGCTTTATCCACCTATGGGGGTTTTGCTATATTTTGGTAAGTCAGCCTTTTTGAGCTTTAAGAGTTGTTTCCATACAATTCGATTTTCCTATGAGGGATGTACTATTTATGTACACTAGTATTCATAATTATTCAATGGAAGGATACACACCAATATTCATCTCTTCATTCATGTGATTCAGTCTCTTTTCTTCTCTCTATTTTTCATGTGTATGCTTGTGAGAATTCTTAGTAGCAAGATCTATTTCCTGTGCTTCGTCTTAGCATCATTGCACATAGCATTGATCTATTATTTATACATGGTATCAAGGCTACAAGGTTGATCAAGTTCTACAGAGTTGAGGAGCACTTCCAGTCTCCTATCCCTCTCTGAAGAAGAGCTTGTCTAGCTTACAAGATTTTCTCCTAGTTTGTTTTGCAGGTTGCAGAGATTTTATTCTTGAGCACATCAATTCAGCAATATCGATTCTTCATCAGCTATAATTATTACTTCCTTCAACTACTACGAATGGAAAGCCAAAATCTCCATTCTATTGCGTAGTAGAGGATTATACAGAGTTACACTAGCTTTGGAGAATGAGTCCAATCCTGTGATTGAGAAAGCTAAGTGGCATAATAGGTTGGATGAAGCCTATGGATTGCTTTGCCTCTCTATTTATCCAGATTTACTCTTTCATCTAGATGGTTTGACCACTCCAAACCAAGTATGCACTCAATTGGAGTCTCTCTTTGGAGTTCAAGATGAGTTAAGAGCGCATCAATTGGAGATTGAGTTATTCTCATTGAGTCCAAGCAATTTTGAATCTCTTGAGGGTTTCTTCACAAAGTTAAAGTCACTTGTTCTAATGCTCAAGCAATGTGGGATTGGGAAAGTAGATGATCAATTGATCCTTTCCATTCTTTCAAAATTGGGTCCTGATTACTCAATTTTTGTGTCTACCTTTCATGCAACTAGGCTTGTTGTTCCTTAGTGGAAAATGCCTTCTTTAAATTCTTTTCTTGATTCACTAACAAAGGAGCAAGATAAATTGATCCATATGGGTGTCCTTAATTCTTCAAAGGGCAAGGATCATGCTCTCTTGGTTCAAGGAAGCAATAAATTCAAATCAAAGAGAAGCAAATTGTGAAGAAGCCAAAGTCAGAAATTGAAGATGAAGATTCATATGAAGATTTAATGAAGAAAGTTAGGAAGAAAGGGAGCACATCCAAGTGTTCTTATTGCAGCAAGGGTTTTCATTCAGAGGAGAAGTGTTTCAAGAAGAATATGGACATCATGTCTCAACTTCTTGGGAGTCACAAGATCGAAGTTCCAAATGAACTAGAGAAGCCTGCTGATTCCTCAAAACAATGTCATACTGCGCAGTTCCAAGGTGATATAACTTATGCTTTGAGTGACAGAGTTCTCTCCTTTTCTCATATCTCTGATATAGATTTATTCTCTGATATATAAGAATCAGAAATATCAGAACCTTTCTTTGATGATCCTCCTCTTAGTCTACTAGATTCATCTCCCAAAAATTGTGATTTTTCACTAGATATTGACTTACCTTTGAGAAACTCTTCCTCACAAGCTTGTATATCTGATTTAGAAGATTGTTTGCAGGATGATATGCATGTCATGACACATATAATACCACCATCCATACCATCTACCATACCTATGAATAATCCAAAGACTATACAAATCCCAAGATCACTAGTTGATTCCTCATTGGTCTCTTATGCAGTGATATTTATCTTACATGGTTTGAAGTCTTTCCTATATTTCATTAGCTGGTTATCCATGTCCTTAGTCATATTTGGACTGATATTAAACATGTTTGGATCTGTTATAAATACTTATTGTTAAGATCTTAAGCCCATCCATCATTCAGATTTTTACACCTATCAGTTTTCCCCAGTTGTTCATAATTTTCCTAGTCTAGCCCTATATCCTCATGGAGCCACTGAAGCCTTTGTCTTTGCTGTTCCATATGCTAATGTTTCTGATATATCAATGTTTTATCACCCTCATATCAGATCTATACAGGTGCTACAGCAAATTGGAATATTTACATGTGATTCACATCACAATTTTGCAACTATTCAGGGAATTGGGTGTGAAATAAATTGCCTTATTTTTTGTACTCTTTGGGAAGGAGTATGCACAGATCTCTTTTCCATTTCAGATTATGTTTGCAGATCAGAGTTTGACAGCAGTAAGAAGCATTCATATAATGATCCTACTTCATCAGATTATGAGATACAAGGAGTCTCTCCTCTTCCTTCTTGTAGGTTCTACACTTCAGCGCATGATCATGGAGTTCATGATTTCTTCAACAAGTCCTTCATCAAGAAGCAGTTCAGTCAGCTCATTAAAGTGAAGATGAAGATATTTTGAAGACACATTTCAAATTATGTGCCTTGTCCTATCTTGAGGGAGGATTTTCCCCATGTGGTTTTGCCTCTTTCCTCACTTTTCTGGACATAATAATTGTTAAAGGGTGACCATAGCCTTGTTGCTGGGCCCTATATGCATCTATATGCATCCATATTTTTTTTGGCATACCATCATAAAGTTAGACTTATAGGGGGGTGTAGGAATATATTAAACCCACTCACAACTTAGGATAAAATAATTAATCATTATTTGATTAATTATTCACCCACTAGCTTAATTAGTTGGCATCCACTTGCACCTTAAAGTCAATACATGCCATCTATATCCTAGGAATGATTTATTTCCAATTCTGGGTTGATCTTGACCACCTTTTGACCATCCAGAATTAGTATATAGGACTTTACAGCAGATTCTGCTTTATTCTGCTTTTTCTGCTTTTCCTGCTTTTCTATGGATAAGATAAAAGCTAGTCAACTAGGAAACTAAGAGCTTTTGTTTCCAACCCATCCTCCATTAGTTTTTCTCCATTTTCTAGGATTAGCATGTTATTTCCATCTCCTTGAAAACTCACTCATGCTTTTGCCAACTCGTGAGGTCCTTGATAGATTTAGTAAGTGCTTTATCCACCTATGGGGGTTTTGCTATATTTTGGTAAGTCAGCCTTTTTGAGCTTTATGAGTTGTTTCCATACAATTCGATTTTCCTATGAGGGATGTACTATTTATGTACACTATTATTCATAATTATTCAATGGAAGGATACACAACAATATTCATCTCTTCATTCATGTGATTCAGTCTCTTTTCTTCTCTCTATTTTTCCTGTGTATGCTTGTGAGAATTCTTAGTAGCAAGATCTATTTCCTGTGCTTCTTCTTAGCATCATTGCACATAGCACTGATCTATTATTTCTACAAATATATGTGTAGTGCAATGTTTATTTTGGCATAATAGGCCCACATAGACAAAATAAGACTAGTTTCCATTATCTCGTAATGGACTTGAAACCATTGGAAAAAAATCCACGGGATTCATCTATTGAGCAAAAGATAATTATTGAAACATTGGCAGATAAACATATAATGAAACATCAACATATTTAGAGGTTATCATATAATGAAACATATACAGTTGAATATATACAATTAACAGACATCTACTATGTAACCTTAAATGAATCATAAAGAAATTAGCAACAAGGTTGATAGTTGAGACAGGGTTAAAACATCATGATGACTTACCCCATGTGGTTGGTAAAGATATTAGTAGGTTGAATTCTATTGACAATGTTGTTGACTAGTTCAAATTTCTGGAAAGTAAAAAGGGTAAAAAGTATAGTGTTTGATGCTCCTTTATAGATTTTTGTTGTTGAGTTTGATTGGTGTATGGTATTGGAATGGATTGCATAAAATAATTTATGAATGAGTGAAATGGATTGATTTGGGTGTGATCCAATGGCTATGAAGCTATTTGTGTTGATCACTATGCTTTCAACCAGTTTAATGGATGATTTGATGAGTTTAATGGGATTCTATATTTTTTGATCCTTGTGATTTCAATTAGTTTAATGGATTATTTGATGAGACGTTTAATGGGAATATATATTTTGTTGATCCATGTGGTCATTCATTTTAATAGATTCCTTGATGAGTTTAATGGAAGATGTGATGAATTTAATGGGTTGGGTGTCATTAATTGAATTGGGTGGGTTTCATGGTTAAATCTCCATGCAGTTGAAGCTAGCCTCCGTTACCCCTAAAAATGTGAAATGTGCAAGTTGACGATGTGAAATTGTGCAGGTGAAGATGTGTGATGGGATATCTTGGCATTGTTATTTATGTGAGTCTGCTCCAAAGGCCATTCTATGTGGTTTAGTAGAGAGATAATGAGTACATGTGGTTTGGGCATTGTAGTCTCTTTTAATGATTGAGTTGATATCTTGGTCAGAGAACATTGGGATGTGTTAAGGACATGACTGCTTGAAAGGTTGTTATGTCAGTTATGAACACAGTTACTTAAATAGGCTATTTATGGACTATTGTGGGCCTAGTCACCACATGGGTCAATTTTACATATTTTTGGTTAATATATGAATATCTATATATGTCAATTTATTCAACAATTGGGTGTGGCGTGACCATTTCCATCACAATTATTGATCCATGATTACATATGTGAATCCCTCCCCTAATTAAAGAAGGTTTATGGCTAATTTAACACATAATAAGTAAGAATTAATTTAAGAATACTAAATATTGTTCATTTGTAGGGTGTGTTGCTAGATTAGGATCAATTAGCTAAAGTTCCCAACATAGCAAGCACAAAAAAAACCTAGGTCATGGCACTATTGGAGCCACTAGTGGGAACTCTATGATCATGGCACCTGTCATATTCATGTTGGATAAGGTATTAAGACAAGATATCAACTTTTGAATACCATAAAACCTTTAGATAATGAATCCCATGCATTTATTTCTCTTTTTATAATGTATTATAGCTAACTAAGAGAACAAATAAAGTGGAATCAACTTGGTTTTCAGACAATCAACTTTTTAGGAAAGGAATTCAACTTTTAGGGGTCTTCATGATGCTTAGGTAAGAGATTGTAAGAGTTGGTAAATATTAAAGGTCGAGTTCAACTTAGACAACCTTATCATAATAATTATTGATAGAATTAAATTCCTCATTAAAAAAAAATTTATTTAGCTTATCCTATAAGCATTGCATTCTTGATGACACTACTATACGTCGAATAAGATGCAATATTAAACAAGCCATGGAATCTCAATTTCAAGTAAAAGGATTATTCATAGGTTGGTAGCTGGAAATCCCTTTGGAATCCCAAAATACCTACTTTGCATGGCATTTAGTACATAATAACCAAACCATATTATGCAATCAAGTCCCAAAAATAACATGAAAAGAGTAGGAATAGACCAGAGAGAGTGATCCATGCCTTAATAATGAAGAAAAGAGGTGAATAGCAAGCCTCTTCAAGGGGTGACCTCTTTATATAATGTAATAAGTACACAAGACGAGACAAGTTGATATGATTCAAATGAAGAGGTATCATTCCTATATGCAGGAGATAAAGAGGTATAGTTACAACTAATGGGCCCAAGATGACATAACTAATATAATAATACTTATGACAATTACCACTAATAGACTCAAGTCGACATCAATAATATGTAATGAGCCAAAATATAAGGGTTAATGTGCCAACATTTAGGACTTAACATACCTCTCCCCTTTAGATAAGTGTTTTCCTCAATGCTTAATTAGTTGTGGATGCTTTTGTATGAAGGACTCATATTCCCATGTCAAATCTTTAACTGATAAGTTCTTCCACTTGATGAGGTACTCAATAATAGTCTGATTGCATAGTTGTTTAGTCCTTGTTTTAGTGTTTTGTTCCAGTTCCAATATGATTTTTCCTTCTTCGTCAAGCTCTAAAAATATAGTATGAATTGGGATCTTATTTCCTATTCCCTTATTTAAGCAAGAAACATGGAAAACTGGGTGTACACTTGAAGATGAAGGGAGCTCCAATTTGTAATCCATGCTACCAATATTTTGCAACACTTTATAAGGACTACAGTACTTGGGTGGTAATTTATTGTATGTATTTAGTTTCTTGAGTGACATTTATTTTTAAGGTTTCAGCCTCATAAATACCCAATCCCCTTCTTCAAAACTCCTTTCACTATGATGTTGATTTGCTTATTGTTTCATCCTATTTTTTGACATAGCTAGGTTTTCCTTCTGTAACTGGAGAACTTCGTGTTGGTTCTCTATGTGTTATTACATGGCCTGAAATTTAGATTTCCTTTTAAGGGAGATGTGATAGATGGAGGATGTTATCCATAAAGTGCCATAAATGGAGATATTTTTTTATGACATATTGACAGAAGTATTGTACCTACATTTTGCCAAAGATAACCATTTCACCCACTATGTTTGTTTATTAGATGCAAAACAACAAAGATATCCTTCCAACCATTTGTTCAATATCTCAATTTGGCCATTGGATTGAGGATGATAAGAAGAACTATGAGCCAATTGGGTACCCAAATAAGAAAACAATTCAGTCCAATTTTTTCTAGTGAAAATTGGATCTTTATCACTTTCGATAATCTTCAGGTTTCCATGTAACTTGTGAATTGTTTCCATGAAGGATGCGGAAAATGTACTTGCATTAAAAAAGTGAGAGAGTGCACAAAAGTGTGCATACTTTGTGAGTCTATCAAAAACCACCATAATATCATTCTTCCCTTCTGACTTGGTAGACTTGTGATAAAATCCATTGAGATTTCCTCCCAACGCTGACAAGGTATTTCTAATGGTTTTAAAAGACATGGAGTCTTAGATTTTCCACCTTATTTTGTTGGAAAACCAAACATTATTCCACAAAACTTTGAACATCATATTTAAGAACTCCTCAAAATAATTCCTTCTTGACCTTGTAGTACGTTTTTAGGAAGCCTGAGTGACCACCTATAGGAGTGGTGTGTAATTCCAAATGGATATTTTGTTTGAGTTGGGATTTCTTACATATAGATAAGCAATCCGTATACCATAGTGAATCATTTTTCCACACAAAATTATCTGATACACTAGGATATTTTCATAACTTTTGAATGTGTGTCCAAACAGATAGGTCATTCTTCCATTCTTCCCTTGCTACTACTAACTAGTTGGGTTATATAATCGAAATTACACAAAGTAATGCCTCAACATCCTCATCTTTTATGGAGAGTGCATCTTCCACTACATTCTCATTCCCTTTTTTATAGATGATTTAAAATTCATATCCCAACATCTTGGTTAACCATTTTTGTTTCTCTTTTGAAGATAGTCTATGTTCCAATAAGTATTTAATACTATCATGATTTATTTTGACCTTGAAGTTCCTATCTACTATGTAAGGATGCAATTTCTTAAGTACATGTAGTATTGCCATCATTTCCTTCTCATAATTGGGTTTCTATAAATTATTTCCCTTGATTGGTCAAATTTCGAAATCAAGGGATCGTTTTTCTTGCATTAGAACAACACTGATTCCATTTCCTGAGTCATCACATTCGATAATGAAGGTTTTTGTGAAGTTCGGTGTGGTCAAAACATGAGCTTTGCACATTGCCTCTTTAAGTTGTTAAAATGTGTGAGTTACCTCTATAGTCCACTAAAATGCTTTCTTATTCAGTAATGTTGTTATAGGTTCTGCTATTATTCCATAGTTTCGAACAAACTTGTGGGAGTACCCTATCAAACCTAAGAATCCTCTAAGATTCTTCAAGTTTTTGGGAATCGACTAGTCCATCATGGATTTAATTTTGTTTGGGTCTACCTTGAAACCTTCATGAGATACAATATGACCTAAATTCTCTACCTCCTTTACCCCAAAGAAACATTTGGAAGGTTTTGTTAAAGAAATGTAACTTCAGAAGATATTCTATTTTACTTTTATTATATTATTATTATTCCTCCTTCAAGATATGTCCTTGATGTAATTAGTGATGTAAAGTCTTGAGGTAAAACCTCAGTTGTAAATCACGTCAATAGTACTGACATAGGTATTATATAAATGTTATTTTGAGTCTCCTTAGGTAAGTTAGCCATGTTTAGAGAAACAGGATGACCTAGTTAGTTTAAGTTGTGACTCACATGATGAGTATAAATAGAAGAGGCACCTCATCTGTATACACATCTCACTCAAGCAAGTACGAAAGAGAGAGAGGGAAGAGATTCGATGGAGAGAGGAATTTGTTGGTATTGTTCTTGGTATTATTCTTAGGCTTGTTCAATGTACTTGGTCTAATTCTATATTGAGGAAGTTTTGTTGGTTTTTCTCACCCAAGAGGGTTTCCCATGATAAATCTTTGTGTTATCTTCGTGTTGTTGTGCTTATCTTTCTTTCAGATCCCCCATGACATATGGTTATGATGTTAAGATATTAAATGTTTTAATATATTGTATAACCATTAAAATTTTAACATGGTATCAAAGCTACCCTGAAAGAAGTGATTGTGTAGCCATAACACTGCTACTACTGCAATTGTAAGACATTAGGGCTTCATGCTTGAAAACCTAGAAGGAAAAACCTATTCATCTAGGAATTCTCGCTACAACTCTCTTTTGGTGAAGTTACAAGAACTGAAACTTGGACATTATAAATATGGAATGTTGATGTGCCTTGTGTGTGAGTTTCAACCTCATATTTGTTATACTTTAGGAGATATGATCCATGCAAATAAGGGTTTCAGCCTCTTCCAGAATTCAGTTTTAAACATGTGGCCTAGGGAGAAATGCTATATCTAGGGATAGGAATATCCAAATATAATTTAGTAATATTTTCCAGAAAGTGAACGGACTTTAGTTTCTCTGATGCGAGTTTTATAACCCAAAGTTGAAACTATGACACATGGTAGTCTATACAAGTTATCTATACTGAATCAATCCATAAACATGTCAAGTTGGGAAACATAGAATAAGTTCCACTTGGTGAATCCAATATTGCTATAACATATGGAGTTGGAAAAAGGATAGAGGATACTACCTCGAGACAAAGTTTCATACCTTGAGGAGCATAAATTTCTGAGATACATCATAATTAAGACCAGACAGTTTAACAAAAGAAATTAAAGAAATAAGGGCTTCCTGTTCTGAGCACTTTTCTCCACATATTAGTTGGAAAATGAAGACCGTCTAACTCTCCCTATGAGGGTGCATATTTATCTGGAAGAAGTTTATAGTTCTGTGGATTTTCAATTTTTGGCCTAACACTACTGCTGAGAAAACTAGGGCATTAAATATTTTGCAATTTTCTCCACATATTTGGGAAAAGGAGTATACTTCTCAACTCACCTTGAGGAGGCACATATTTCCATTCAATCAAATTTTCAATTCACTAAAATTGAAAAATTAGGGTTTCTCTATCAAACCCTAGGTCCACCAAAAGCAGTCTTTCAAAAAAGCCTTGGAACTAGCATCTAGTTGAGGCACTCTCATTGGTAAGTTCTATTCTCTCTATTTCCATTTGAGGTTCTCACTTTTATTAGGATGAAAAATAGTACCAAGATTAAGAAAAAGCTTGAAGGAGCTGAGAACTTCTAAATGTGAAAGTATAGAGTGTTTCTCATACTAGAAGAGCATGACTTGGAAGACTATGTGAAAGGATGAGTTGCAGATCTAGAGGAAGATGAGGACAAATCTAAGCATAAGAAAAACTTGGTCAAATCCAAGAGGATTATTGTAGACTCTATCAAGTACCATTTGATCCAACATGTATCATCCTTAAATATTCCCAAGAAGATGTTCGATGCCTTGACCAACTTGTACGAAGGAGAGAATATCAATAGGAATATGATCTTGAGAACTCAACTCAAGGGCATGAATATGCAAATGTCAAAAATCATTCAATCCTACTTCTCAAGGGTCTCCCAGATTAGGGAGAAACTAGAATCTATTAGAGACAATGTATAGGAAGTAGAAGTGGCGATGACTACCTTGAAAGGTCTCCCAAGATTTTGGGAATCATTCTAGAATGAATCTTATCAAATTCAGTTGGAGATGGGAGTAATATACGCAAGAAGAAGCTCGATTGATAGAAAGATATGAGAAGAAATAGTGGAAGGATGCTACGATAGAAGAGTACTAGTCAATCATGAAGACTGATGTCATGGACCTAAAGGGAATTCTATAGTGTCTTTCGAGTAGATCTACAAGATCAAGAATGCAACAAATTGCAGCATTGAGAAATACAAAACAAGGTCGTGGTTTCTCTTAGGAAGAGAGAGTCAATTATGGTGAGACATTTTCTTCATTTACCAAACACACTTCTCCAATGAAGTACAAGTGCATATCAAGCAACCTCCTGGACTTAGGAATCTCTATAGAGAACCACATATGCGTAGAAGGATTTGTACAGGCTCGTAAGGCACCCATGGGATCACACATTCAGTTACATAAGGAGCTTGAGGATCACCGAGAGTGATGGAGATCTCAACCTTTGCTAAAAGGTTGAATATGGAAGCCTATAGGACAAGAAGCTCGTAGATGGGTGCAAGAGGAACTTGCAACAAAGTTCAAGATGAAGGATCTTGGTATCCAATGACCTTGAGAGATGAAATAGATGGATACATAGAAGATAAACAGTAGAGGAGACTACCAATAACTCTAGTGAAGAATGTATCGATGCAGAGAGTACAAGATGTAGAGGGAGGATGGTTCTCTGCTTCAAAGGGAGTGACTACAATAGATCTCATATTTCAAGAATATTGACATTATTCTTGGGATTAGAGGTGTGGACAAATCCATGGGATATTTTCCTTATCCAAGGAAAATATGTGGTTGATATCCTAAAGAGGTTCGAGATATTTGATTGCAAGTATATAAATACATCGATGACATCAAACTTGATTTTGTTGTGTGATCCTACCTCATATATAGTTGATGCCACAATCTATAGGCAAATGATCCATTTGTTGATGTACCTAACGAACATGAATCCAACTATATGATTTGTAGTGAACACTTTGAACCAGTACATGATTGAGTTGAGAGGTGTTCACATGGTTGCGAGGAAGCACATATTGAGGTACCTAAAGGGTACAATTGAGTATTTCCCACTACAACAAAAACTGGATTTAGCATCTCTTTTTGCATCCTTTTTTGCGTCTAGACTATCTTTCAGTGTATTTTTCTTCATTTTTTGGACAAAATGGC
>LPNX010805529.1:13554-69210 GCA_001517045.1 Pseudotsuga menziesii
GTACAACAAACCATTTCCCAATGGGGCTTCTGCTAAATCAATCTATGGATTCAGGGTTATGAGTATCAATTTGATCCCTCTGGTCCGTCCCCAATTTGGCCATGAGAGGATTTAATTCGGTCATGAGAGGATTTAACATTATTCCGCCCATGAGGACTTCTAAGGGCACCTAGTTGGCAACGTGGGTGTCTTGATTCTCGGGCCAGGACGTTCAAAGCCTGGATTTTGGGGATGGATCAAAGTAAACTAGGAGCTCTACCGCTGTTGATGCCTCTACTGTCTCTGTCTTAGATGTTGCTCTCTCGTATACTATATAAGATATACCTATGCTGGTGGTGCTACTGATGCTAGGTCACCAAAATTTAGATCGCTATCTCGCCCTGCCCATGGAACAAGAATTTGGTTGAATCTCAAGTCTGTCACATGCTCAAACACATGGCTCAAGTTCATTAGACTTTCATGACTTTCATGACTTTATATTAGATGACTAATAATGAGTCATATATTTAAAAACACAGCACGGTAATCTTTGGTGTTTGTTTGTTTGAGGCTGTAGTTTTCATTTCTATGGATTAAGCTTGGTATGCACTAAACACTTTTAAGTTTATTGATAGTCTAATCAGTGCTAGACACTCTTTTAGGAAAAGTTGATGGTAAATGCATTACCAATCTTTCTTAACCAAAACATAATTAGGACTTTGCTTTACAATAGCTTAAAAAATTAAATATTATAAAGAGGATAATTACATCCCTTTTATCTCATTTTTTATGTAAATATTTTTTTTTTCAAATCCAGCTTTCTTTATGATCCACGTTACAAATTTTGAAAGAGAAGTTTATATAAAACTTAAAGATTGTATATAAAACATAAAAGATTCTTGGCAATAAAAATATTCTTTTATCTTTCTGTTAGAAAATATTCTTGCAGACAAAATAAGAGATGATATTTATTCATGCCAAACTGCGCCCCCATCTCGAATTCATAGATAACAAATGGGTTGAAGCTTCCAAGTTATGCACATTACCAGGTTAAGGCATGAGAATTACTCTTTATTTACCTTAATAGCACTGTCATGTCTTCCTTTCAAACCCTTTGGAGATATGTGTTGTATCATGACATGCAATTTAACCAATAAATACGTGAAAACATTTAAGAGATTTTTAGTTCATACTGAATAATGATGTAATTTACAAGAGGCACCATAGTTGCACCGTCCCATTCTCAAATAGTTTCTGGATCCATTTTCATTCTATACACAGTAAATAATAGTAGAGGAAAGATTACATGACCAAATTATACTTTTTATAGATTCCATCATATTATGTAATCAAACTTACATATATCACGACTGAACATGGTAGGAAGCTGTGGATTCAAGAAAACCAGTTTTAACCAAGTGAGTATTGTTTTGAAACAATATTAATATATTATGTAGGGCTATATTTCCCATACCATTCTTTATGTAACACATATTGCATTTCCCGTCAAATCTATGTGGAGTATATGCATTATAACTTGTGTTAAGGGTCAAAGGATAACTGCAATATCAAAAGGCAACATTGTATTATTACAATGTAAATGATAAATCTTCTTCTAGAAATTCCTCCATTTAATGAGATAGTGTTTAATTGTTCTGGAGTCAAGTTTTTATATCTCAAAGTTGGGATACCCTCGACACAATATATTCGCTAATTTTGGGATAAAACGACCTACAAGTCAAACGGGAAAATAATCAATACGTGCTCAATATCACTTTGAGGAGAGTTGGTCTTTGAATTTAGAAATGATAACTATTGGTATTAAAGTGTCCACCTCTAACAATTGTTATCACAAATAGCTTCAACAAGATTCAAGAGAGATGGATAAGATATTTTCCTTGCAATAAGCTATAGATTCAAAAGAGATGGACATGATATTTTCCTTGCAATAGGCTCTTTGTAACTTATTGTAAAAAAATCACCTTTATTAAAGCAACAATGTTTTTCATTTTCTTTCTTACATTTGTAGATCACACATGAAGTTGGAGCCACCATATATCTACCATTTTAGAAAGAATAAAAAGGTTAATTACTGAAGAGCAGGGTCGAAGGGGAAGACAATGAAGAGAGGAGATCCAAACGCTGATGCAGAAGAGTGAAACTGGAGTTCAATTAGAGTTGTAGGATGTATTATTCCTGGCTCATTCAGTGAGAAGGGAAGCTAGGGCTACCATCAAGAATAGTGACAAAATTCCACAATATGTATGGAATCATTTGGAAATATGAAAGAACATAGTAAAGATAGGGTTTCCCTGCTTGGAATCTCTAAGAATCAACAAGTTGTCATGGAGGATGGAAACAAGCAACAGGAACAACTATAGCATCAACGCAACCAAATGAGTTTAGAGAAGCTTATAGAGAGATATAAAATAAGATAGATAATTTTGTAGTGTTTGACAAATGACCACAAAAGTAGGCCAACACGTCTAAAAAGTACATCCAAAAACTAAAAGTTAAAGTACAACACGGGATTGCAAAAGTATCTCATAGAACAGTGCCAAAATAAGGAGATTTAATGTCATAACTAACAGGTAATCAACTAGCTAATAAAGGTAACTTAAGAAGCATAAGAAGTAAAGTGTGGGTACACAAAAAGATGATGTGAAATAGCTAAAGTGTTGAAAGTAGAAGGAACTCAATGCTAAACAAGATGAGATGATGTCAAGCAGTGCTTGATCTGGCTGCTAGTGATGAGTATGGGGGCCAAGGGATGATATCCCCATCAAAGGTACCAATCATTATGAAATCTCTAATGCACTGGATGATGATGTCCTTTGTGGTGTGGCCAGGAAGAGTCAGCCTGGCTGTATAATCTTAGTCAAAGAGCATAAGAGGGAGCCCTGATCTCCTAAGTTCTAACATCCAAGCTTGTGGAGAAGAAAGTCTAGATGGAATCCCGGATACACTAAATGTAGGTGTCACGTCCCCATCCCTCAGACTGGCGAAGAGGACGCGAAAAACACCAAGCATACGGGAAAACAGCCCCATGAAAGATAAGAACAGTTATCAATGCTGAAATAAAGGCTTAAAAGAAAGCATAACAGGAATGCTAAGATGCGTAATCCATCATAACAGGATGCATAATTCATCAATCATACAGCAGAAGCAACATGTACCTTCCAGCATTCATATGTTCATTATAATTCATAAAACAATAGATTCAATTGCAGAGATAACACAGTCAAGATTACTTATCTTTTTGATGAAGAATCCCGCAACCAGCTACGTCGCTGCAACGTTCCACCCAACCATAGGCCAGCGTGCTCATCAATCTCTCAGCAATACTGCCACCCCCGAGCTGGGAATGATTCCTCCAAGGATAAGGGTCAATGCAGGCTTACACATAGCTGAGGGACACAATCAGCAAACCAACACCACTGGGTTTACCAGGCCATCAACAAATTGGCCAAGCCAGCACAGTCCAAAGGACAACCACTGCATACCAGCAGCAAAACAACCCTTCACAGCCCTGTGAAGAAGCAAAGACGACTAGGGATAATCCCAAACAAACGATGAGCACAACTCAAGCCCACAAAGCAACATAGAGTTGTTCTTGGCCCTACCGTGGCCCAAACAACTCGGCTGCACCCCAAAACTAGGGTACTTCAGCAGCCACAACCACACAATGAATGATAGCAGTAATCCGCAGTCCCAAAACAGGGAAACTCAGCCAACAGATTGGAAATCAACAGTGGCCCAAAATGAAATTGAGCACCACAACCAACAAAACGTGGGGAAGACAACAGCCCCAAAACACAAGCAGGGAGCACGACTCACAACATGGGAAAATGACCCAAATAGTCTGTGCGTGAGGGAACTTGCACCAGACCACAAAACACAGAGGAAAACATACCCGATTCCACTATGTAGAAAATGTGAATGGCCACTGAAAGGTAGCTCCTTTCCTAGCTGCGTGAGATCCGGCAGAACCACTTCCTGTGCGTGAGGAAAACAACACTAACCTCTGCGTGAGGAAGATGAACAGACCACGATGGGGAATGAACAGACCGAGGAGAGAATGCGCTGTGGGGAGAATGGAAGGTCACATGAGAGTGGAGTGCAAGCAGTCGTGGGTGGAGTGGGTGTGTGGGAAAGGGACTGACAACCCTGCCACCCCACTCCCAAGGACAGTAACTGCCCCAACCACCAGCAGCCATAACTCCTCAACTACTCCCCAAAACAATAAAGAGGTTGACAAGGGAAGATGGCAAAACAAAACAAGGTGCCAACACATGGGTTTTTCCCCCATAAACCAAGGTTTGACATCCCCCACCCCTTATCCTTTGGAACCATGCCCTTTTCATTCAACGTTGCACTGCCGTAGCTGGTTGTGGTTTTAGTTTTAATTGATGTGCGTATTTACATGATGCTGAATTATAATGTGCCAAATGGCACGATAAACCATCGGCAACTATCCCCATTGCCGAAACACACACACAACCAAATCGATGGTGGGGATTTTGCCTTGAGCTCCTCACGATGATTAATTACAATATATACATCATGCAAACTGGGTCAAAACTGGGGAGATTACATTCCCCTCCCCCTTGGAGTAACACCGTCCTCGGTGTTCCATTACATATATATACAATACATATATAATTGCACATCAAAATTTCAAAATTGCAGATCTGTCCCACGTTCAATCATTTATGTTGAACGTTCAAGACCAAGCCCCTCGGCTTCCATGGACTTCTCCTGCTGGTTCTCAGCTTCCAGCTGATCCCGAAGTCTAGGAACTTTGCGGCTATTGCCTTCATCATGTTCCCTCATTGGGCAGTCCCGGCGTAAATGATGTTTCCCGCATCTCCAGCATCTCACTGGCTACTTCATCTTTACCTGCTCAATTTCCTTTGAGTCTTCATGCCTGGACCGTTTCCTATCGGGTCGCTTGGACAATTGTCCCATCGCTGATCCACCTTCCTTTCCTTTGCTGATTGCTCCCAGAAGGCTTTTCACCTCCCTTTGCAAACCAATAGAGTCTTGCAAAATATGGTGGTTCATTTCACTCTGCCTTCTCTGTATCTTGAGCATCTCCCCAATATTTTCTTGGGTCTTGGCAATCATTTGAAGGAGACTTCTAGCTAAGTCCAACAACTTTTGATCTGCTGCCATGATCAATGTGCACCACCTGGTTTCACCTTTCTCACCTGTGCAACGCACCATTGAAATTCTATCAGACCAAGCATAATATAGACATTAAAATTAGTCAGTTAATTACCCAATTGGCATGACAGTCCAAGTCTCATCAATGAGGCTTCCATATTTTCCATGCCTTCCCAACAAGCACATGAGCTCATTCATGTCCATTCCTGGGTAGGGAATTAACTATTCCAAGATTCACAAATTTACTTAAGCAAATACACACATTTCATTCTCAATCATACATGCATTCAACAATCTTTTGTTTTCACAATGCATAAATACATATATCTATATCTATATCTATATCTATATATCTACACACACACACACACACACACACACACACACACACACACACACACACACACACACACACACACACACACACATATATATATATAATCAAAAGGCAAGAGAGAGCAGTAAGAGTTTTTCCCCTCTTTATTTTGTTCCATCCGGGAACCCACACCACTGCTATGGCTTTTCATGCTCTCAGCCTCTTTCACTTCACCGTGAATGCTGGACTAATCCTTCTTGTCATGACACTTAGTGTCTTCGGTCTATTCCAAACCTCTAAACCATGGAGTCTCTCCACATGGTTAGTCTCGGCTGCTAGAAACCTCACAGTCTCACTAGCACCTTTTTCATTACCGCTCATTCTGAGCTCTCCAGGACAATCACATGTCCACATGCACCCTTAGGATGCTCTCATAGTCCTCGCTTCCAGCAACACCTATATTCAACATTGAATAAATTCACATGTTTAGTTTATTCTCATTAGTTTTATCTCTAGAACAAGAGCTTAAAACATCATAACCAAATCATATACACATGTATATTCATAAGCAAAATAATCCAATACTTATCTGTATTGTGCGTTTCCTCATTCGTCCACAAGATCCTGCTTCGCTTTGCAAGCCTTGGGATCGCCTATGGACTTAGATGTTAGGTCAGCACGCCAGCTGCTCCACAACATCAAATAATTAACATCCAGCCAGTACATTCTCATGTCAACTGGGCTTGGAACTTTACCGTGACCATTTCCAGGTCTAGGATCTACTATGGATCCTCAGGCATATCTTAGCCCAACATACACTTATACCAACATACACTTATATCAACAATAATACATACACTTATATCAACAATAATCCTTACTCCGCAACCCCTCACAACAACCATTTATCTTTTGCCTTTAGGGTGCAACACCCAACTGCATCTATTTAGCCTGTCAACACAAGCAATAAAAGCAATACAAGAAAACTTCATCAGCGTTATCACATTTCACATCATTCACTATCAAGTATTGAGACACCAGTAGTGCGTCCACTCCCTAGGGTGTAATCAATATTGATAATCCTTTCATGACTCAACATCGGAAAAGTGTGCACCCTTTCCCGGGGTGTGCCATGTAGGCCCTAATCATACTCAAGCAATCAGCCATCATGGAAATAAACCAAAACATGTTATGCATATGGAATTTAACAATTAAACATGCATATTCTTAGCAAGGGTCACAGAACACTTATCCATTTGCCGTCGTAGTATGCCTTTGTTAAGGAGGAATGGAGGCTCCTTCCCTGAGTTAACAGTCCCTCAGTTTGCCATCCCAACTCCTTTTTACATTTCACATTCACACATGTCTTACCGACATAACCCATACCATCTCGCTCATGTTACTACCGAACATGCAGTGCAGATGAGACATTTCAAAATGTCTAATGGCGTTTCACCCGAAACCCATTTTCAAGGGAAAACCTTCCCATGACGTTTGGCTCTTGCAGGTCATCACACATGATCTTCCTGCAGTGTGTATCCCTGACACATTCATCAAATAGCCAAACAGTCAATAATTACCTGATACTACAATCCAAATTGATCGTTCCATAACTAAGCAATGACATTAGCAATCAAATTCATTAGGAATTTGCAATTCTATCTACTACAGAAATTGACTTGTTCAATTGTGGGTTTCTTGTAAGCAGCACTACTATGCCCATTACAATTTTATGCTTACTATCATAACATGAATACCCACTTACCATGCGTCCCTCCTGACACAATCTTACACAAGCCAGCAGTGATTAGTAGTCGTCAGCAATTCCTTTAAATTCGAAATTCACAATTCAAATTTAACAATCCAACTATTATGCACATTAACTATTTTCACAACCATGAGACTCTTCTCATAAAGTTTGGCTCTTTTTACATGGTAGATTATGGCATTGGTCAGGGTCTTACCTCTCATTGCCATGCTCGAAATAATCTACCTGAAACCTGAGCTTCAATCAACCAAACACAATCTTATGCAAGCCAATAGTGGCT
Organism: Pseudotsuga menziesii; assembly: GCA_001517045.1. Lineage (NCBI taxonomy): Eukaryota > Viridiplantae > Streptophyta > Pinopsida > Pinales > Pinaceae > Pseudotsuga > Pseudotsuga menziesii. The sequence goes on from LPNX010805529.1 coordinate 21,064, forward strand.
AGTGGTTGTCAGCAATTTCTCAAATCCGAAATTCACAATTCGAATTTCAACAACCTATTATGCATACCAACTATTTTTACAACCATGAGACTCTTCTCATAAATGGTAGATTCTGGCATTGGTCAGGGTCTTACCTCTCAATGCCATGCTCGAAATAATCTACCTGAAACATAAGCTTTAACATCCAAACACAAACTTATGCAAGCCAGTAGTGACTAGTAGTTGTCAGCAATTCCTTAAATTTGAAATTCACAATTCAAATTTAATAAGCTCTTTCACATGGTAGATTCTGACATTGGTCAGGGTCTTACCTCTCACTGCCATGCCCGAAATAATCTACCTGAAACATGAGCTTCAATCAACCAAACACTTGGTAAGTCTAGATGCATATAACCTTTTTCATTGCTACAACCATTACTGAAGCATTTTCAGAATTTATAAAATTTGAATACTTCCAGCGGGTAGTCACATCAACATTGCCAAAACTCATTTACTTCATGCAATCATCATCATACTAACATTGCAAGGTATAGTCATATCATTCATGCAATTAAATGAAATGTTTAGATACTCCTTACTTCACAGGCATATCATTCATACCACCTTGCTCTTCCACAGAGCATTTCTGGCGGCCAATTGATCATGACTATCCTGCATTCATAACAACCTTTAAAACAGTTCCAGAATTATCATTAATTCATCATTTCAGTCATTAGTCATTCATATATCTCATGCATTCATCTCAATGCATTCAACATACCACGCATGGCCTAACCATATCCACTTCATATAGGATGCATTACTATAATCAATGTCATCATCATATATAGGTATGACACCTTCTACATTCCACTATTCACATGGTATGAGGTCTCTTACCTTTATCAATCTAAGCAAACTCTTACCTGCATGGGTCTTACTTACACCCTTGCCGTGTCCAATTTGGTTGGTCCTTTGCAGGAGATTGCCGAATTTGCTCACCAACTTTTATCCTGGACTTGTTGCCTTATCCCTTTCCTCATAGGGTTGCTGGTCACATTCATCAGCATCAACAACATATTCAGCTAGGTCCATGTCATCATTGGTTTTCCCACTAATTCCAACATCAAAGCAATGGTTATCATTAGTGGTTCATTATATATAATTTCCAATATTCTTACCAACATGCAATATCCTATGTATGCAATACATATCCTCATGCATTTCAAGCATAAACTTAGGAACTGTAGTTATAATCAGCAAGACAGGGTTTTAAGAAAAACTTCCCTTTTCAAGTCTTTCATCCTGGCATGGAACTACTCTTCCACACAGCAGCTGATTGACTTCATAGTCCTTGCTACCCCTGGGCATGCAACTGTCCAGATTTTTCCATTTGATAACAGCGGCCATCATTAGCACTTTGCTGCTTCATGCTCAGATTCTTGTCACTTATCCTTGTTACCCACTGGATAATCTTTCCAACACCTATCCACATGCTTCATTCCGACCTTGGATGTGGAAACCACACCACTTCTAAGAATGAATACTTTCACCCGTTTTAGGCAAAACACACAACTGTATTCGGGTTTGGAATATTAACTTCAGCCATTTGTAGGAGCAAGTCTAGGAAGATTCAGGAAAACCTTTCTATTGGGCGAAGTCAGTGCATACAATGAGGAACACTCATTAACTTGCGGATCTCATTTCTGATGCACCGTCCATCTTTTATGAATTCTGGGTTCTACTAAATTGCCCAAAACATAGAATCTTCTTTTCACAAGGACGACTGTCTCCAGGGACGAAGGGGGTCAAGCCATTATTTTTCCGTAGAATCGGCTCTCAAACCATTTTCTCTTCTGCAGAATCGGCTCTCAGAACCATTTCTCTTCCGCAGAATCGGCTCTCGGAACCATTTTCTCTTCCACAGAATCAGCTCTCGGCAGCCTTAATGCTTTCGCTTCCGCAACGGCGGCTCACGAAATGCTATCTTCTTCCAATCGGCGGACGACTTTCCATACTTAGAAAGAAAAAAAATAAATTTAACTTTCCTCATGGCGTCGGCTGCATTTCTCATCGGTCGGCTAGTGTCTTTGGCTTCTGCAAAGGAGGCACGCAGAACACTTTCTGCTTCCGATGGCCGATGTTTTCCAGACTTAGAGAAATTTTCAAAAAAATTCCCCTTTAGTATTCCTTTGGTACCTGATCTACGTCGGTAGGCTTTCTCATCGGAAGACTTAGTGCTTTCGCTTCCGCAACGGCGGCACACGAACCACTTTCTCTTCCGATGGCCGATCTTTACTTAAAGAAATTTTAACTTTGGTCGTTGGCGGTCTTTGCACTTCGGAAGGCTAGTGCCTTTGCCTTCCGCAATGGTGAAACGTCAAACCTCTATTTTCTTCCGATTGGTGAACTTATTTTGACCGGCATCGAAAGTCCTTTCTCGTCGGAAGTCTAGTGACTTTGACTTCCGCAACGACGGATGGGCGAACGACTAATTTCTTTTGATAGCCGATGATTTCAACACTTTGCCAAATTTTTCCAACTTCTTCATGGCATCGGCGGTCGAAGAATTTACCCATCGGACGCGAAGTTACTTCGCCATCCGCAACGGCGGGTGCAGGGACATTAATTCCTTTTGACGGACGCCCAATCGCTTAGAATTTTTTTTTCTGATTTTCTTCAAACTGCTCCATCGGACAGACTTCCACCTAATGCTTCCGCTACAGCGGATGTCCTTCCTCGTCGGAAGACTTAGTGGTTTGGACTTCCGCAACGGTGGACGGGAAACTGCTAACTCTTCCGCTATAGCGGAAGTCTTTCCGCTAGTGGCCCGACTGTTCAACACTTAGAATAATTCTTGGATTTTTTTACAGTCATTCAATTCTGATCCTTGTTGGGTAGAAGGAAATTCTGCTTCTGTCACTGCGCCTTGGTGGTCCATTCAGGCCCATGCTACACAATGAGCTCTGATACCACTCTGTCATGTCCCCGTCCCTCAGACTGGCGAAGAGGACGCGACAAACACCAAGCATACGGGCAAACAGCCCCATGAAAGATAAGAACAGTTATCAATGCTGAAATAAAGGCTTAACAAAATGCATAACAGGAATGCTAAGATGCGTAATCCATCATAACATGATGCATAATTCATCAATCATATAGCGGAAGCAACATGTACCTTCCAGCATTCATATGTTCATTATAATTCGTAAAACAATAGATTCAATTGCAGAGATAACACGGTCAAGATTACTTATCTTTTTGATGAAGAATCCCGCAACCAGCTACGTCGCTGCAATGTTCCACCCAACCATAGGCCAGCGTGCTCATCAATCTCTTAGCAACACTGCCACCCCCGAGCTGGGAATGATTCCTCCAAGGATAAGGGTCAATGCAGGCTTACACATAGTCGAGGGACACAATCAACAAACCAACACCACTGGGTTTACCAGGCCATCAACAGATCAGCCAAGCCAGCACAGTCCAAAGGACAACCACTGCATACCAGCAGCAAAACAACCCTTCACAGCCCTGTGAAGAAGCAAAGATGACCGGGGATAATCCCAAACAAATGATGAGCACAGATCAAGCCCACAAGGCAACACAAAGTTGTTCTTGGCCCTATTGTGGCCAAAACAACTCGGCTGCAACCCAAAACCAGGGTACTCCAGCAGCCACAACCACATAATGAATGATAGCGGCAATCCACAGTCCCAAAACAGGGAAACTCAGCCAACAGATTGGAAATCAACAGTGGCCCAAAACGAAATTGAGCACCACAACCAACAAAACGTGGGAAAGACAACAACCCCAAAACACAAGCAGGGAGCACGACTCACAACATGGGAAAATGACCCAAACAGTCTGTGCGTGAGGGAACTTGCACTAGACCACACAACACAGAGGAAAACATACCCGATTCCACTATGTAGAAAACGTGAATGGCCACTGAAAGGTAGCTCCTCTCCTAGCTGCGTGAGATCCGGCAGAACCACTTCATGTGCGTGAGGAAAACAGCACCGACCTCTGCGTGAGGAAGATGAACAGACCACAATGGGGAACGAACAGACCGAGGAGAGAATGCGCCGTGGGGAGAATGGAAGGTTGCGTGAGAGTGGAGTGCAAGCAGTCGTGGGTGGAGTGGGCATGTGGGAAAGGGACTGACAGCCCTTCCACCCCACTCCCAAGGACAGTAATTGCCCCAACCACCAGCAGCCATAACTCCTTAACTACTCCCCAAAACAATAAAGAGGTTGACAAGGGAAGATGGCAAAACAAAACAAGGTGGCAACACATGGGTTTTCCCCCATAAACCAAGGTTTGACATCCCCCACCCCTTATCCTTTGGAACCACGCCCTTTTCATTCAACGTTGCACTGCCGTAGCTGGTTGTGGTTTTAGTTTTAATTGATGTGCGTATTTACATGATGTTGAATTATAATGTGCCAAATGGCACTATAAACCATTGGCAACTATCCCCATTGCCGAAACACACACACAACCAAATCGATGGTGGGGCTTTTTCCTTGAGCTCCTCACGATGATTAATTACAATATATACATAATGCAAACGGGGTCAAAACCAGGGACATTACAGTAGGTTGTCTTCCCTAGGGCCATCTAGAGTTGAGCCATCCACTAGACTTTCAGTGTGACATTGTCAAGTTAGTGAAGCGCATTTCTTAGCCCAGCAAGAACAATGTCCATTTTCCCTCGATCAAGTTGTAGTTGATAGTGTGTTATACTGGCTTAGAAAATTTTGTTAGTAGGATGCCATGGATGGCGGTGTCAACCCCTTTTTAGGACACCTGTGTGTTGGCTACCATTGTAATTTCCTCCAATGATATATTAGTGTGATTTTTTGTTCAAGATTTGCTTGCTGTCCATAATTTCCAAATTGCAGATTTATTAAGCTCAGTTACTTTGTACCATACAGTATTTGCACTCCTCAATGTTTTAATACAGAGTTCAAGTACATGCAGAATCTGAAGTGTTGATAGATGCAAACACATGTTTTTGTTTTAGGACCTGTAGGTTATTCTTTGAGTGCAGATTTGTACTGTGATGTAACCAACGTATATTCATCTTTGAATTACCTTGTACCATGCAGTATTTGCACTCCTCAATGTTTTAATACAGAGTTCAAGTACATGCAAAATCTGAAGTGTTGATAGATGTGAACACATATTTCTGTTTAAGGACCTGTAGGTTATTCTTTGAGTGCATGTATGTAATGTGATGTAACCAGTGTATATCCATCTTAAGCCCAGATCTTCAAGCCCTTAGAGGGATTAAATTTCGTTAGGCGTAATTTTTTTATCATTTAATATGAAGGAACTAATACATGACATGTGAGTAAATAATAAAAAAATTATACCTCAAGAAGTATGATCTCTCTTGGTGCTCGAGAGATCTGGGTTTATGACTTTAAGATCCTTGATAAGCAGAAGGCAAGTTGATCTAGATGGAACACACAATTGATTCAACTTATAAAGAAAGCCATCTTGATCTTTGTAGTCTAGGAAAGGACTTTGATTGACCACAGTGGGTTGTTGGATGGATTCCATGACTAGACCAAAGTAAAGGTCTATATAATATTGGGATTTCCAATCCTCATAGGCTAAACATTTGATATCTAAAATGGAACGGACCTTGGATAAGGGTCCATTGAGGAGATTAGGTACTTTATTGGAATATTGGAAGGCATCTAATTAGTGACAAGTGGTTTCTACACTGACGATGTTTTGATATTTGTGGTCCATTATGGGACAAAATAATTAACTAATTCTCTCTCTCTTTCTTGGGGATAATAGTAGTCTCCTTACAAATGGTAAACCTAGCCTTCCCACTTTATTTGTTTTTCCTTTAAGGAATGTTAAAACACCAATTCAAATTGGTTGGTCATTATGAACATTTTAATTGGTCATGCATACATGTCTAGATTCTAGAGGGTCAGAGGTCCTGCACAACATATCAATAACAATTTGACTCCAGCGTTGTAAACAGTTAGGAAATGTTCTAGAAAAAAAATGTACTAGCTTGTTTAAGAAAGGAGGTCAAGATTCAGAATGACTGAAATAACCAAAGACAACAGTTTAGACAATAGCTTTATGAAGATGAAATGTACCATCTAGAAACAACATTAACTAAAAACAATTTTGAGTCCATGTATCTTGTTATGTGCACTTAAATATTTTCAATCCAGATTCTGTTTAATAACCTTATTTTTGTTGTAAAAGAGAACATCTACGTATTTAGTTGTCAAAGAGAGTATCTGAACTTATGAATAAAGTCTTCAAGAGTCTGTCAAAATAGGATGCTTAATCAAGTGCACTAACATGGTGACACTATAGTTTTCAAGCTGTGGTCAATTTATTTCATTCACCAAGATTTGTTTTTAATATAATTGAAAGTTCACCTGTGCAGATGAAATTATTTCGTTCATCACAATCAGGGTTTTACTGTTGTCCATGTAAATCCAGAGGTCTCACCAAAACTGAATAGCCTATTCCTAGCACGATGAAAATTGAAACAACAACTAGACTTCAGGGGAGGCTTAAAGAATCTTGAGGTAGGCATCTTCTTTTAATAACCATTCATGAGTGCTTCTCTTACCATCCCATTGTTGAACAAAATCATATAATCAACAAATAGAAACATTTATGTAGCAACACACAATCCTCAATTGGATTCTACAACTATTTCTTAAACACATCCTTATTCTATGTCCTTATAAAGTTTAGGTTATTAGGTATGCATCAATACATTATCTTGTTCTCTAAGACCCTTTTACGAACCACTTTAATAGATTGTGTAATTGTTTAGGATATTTTGTTGCATGTTCACGGTATATTTTTGTGCTTATTAATGTGTTTGGAAAAATAAACTGGATTTTAAGCATCAATGTCTTTGGATCTTATTGTCTTTTATTAGAATTCAAATGATGAAATCTGTGTTAATATTGCTCCTCTTCCCGATTCTTAAAGGGTTCTAGCTCAATGGAAGAGCGCCTGCCTTACAAGCAGGAGGTTGGTGGTTCGATTCCTCCATGCCCTAATGATATTGTAGTGTATTTCTAAAGGTAAAAAATGTAGTAGTGCAAGATGGATGCAATATTAGACGCAACACTAAATGCAAAACAAGATGTAAAAGTGGATGTCACACCAAAGACACAAGTGGATGCAAAAGTGGACGTTATGTCAGACACAAATGTGGACACAAAAATGGATGTCATGGTAAAAGAAAAATTGGATGCAAAAGAAGACTCAACACTAGACACAATTAATGACTCAAAACTAGATGCAATACTAGGCCCAAAACTAGATGCAACAATAGATGCAAAAGTAGACTCCTAACTAGACGTAAAATTGGACATTAAATTGAGCACAAAATATGGTTTATAGATGGACATAAAAACAGGCGTAACACCAGGTGCAAAACTGGAAGCAACACTTGACGGAAACAAAAAACTAAAACGAGACACAATATTGGATGCAAGATGGGACAAAACATTGGATGTAAAAATAGACGTAATATTGAATGCAATATGGGATGCAACATTGTACACACAACTAGATGCAATATTAGATACAAACATGGGCGCAAAACTAGGCGCAACACTAGGTGCAACATTGGGCTCAAACATAGATGCAAAAAAGACATCAACCAAGATGCAACACTAGGTGCAAACCTAGATGCAAAATACGACGTAAAACAAGATGAAACATTAGGCACAAACATGGATACAAAAAAAGACGTAAAACAAGATGCAAAATTAGATGAAAAAAGGGATGCAACATTATAAGTAAAATTGGATGCAAAACTAGATGCAATATTGGGCCCAAATTTAGATGCAAACCTAGATGCAACGCTAGATGCAAAATTGGACACATAATTTGATGCAAAACATGCTGCAAAATTGGGTGCAAGACTCGATGAAAACAAAGGAGCAAAATAAGACGCAACATTGGATGCAAAATTGAGCGTCAAACTGGGTGCAAACAAGGATGTAACAAATGACACAAAAAAAGATGCAATACAAGATGCAAAATTGGGCGTAACAAAAGATGCAAAAAATTGGGTGCAAAAATGGATGTTAAAAAGGACGAAAAAAAAGATGCAATAGATGGCGTTTTATGAAATTGTACAATAGCACCAGGTTTAGCGCCGGATTGTTCACAAAAATTGGGAAAAAATTACACTAAAATCTGGCGCTAAATTCGACGCTAAATCCAGTTTTTGTTGTAGTGTCTTTAGATATGAAAGAGATCAGAGGATTTTCCTATTAGTATATGATGACTCTAATTGGGCTGGTAGTGCTATAGATAGGGAAAGCACTTTAGGGTGCTGCTTCGGCTTGGGGTCTGGAACGATTATTGGTTCAACAAGAAGTAGACAAGTGTAGCACTAAGTATAACCGAGGCTGAATATATTGTAGCATGTTTATCTTGTATTGAAGTAGTTTGGATTCACAAGTTGTTGATAGGATTGTTTTATACTGATATGGATGTGACTACAAGTTGTCATAAAACCCGGTGTTCCATTACAAATCATAGCTTATGCATGAAAGATAATCCAAGATGCAGAGAAGTATGGTGCTCCGAATGAGACTTCCAAAGAAATTAATAGGCTTCGAACACACTCCATTTATGTGGCATTGTTGTGTGACATTATTGATGCAAATCCTTCCAGCTATGAAGAAGCAGCTAAGAAGAAATAAAGGGAATAATTTTCACATCTAAGAAGAAAGTAAGGGAATATTCCTCAAGTGATGAGGAATATGTACTATGATCCAAAATAATTCAACCCATGAAGACGAATATCATGCTCTGGTCTGTTTCAACATTGATGAGAAGGGATGCATTTGTGAATAAAGAAGAAGGGACACACATATTCAACACCAGTACACAGTTCTATGTGATATATGGTAAGCATTGTTGATCATAAGCAAGATAGGAACATGTCCTTAGATTGAGATGATGAAGTATATCACGTTGTTAAAGACTCCAGTAATTCCTGTAAGGAGACAAAAGATCAAGAGGGAGTCTACCAAACAAACAAAAGATAATTATTTGAATTATCATTTCATGTATATCTAGTTGCTTAAATGATATTGTCATGTTGTGTGCATATTTGTGTTCTTAGATTTAGGAAATGTATTATGCATGTTAGAGTGTTTGCATTGATGAACAACATACTACTAATATGCATGTGATGGGTAAGTGTCCTATGGTGATGTACAACATTCCATTGCTACTTATCTAGATTGAAACCTCTTTGCTGACATGTTGGAAGTAGTGCACGCTCTTAATAATGTTCTGGTAGAGATGGAAAGCATCTAGAAAGTTAATGTATGTATACGGGATATGGATGAATGTTGTGTTGAAGCATTGGCTAAGATAGTTGCATATGTCTTTATGCATAATAATTTGTCATTATTAATATGTTTTGGAAATTATAAACCAAAATGTTTATAATCATTCAACTAAATTTGACTTATAGGAAATATCGTGTGAAACCACCTAAAAGAGAAGAATGATGAAGGAAGTGACGACGATTCAACCATAACACTCAAAGTATATTTAATCAGATGATGATGATGTGGTTTCCTGGAGTAGTGGTGTGGTATCTTAGTCTAGGATTGGTATCTCGGCCTGACAAGGCTTGTTTGATCCCAGCGGGATTGGTATGTTAGTGCTGACAAGGCCTATTCCTAGGGGGGTCAATATGTCTAACTAGGCTTGTTTAGTCATAAAGGATTAGTAAGTCATGCAAGGCCTGTTTGATCTCCAGGTAAATTGGTATGTCTAGCTAGGATTATTTGGTCCAAAAGGATTAGTAAGTCAGACAAGGCCTATTTGGTCTCCCAGAGTGCCCACCATAAACTTGTTCCAGATGTCCATTGATGATGCTGATGTTCTAGCATTTACATCTTGATGGTGATGTCCCAACATTTACATGTTGATGATGATGATGTTCTAGGATTTACATGTTGATGATGTTCCAGATGATGATGATGATGTTCCATCATTTACATGTTGACGATGATACAGATGATGATGATGCTAATGTTCTAGTATTCGCATACTGATGATGTTCCAAATGATGATGATGATTTTCTAGAAGTCACACACCACTAGTACATAATGAGAGATAAGTGACCAAAAAAATGACCAAAATCCGCATATAAATGACCACTTTTGATTTAGAGATCAATGGTGGCTAATTTTCGGTCTCTTATCACACGACAAAAAATGTGGTCATATATAGTTTGGTCATTTATAGCTTGTCGGTTGGTCATTAATTTGGTCGCATATTTGGTCATTAATCTGGTCATATGTTTGGTCATTAATCTGGTTATACGTTTGGTCATTAATCTGGTCATATGTTTGGTGATAAGAGATCGAAAATTAGCCACCAAAACTGTTATTTGGTCATTCATATGCGAATTTTGGTCATTTGTTCTGTCACTTATCTCCCATATGTTGATCACTTATCTCTCAATTTGTGGTCAATAATGTTGTAATTTTATATGCAAATATTCATTATTTTCTATAGATAGGGTATGGAGGAAACGAACCACCAATCTCCTACCTATAAGGCAGGTGCTATTTCATTGAGCTAGTACCCTTGAAGTCTCTACAATACTTGTAGAAGTACCAAGCTTATTCATGTACTTCATACATCATTTGTAGGGATCAATAATGAAATAAATAACAACAGACTGTTGATATCTATGATGCTAAAAATATTGAAAAACATATAACATGATTGATATGAGCTGAAAAGTTGAGGATCTCATTCTCCCAATGATAAGGCCAGCATAGGGCTTAACATATTTATCAACCTTTCTCATAAGTTGAACAAAAACAGGAAGTGCAGAATGCAACACAAAAGCCTCATTTCTTATATCCATTTGAAGTTCATTTAATATATGGCAAAGGACCTAACTACTCTAGAACCATGTCCAAGCATTAAAGGATAGAACAATTCAAGGAATATCTACAATAAAAGGACTTCATATTGTTGGATAACTTCCATGTACACTATGTTGTCTAGTATACAAGTAAAATCTATTTAAAGAATAATAAATTATCATAAATTGAAATGGAAAAGGAAACCAAATAGGAAGAGGATTGCGTTGCTTTGTGCACCTTTAAGTTGTTCATCCATCTCTCAATTCCCAATACCCTCTGAATGGCCATCCTTTATTTTTCTAGTGCATGCATTGTGAATAATAACTAATGGTGGCCATAAAATTAGATCTTGATTGTTTTTCATTGCTTCAGGTGCTAGGAATGACTGATATGATTTGTCAATGTTTGGTGGAAAGGCATAGATCCATCCCATCATGAAAACACATAATGCTTTATACAGTGCCAAGTGTTGTGATTGCAGAACAAGATTCAGATCATTGTATGCATGCATAACGAGGCTTTGAGTATCAATAAAATATTTGGATTAACTACAAAACATAATTTCTCCAACTTAGACAAATGTCAAATAATTATCTGAGCTGACATTTGAAGAACAAAAGATAAAAAATACATATATATATTCGTAATTCCCTTTATGAAATGCTAAGAGTTCTTTGAATTACCCATTCTAGAAATGTTGAGGGTGTTTTATCCCATTCCAGATATGAGTCAATCAATCCACACCTTGTTCCATGGGATAAATTTATACCTTGTGATAAAACACCCACAACTACGATATGATATTGGGTCTTGAATCTCTATATGCCAATATTTTATAATATTATAATAATTGCAAGTCAAAATAGATAAGCTCTTACAAATAAAAAATGCACCAAATGTTCATATACATACGACCAATAGTATGAGAGAGTTGGTCTAATGAAAGCATAATAATGACCATCGTGCACGCCTCCACTAAGACCAAAACACTACAACATAAAACAATGCAAAAAACAAATTAATTAGTGATCATTTGCATCTTTGCTCTTAGATTCTTGTGTTTATTGATTTGAGGAATGATATGCAGGATGATCGCACTATCAATTTTATCTGTCAATGTTTCAACCTTATAGATCAAGGTTCATCTTCAAGAAACTCGGTCGAGTTAAGGTGTATTACATGAGGCTTTGTTAATATATTTAACACCGTATTTTTTAGAACACGAAGAAATTAATAATGCCATCTATATAACTAGCTAAAACGAATCCCAAACCTAAAGTTAATAAACTAAAAATCATAACAAAAAATTATAATGAAACCTAGACTAAATTTGAAATAAGAAAAAAAAAAACCAAACAAACAAAACAAAAAAACGAAAAAAAAAACAACCAAACAAACAAACATAATCTCTAAAAAAAACTACAATAATCAAAACCAAGAAAACTTAAAATAGTGAAAAAAAAACTTAATCAAATTATATATTAATGCCAAAATAAATTTCATAATAAATAAAGTATAAACTATTGAACCTAATTTTTTTATAAACTATATATAATAATATCTAACTCTAACCTATAGATTCTAATTACAATATATATGAAAGATTAAGTTAGGAAATCTAAATAGCTTTTAATTAATTAAAATATGTTATCTAAAATTTTAAGGAGTAAATTAAATTTTAATTATATTATTTAAATCTATTTTCTATTATTACAACATAAAAAACATTTTTAATAATAAATTAAAATCTATTTTTTATTTTTACCACGTAAAAAAAATTAGTAATAAATTATAACTTTAATATTATCTATTATTTAAATTATTTAATTTTAATTTCTTTATAAATTATATCTAAATTAAATTTGATGATCTTATATCATTTTATTATATTACAAGCTAAAAAATTTATCTCTAAAAATTATATTATAATTTCAATTTTTTTATCTATCAAAAATATATTTCAAAATTTTTAATATATCTAACCGTATAAATATAATATCCAACCTTAATCCAAGAAAACTAAACCCTAATCCAGGAAAACTTAAAAAATAGTGAGAACAACGATGCTCCCCTATCTCTCGATGCCGAGGTATGGCATGAAACCACCAACGAGCCTAATCCATCTAGAAATCCAATTCCATAGCTCATTCAAGCTCCAATTCGAGATCGAGCCCTAGTAGAATCAGAAACGGAGGTAGAGACAAAGCCAACATCCAGGTAATAAGCATTTGAGTAATTAGTTTCTTCAACACCAACGCCCATAATTGTTCACCTTGAAGCAACACGTGTTTATTGAGTTGATTCAGTTGATTTAAATTGATAACTAATTGTTTGTTCCTAGGCGTGATTAAGAGGCAAGGGATTGAGTTACAAGATAAAATTCAAAGGTAAATCGAACACCTGTAGTTGACCTCATCAATTGGGAACCAGAGCATGTTCGAGCAAATCCGATTATAGGCACAAATCTAGTTTATTAATAACCAACATCCTCGTCAACAAAATTATTGTGTATGATTGTATGTGTAATATTCCCCACTCAATGCAAAAAATTCGTACAATATACCGATAAATGGCTCCATGGCATATACAAGTTAATAAACTAATTGATCGGGAACACAACCAATGCAACCATGCTGGAGGGGTTGTGACAGAAAAAAAGGCATAGTATCACACGATAAGGGATCGAGATCGAAAGGGTGTTGTAGAGTATTTCTGAGCATTTTGTATAGTGGTTTCCATCAGCCCAACCATCAAGTAGCTATTCTATTCTTATTCTTGTACAAATTCACTTCATGTTCTTGAGTCCACCGCTTGAGGTAGTCTTTGGGAAAATATTGATCCGAGGAAAGCCCTTACACCATACCCCTGTTAATAGTTAAATGAAACACGAAGTAGCTGTGAATAAACAGCTTGAAAAAATAGTTTAACCAGATGAAGGAATTATCAAAATGGCACAGATCGAGTGGGTCACCCATATTTTGGAGAAATTACCAAGGAGAGATTAGTCCAGTCTATTATAATATAATCACCAATGGATGCCTAGAATAGTTATCCTCGAATCACCCCTATTATCCCTACCCTCGCCATCTTCATCGACAAATCCAATTCCAGGCACAAATCTAGTTTATTAATAACCAACATCCTCACCAGCAAAGTTATTTAATATGATTGTATACGTAAGATTCCCCACTTCATGAAAAAAAGAGGTATGATATACCGATAAATGGGTCCATTCATTGATTAATATCATGCATCCCTACAACTATTCCAACAATTTTAGAATCCCATCGCATGTACAATGCTTCATCCCCATCCAGCTCAGAAGCCAGCCACTGACAATATGGAAATAAGTAGGTAGCCCATTCCTAGCTTACTTCATAGGAAATATTTTGCCTTCTTTACGTATAAATATGAATAGATTCACCCAATGCCGAGGTATCACAGGAAACCATCAATGAGCCAACTCCATCTAGAAATTTTATTCATCCACCTTACCTTTGTTCTTCACTGAGAAAATGACCCAGTCACATCCATAAATCACTTTCAAATTGTTCGCATATGTTGGGGGATTGAAACAAAAATTTCCTATGTCGTCGAGTGGTTTTTGCAAAACCTGGTATGTTGCTGGTAATCCAAATATTCCCACCACATTTTTGTATCTTTATACATGGAAGACAACAAGTTGACTTGCATAGTCTAAACAAACAGAAGAAAAGTAACCCAACTACTTCCAGAGAGGGGGAGGAGCCATCGAGATTAACCTCAGTATTTTATAATTTACCACTTGGAGCGTGACTGATTGGCCATCTGCAGTTGGATTGGTGAGTAGACTACCAGGCTACCCAAAGTGTTCAACTTGAGACTCCTAACATTGGCGTGAGTTATGACATATATAAATATAATGCAACACCTTAGAATGGAAGAGATGGACGAAGAAATTACCTAGAAACCTTGCATCTCGATCAAACACAACCAGTTATACCCCTCCCCGGTAAGTAAGTTAACGTGCTTGCGAACAGTTAAGCCTAACTAGTATTATAGTGACCTAATTGATTAGCCAACTAGTATTTAACTGATTTATAAGCTAATGAATGAGTCCAGTACTAACAGGATTGGACCTAATTAATTATCCAGCAAACATTGAGTTAGGCCACCCCTCGGGATTTCGCTCGTTAAGTTTCCCCTGCTCTTTCTTTTGTCCTCGTTTTCCCCCTGTGTGTGCCCCTAACATCATGCAGGCCTTCATCCAGCTGCATGAACCTTGCGCAGTTGTAACCCCCTTCCTTCCTACAAGGTTCATTGGGAGATAAGGGAGCTCGCTTTCTTTCACCTAAAACGAGTAAGAAGGAACAACGGGTGGAAACGACGTTAATCCCTTTGTCAGTATAGATTCATGGCGTAGTCTAAGTCGTATGCTTAACACATGCAAGTTGAAGACGTTAATTTCACTCGTCTCAGAATGAGATGACTACTTGAGATTCAGTTTTATAAAGGAACATAGAACGAAACCCACTTCTCAAAGTGCCTATGGGGACAGTTCCTATGATAATAATTATATTCAATCTTAACCGAGGATCCAGTGTGATGATCATAAATAATTAATCAAGAAATTAGTTCAGTTTTGGGAAGGGAATGTGACATCACACAAGAGAGTAATATAGGTATAACTCCCTTCTACACAATGGATCATCATAATATAAAGTGGATTATAACCAAGGGTCGGTAGTTTTGAGGTGGTGTGCTTATTTAATGAGTAAATGGTGCTACCATAGGTTTTTATGCTCTTCCTAATATAAATTTATTTAAGCCTTTAATGATGCCTTTGAATAACTTGTGTGAATGGATCTAGCTTTTGAGTTCAAGATGTGGGAAGCGATCGATCACCGCCACAGAGAGTACTTGTAGCCCTCCCTTAACGTTAGTTTAAATAAAGATACATATATGCACTGTACACGACAAACGTTTTAACTAAACTATTGCCCCACTACACATTTATCGAAACAATGAATAAACCCACAATGTAATATGGGTTTGTTGAGAGTTGAAGGAATGGAGAAAAAATACACATATTTGGAGAAGATTTACGTTAGGATCAAACAAAGGGATCAACTATTTACAAATCAACATAGAATGGCATTGGAAGAGCAGAGGAAAAGACAAAAAAATACAAGTTGATCTTTAGAATAAGTAGAGGGAAAATATCTCCTTTTAGTTGAGGTTGCTTGTGCATTCTCCCCAAAACTAAAGAAAAAAATGATACATTTTGTTGGATCCGTTTACACAAAGGTATGGTCCTGTATGCATGAGGGTGATCCGTTGTATAAATTGACCATAGATTATAGACCAAAGCTTATGTCTAATCTTATGACATATTAAAGTAACTAGTGTTTCAACATGACAAAGAGGGATTTTGCAGTAATAGGGAAAATGACCCTGGTTTAATATGGATACCATTAATTAGTGTAGTGGAAACCCATATCTTTGTATTGATACAATGTAATAATTACCCTAATATTCATATTTATGAATCTTAAGCACATTACTACTAACTCTTTATGATGATACAATATAAATCCCTGAATAGAGCTTACTAATTTGACTAGCTTTGATTACACATAAATATTGTATTAGTTGATATGAATAAAAATGGCAGTTATATGATATATTTGACTTACCATTTGGATGATCCTTGTTTGAAAACTCTTTTTCTAGTGCACGGTGGATGATCTTTGCGAAACCGTCCTCTTTTGAATCCTCCAGGCTTGATCCATTTAACAAAAGCTCCTCAAAACTCGACCCATTTGACTAAATCCCCTCAAAGTTATCTTGGACTGCTTTAGCCACAATGCTACAAAAAACAATGGCCAAAACCAAGAGTAGAACTCTAATCCCGTAAGGTTTTCTATGACCCAGAAATCAACCTCCACGAACCTCAACCCTCATTTTCAACCTAAGGATCTATGGCGTTGACCAGATGGACTGTAATTAATCCCTTCACTACAAGAGAAGATGGGCATGGAGTTTGAGGCCGCATTGTTGTTTTTGTTGGATGGGAGATGATCAATCATGAAAAAAAGCATGTTTTTGGCATGCATCCTCATATTTTATATCAAATCTTTGAGATGATTAAAAATTCCCTATAACACCACTCAAGAGAAAATTCAAAGTGTTGAGGTGAATAAAAATTCCCAATAACACCACTTTAGAGAAGTTTCCAAGACTCACATGTGTTATATTCAACCTTATTTGCAATAAAAAATAATCCGAAGGTGGAATGCAGCGGGACAAAATAATCAGGAGGCGGGAATGCGATGCCAAATGCCCTAACTCATTCTAGTTTCATTTGTTTTTTCATCTTTTTAAATCAATTACTTTTTTAAATTTAGCTATTTTTCCACTCATTCTCTTTTCTTTATTTTTACTTTTTTTCTCAATTAAGTTCTTAAGTTTAGTCATTTTGTCGCTCATTCTTTTTTCCTTATTGCTAACTTTTTTTATTTATTTTCTCTCTATTTATTGTTTTGTTTATATTCTTGTTTTTTTATAATTTATTAATATTAATATATTACAAGTAATAAGCATATTATATTAATATATTAAGTATATATAATATCTATATTAACTATATAATATATGTAATAACTATATTATTAAATCAAGGCTTGAGGTTAATCTTCGAAGAATTACAGGCAACTCTGTCAACGTGCCTATCAATTTGTTTGCTGGTCTATCCATCTCGCCTGGGGTTAAAGGTATGGCTCACGGAGGCGATTGGATGGACATTAAGAAGAACCTCCGCCGGCTTTATGAGCTTCTAGCCATTAACGTTGTGGACACCAAAGAAATGAGTGAGGAGATAAAAAGGATGGCTGACACAGTAAGCTACACCTCCCAGCAAGTGAGCAACAATGACGCCCGCATTGACGATAATGAGAGCAGCCTCCGGGTAATGCATGGGAAAATGGACAGAATTCAAGAGGATCTGCAGAGATTCATTGAAATGCACCAGTCCAGCCGGGTGAATGGTGAAATCAATGGCGAAGTTGCTGAAGCGGCCCTCCCCATGGAAGAGGAGTCAATAGTCCAGCCGAGAAACAATAGGAACATGTAGTAATCTGTTTCCTTTAAGTTATGTTAAATGTTTTTTTGCCTCCTTATCTGTTTTCAGTTCGTAAGGGTTTACCCCTTTAGCAGTTTTAAAAGTTTTGAACAGTCAGTTTGCAGGGTATTTTGGACAATCCCATGGCTGGTTTTCTTTGACAGCCTTTTTGATGTATATTCTCTGATGAAACTGCTATCTCTGTAACGCATGGCTGTGCGCAGCCCCCTTTTATATATTTATGTTCATAGTTTCTGTTAAAAAAAAAAAAATCAAGGCTTGAGGTTAACTAGTCTAGCTTATATTCTATAGATAAGTTACAATCAAGTAAATGTAGCATGTTAAATAGCTTAAAGTTTCTCTTTGTATAAAAAACAAATAACAAAACATAAAATTAGGGAAAGAGGAGAAGTAGCCTTTTACAAATTGAAAAGGTGATCCCTTTTAATTCTAAAATAAAACCAAACCAAAGAAGGATCTTACGGGACTAAGAAAAAATATAAATTTAAATAAAAGGGGAAGGGAAATTATGGGAAAAGGGGATTTTGAGAGAAATTATTTAGTGAAAGGTTACATGAATGAAGAATTAAAATAAGGGGTTTTTAATCTTTAAATAAAATATAGTATAGTGAGCTTAGTAAAAAAAAGGGGGACGAGACATTTTCTTAAAATGAGGGTTATCTGTCTTTCTGTTTTTACAAAGGGGTACGAAGGGGGGATATTTTTACTTTTGATCATAGGCATGGAAAGAAAATATGCGATGGACACTATTGGCTAGTTTATTAGATGACTAGAAATCTACCATTTTTAGCTGACACGATGCAAAAGGACTTTGACTTTCCGAAATTTCAATCGAGTGCCGAAACTTTAGTCGAGTGTCGAAAGGGTCAAACTGAGTGCCAAGCGATATTCTAGTCCATCCATGGTTTTTTCAAATGGAGGTGTAATATGGATTAACATATCGACAGTATTCTATGCTCTCGTAGGGAGCCCTTCCATCAGTGGTAGACATAATTCCATACACTGGATTTTGCCCACATAGTTCCAATGATGGGTGAAATAGGATTTGAGCTTAGAGATGCTGAGAGGAGTGGAGATGAAGGAAATGTCAAAGGAAAGTTATGTGAGCCTGGTATGGCATTTTAAAGGTGATGTTGATGGGCGTTCAAGTGTTGGTGATGATAATTAAATATAAATGTGTCTTCCATTCCCATAAGATAAATTAAATACCAATAGTATGATATTGAACATTATTTTTTAAGTAAATGAATAACATAATGAAATTAGAGTCTTCCTCAAGTTATCCATGATGTAGACCCTAATGAAACATGGTATGGAGGCGAGGAAGGTAACCACTTAATTATTTTTGTATAAAATATTTCCTCAAGATATACATATCATTCATATAATATTCTTTTTAGAGATTGAAATGGTCTAGGGTTTACATATCATTTGTATATCCTTTTTAGAGATTGAAATAGACTATGGTCTTCCAAAACGTACCCATTTTATTGGTTATAATTGTGATAAAATATATTAATTACAAACCACACTACATATATCTATGTTATTGGTCATTTATTTATAAATTGGAACAAGAGAGGACATTCACAAGTTACAAATGTTATTAAGAAATCGATGGAAAATGAAATTGTCAATTTTTATTCGTGGACATATCAAGATTTTCAATAAAGTATCCACATTATTAATAGTAATTTATTTGGATAAAATTTCCACAACTAAGATGTTGATTAAAATGGAAGTCGTAATCTTTTACCTATGGACATGCTTCCTTAATCAAACATCAATATTGAGGTCTTGACAAGGTATCGATGTCATTGATAACTTATTCCAACCAATACTCTAGCACTACATGATCGCAATTCTAACTATAGGATATGGCATCATACCACCGATACTTGCAATTATTGTGGACATCACATAGAGAATAACTATATGCTAAAGGGTTGTTAGGTTATCACCCAAGATGGAAGGATTGTGTGTTTTGGTGTTATAATATCATCCACTCTCCAACGACAATTGAAAGGTTGTACAATCCAAGGGTATGGATACCTGTGCAAGGGAAGGCTAATTTTCAAGGGACTAACCTTATTATTTGTTTAAGGTCAAACAAAGTATCCCATGGCTCAATCACATTGTATTGTGTGTGTGTGTGTAGCTAACAATGGTATGCATCCGTGTGGGCCTCTAAATCCATCTGCAGTAAATTGAGGGGTATCTGAATCCATCTGCAGTGTTAGAATTTAGTAAATTGTACAAATTCATTGTCAAAATTGTAATTTTCCATTGTTAGAGTGACAAGACTAAAACTGACCAAATAAATGACCAATTTTTATGTGATAATTTTTAGTTTAGTTATTATCCCGTGACCAAACTGGTCATTTATCTTGGTCATTTTTAGTTTAGTTCTTGTCTCGTGACCAAATTGGTCATTTTTATCTAGCTCAGTTAAAATTTCTCAATTTTGGTCATTTGTCCCTGGAGAGAATTGTGGTGGCCAAATTTTTTGTTCACCTGGTCACTTATCTCTCATTTTGTACTAGTGTACTAATGATGTGCTCATGTTGTTGTTGATGATGATGTTCCATATTGATGTTGATGACTATATTCCATGACGATGTTCCATAATGATGTTCCATGCTAATTCTGGTGAATATTTTCCATACCGATGTTGATGCTGATGTTCCATGATGATGTTCGATGAAGATGTTATGTGATGATAACGATGAAGATGTTCCATGCTGATTTTAATACTGATGAATATGTTCTAGATACATGATATTGTTGTTGTTCCAAAACTTACTATGACATATAGATTCACCAACTAGTTGTATAGTTGTTGTTGTTGATGATGTTGTAGAATACCTTCCTTGTTAAGAGGGAGTGTTAAAGAAATGTAACTTCATAAGATATTTTATTGTAATTTCACTATATTATTATTATTCCTCCTTTGGGATACGTCCTTGATGTAATTGGGCATGTAAAAGTCTTGAGGTAAAACCTCCATTGTAAGTCGCGTCAATAGTACCCATACAAGTATTATATAAATATTATTTTGAGTCTCCCTAGGTAAGTTAACCATGTTTAGAGAAACATGCCGACCTAGTTAGTTTAAGTTGTCACTCACTTGATGAGTATAAATAGAAGAGGAGCCTCCCTCATTTTTATACGCATCTCACTCAAGCAAGTGTGCAAGAGAGAGAGGGAAGAGATTCGTTGGAGAGAGGAAGTTGTTGGTCTTGTTCTTGGGGTTGTTAAATGTACTTGGTCAAATTCTATATTGAGGAAGTTTTGCTAGGTTTTCTCCCCTAAGATTGTTTCCCGAGATAAATCTCTATGTTCTCTTCGTTTTGTTGTGTTTGTCTTTATTTTAGAGATCCTATGGCATGTGGTTATGATGTTATGATGCTAAATGTTTTAAGATCTTGTATAACCATTAAAATTATAACAGGTTTTGCATATAGTTGTTTCTCTTTTAGTAGTTGTAGCACCCGTCAACATGTTAAACATGTTCTTCCCAAGAACTATTATAGATTAGTATATCGTCAAAAAATACTAACACAAATTTTCTAAGGAATGGCTTGAAAATGGAATACATCAAACCTTGAGATGTGGAAGGTGCATGCATAAGGACAAAAGGCGGACCAAAAATTCATAACGACCTTCATGGGTTTTAAATGTTGTTACTGGGATGTCTTCTTCCTTCATTCTAATATGATGATAACCTAAATGGAGCTCCAACTTTGTGAAGTAAATTGCTTCATGTAGTTCATCTAACAATTGATCAATGACATGGATGAGAAACTTATATTTAATGGTGATATTGTTTATCTCTCTATAATATGGACACATACAGCATGATACCTCCTTCTCATGTACCACTACCACCAATGCAGAGTAATAACTTCGGCTAGGCCTAATTATGTCATCCTTTAACATTTCTTTGACCATAAACTCAGTTTCACTCTTCTGGCCATAGGGATATCTATAAGGTTTGGTGTTAGGAGGAACACATCCTCTAATTAAGTGAATAGAATGATAAAAATATTGAGTAGGTGGAATAAATTTTGGAATATCTTCAAATATCTTGGAGTGCTTATCAATTACCCTTTATAAATCTAGGGGAATATGAGGCTTAGATGTTTGAACATATAATGAGCATAATTGTGCAATTACACCTTGATGTCCCCTTTTAAAAAAAATTTTCATAACAATAGAGCTTATCACCTTTCTTGTATTCCTTGTGATACCCCTTAATTCAAATTCTTTTCCTTCCTAAGAAAATTCATGAAAATCTATTGAAAATTAAAATCCATTATTCCCAATGATTGTAACCATTGAACCCCTAGGACAATATCCACACCACCCATTGGGATATAAATCATAGGACTATTCAATACATATTCCCCCATAGTAAGATTGATATTATGGCATTTCCATGAGAAAATGATAGTTCCTCCATCTGCAATCATTACTTGAAACTATGGTGTTGGATATACAAAGTAGTTGAGAACTTTGGCTAATTTACAATGAATGAAAATATGAGTACTACCAAAATCAATCAACATTGTTACCTTTTTTTATATGACCTTCGATATTAAGAGCTTGAGGAGTGATAATTCCAACCAATGCATAACAATATATGGTGGGAGTAATCTCTTCTATTTCTTCAGCTAGAGATGATTCATGTTCTTTTGCTTCTTTCTATTCACAATCTATGTGGAATAATTTCTTCTCACCACACTTATGCCCATTGCTATACTTGATTTCTTTATTAAAACATAGACATTTTCTCTTCTTTCATCCAATTGTTTAGGTGTCAACCTTTGAGATGGGTTAGAAGGAACATTATTCTCTCTATATGAGTTGGAGGTGGTTATGTATCCATCACAATATTTTTACTTTCCACCTTCCTTGCTAAGATGAAATCCTTCTCTAAGGATGTTGGTTCGAATAGGCATACCTCATGTTGGATGTTATCCTTCAAGGTTCCAAGAAATAGTTCCAATAAATTATCATCTGGTATTCCCTCCACTCTGAGACTGAACTTTTGAAATTGTTGAATGTGCTTGCTTATTGGACTCTTTTTCCTTAGATTTATCAATTGGGTAAAGAAGGAATTGTTGTTGACATCATCATGATACGATACCATTATTTTGTAAATATGGACCAAGAGATAATGGAGTTCTTTTTGTGTTCACAAATCCATTGATACCACAGAAACTACTCAGGTTCTAAATATAAAAATGTAATGGGCACCTTTCGTAGATTTGGCACCTGGTGTATATCAAAGAATTGCCCCATTCGGAATATCCATGTTATCGGGTCCTTGCTGTCAATCTTCCTCTGAGTTAGATACCTCTTGGGGACCATCCCTGGTTACTTCCATTACTAGAATCAATTCCTCTAGGAATATTCTTATTAATGGAAGGTTTCTCAAAACGAACATTATATTTATCTTCTTGAGTAACTTAGTTCACATTACCACCTGAAGGGAGATTATCCTTTGAATTTTGTATGAGCTTAGCAATATTTTTCATATTTTCCTCCACATTATTATACATATGTCCCACCATCCTCTCCTATAAATTAAGTAAACAAACCTTTTTCAACAGTCTAATTATGAGCCTGACAGAAGTTCGAGGAGGACATTGGATGCGTTGAAGGCATTAAATGGGATTCATAATCAAAGGCTGAGATTGATCGGATGGCAGATCGACGGCGTCGAAACATTTCGCACGGTGGACATGCCCGACCAAAGCCACTTTCCAAATTGTGAAATAGTTTAAAGGACAGAGGCATCTAACGGTCGAGAATAGGATCCAAGAAGATCTACGGTCTTAGTCGATTTTGCAAAACAAACTTGTGTGGGTAAAGCTATGATTTCAAATCACGAAAGGTGGTACCGACCTCGAATATCAACAGTCATGATAAAGAAGGGAAGAGATATACGGTTGTGGTTTATTTCGCAATACAAACTAGCAAGGTTGAAGACCAGGATTTCGCATTGCAAAAAGTAGTAGTGCCCACTCGGATCGATGGCTACATGAAGAGGTCAATCGCAATCGATGACTTAGAGCAAGCCTTGGTCTAAAACTGCTCGTTGAATCTAGAGAAGAAAGTTGGCGGCAGATATGATGGAACGTGGATGGTGGGCGTAAAAGATTCCTCAAATCAGAGGGCTATGAAGACTTCCAGGGTACAGGCTTCACATACAGTGTGGAGATAACAGTGGAGGAGACATTCACACGTGTAATCTGTGTCCTTGCAGATTGCCTGATTCCACAATGCCATTTGTAGCATGCACACAGGTGAAATCATCCCTGTGGTAGCAGATTTTTGTGTGAGTTGGCCTGCAAAAATAAGGAAAGTAACCGACGAATCCGATGCTCACATGGGGAAAAAGCCAACACGAAGAGGGAAACGATTCCATTTCCTACATCACAAGAACAAGGAAACGTGGGAGCATCCACTTCATGAACTTTGCAGCATGGATCAGCTGTACGAGGTGGCATCCAAAAAATACTTCCCATAGCAGATGGTAAGGTGCCACGGCCCATGAAATGATGTGGCTAGATCCCCATCAAGTAAAGGATCACTCTTCTCGTGCCCTCACACATGATGATACCAAAAACACTCGATGACAGAATGTGTGGGAATGTTGACCGGTCATTCTCAAAAACTTATATATCTGCCTTCGAAACACTGGGGATGAGCTAACATATCTCCAGAACCTGAGTTTCTGCCTCTTCACGAATATTCAAAGGCCCGAAGAGTTTGACGATGAAGATCTAGTTTGAGAAGCTTCTCTGTCTAGGTGTGTTGATGGTTGGTGAGAAAAATTCCACACTTGCCCGTCACCTTGGTATTGCATGCCAAGAATGACACCAGCCATCGGGGCCCAGACGTGATACCTACACCTCCAATGATGCGGGGCCTGGACACTTAGTCCCCCCATAAGTGTTGTTTGAGGAACCCTTGATACCATCGTTGCCACCAAAGCCTCCACAGAAGAAGACAGTCCTTGACTGCTCCCTATATAAGCATTTGTTCGGATGGGAGCATCAGGGGTCTAAAGCCCATACAGCACTATTTGTGAAGTCCACTTTCCAAGGTTGATGGAGCCGGTGTAGATATGCTATGACAAGCCACTTAGCGGGCTTGCCTCAACCGAAAGCAATGCGGCCCTTCTTCCAGAACCCATGGCTAACAGTGTTACCCGAAGAAGAATGAGGTGGCGGATGAGGTTGAGCAGGGGCAAGATGCAAAATACCCTGCCAATGTGTGCCCATGCAGAAAGATGCATTTGAAACACAGCAGGAACACACACTTCGGACAAAAAAGGAGGCATCATACTCATAAAGGCAAAGCACATCAAGCTGTCACTCAGGCCGAATGCGTTGTAGCTCCATAATGTTTGTAAAATGTGGCAATAGTTCCACTCTTTATACTCTTAATGCATGATTGTGACTGGAAACAATCTTTAGGTTTGTTTCGGAGAATAGTCTCAGCACTAGAATAATATAAATACACTCCCGATAGAGGGAGATGCAGAGGCAGGAAGGTTGGGAAAACCTTCAAGGGCTGAGGCTCTCTGTTGTAAATAAGATTTGATTCCTGTGTTAAGAATAAGATTGCAGAGGAAGAGTTGTTTCTTAAAACCAAAGATTCATGTGTCATTGCTTCTTTCAATGTGTATTTTATTTACGTGAAATGTATATCCTATTTCCATTCCAGTTTGTTGATTGCTTTCATGTCTGCAACTTAGTGTATAACAGTTTGGAATTCATACTTGCTATGCTCCACCTGTTGTTTCAGACATTTATCAAGTTTTCTTCTAAAGTTGTGCGGAATTCATCTCGTTGGTGCTCCACGCAAGGGGTTGTTCTCTCTTGTCTTCTAACCACGCACTAAATATCTCTTGATTGCAAGATCGATGGCTATTTTTCCTCTGTCTACAACGCCATGCCATTCTTTTCCTCATGCAAATGTTCCCTACTCAGGTTTTCAACTCCATTTCCAATGGTCCCTTGCCTTGATAATCCCACCTGCATCTCAGGTCACTCTACTTTGTCCTATTTCAGGAGTCCTGTCTCCTGACCATCCCCGAGTGAATATCTTACACAGAGTAAAATATGAAAGACAAGCGAGAGATCCCTCTCTGACTACGCAAGGCCGGAGGCGCAGTATAAAGTGGTTATGCTGTTACGCCGGGAGCGGGCCCTCCCCTCAACCTTGGGGCTCAAAATCCTGGTGCTAAGCGTCCTTGCCGGGGATGAAATTGAAGATCTTCCTTGGGAAAAATGACATGGTTTTAGATCTGATTGTTGATGGTTAATAATGATCAAACATCAAGAAGGTTGAGCAGTTTTCACCTAGCGACTCCACTCTTGAAGGGTTCAGACTTCAGCGACTTCGCTGGTGGTATGACCCAGAAATCAAATGATCAGAAAAAAAGACGGGTAGGCTCCATCCAAAAAGTGAACCTCTTGTAAGGCTCGAAGAATGTGTGGTGGAAGGTCAAGATGCTCAAGTCTACATTTCTTCCAAGAAGCTTTGTCTCATCTTGTAAGTTTATTCTTATCCTTCCCTAAATTTGTCATAATAGTCTTCTATGGTTCAACTCATTCTGAATAGAGCTATGAATATATTCATGTTTATCCTTCTTTACGAACCGAAGGCATTGCATCATCTTGTACATCTGATTTCAAACTAGATTTTTCTCTAGAGGCCCACGATGTCAAAGGTCACCCCTGTGAAATTCATCAAACCTCGGTTGATACAGTGGCTATCTTGCCCCTGTGTTGAAATCACTTGCATAAGTTCTATTTATTTCTGTTACATATCTTGACTCCATCGCCCAATGGCTCTGTGTTTTGTTTCAACCAATTTTACAAACAATTTATAGTTTCACTTGTATATATCTGGCATTGTTAACATTTGGTGAGAGATCCCTCTCAGAAGAGTAGAAGGACAGTTCTCTCTTCGAAAGTGGTTTTGCTGTTACCCGAGAGCGGGCCTTCCACAACCTTTGGGCTCAATTCCAGTGCTAACAAAGCCATTTTCACAAACCCTTTAATCATATCTTCCAACTTGGACATTTGAAAAGTTAGGTCTTCACTTTCATCGTAGGTCAAGGATGAATCCTCAAGTGGCTTGAGTGGAAGGTGATTTTTCCCACTACCTTTTGGTGTAATTTTGAACAATATAAATATATATCACAGCTTGGGTTCACATCAGATAGATCCTTCTACAAAAATTTATTCAAATTCAAAATGACGTACCTTTTTCAAACCCTAATTTGCTATCTGACCTTCCATCAGAGTTAACCCTAAAAACTCAGACCCTCTAAGTTTGAAATCTTAGCTTTTGGTATCCTAGTATGTCCTCTTTCCAATTCCGCATGTTTTGTTGAATTTGGATGATCCCAAAAAAAGTTGTGACAATTTTCCCCCAACTGTTGTTATTTTTTGCCTGTTTAGAAGAGTGAGAGTGTACGGTTTGCCACGTGTCCAATTTTTTTATTATTCTTATTCTGAAATTGATACCCAGGACATTTCAGTCTATCTTATTTCTTAAGTAATAGGTCTCACTCAAATTTGAATCTTCATGGTCTAGATATAACCATTTTTCCCTTTAGACTTGTTTTATACTAGGTTTTGGACTAGTAAAAAACCCTAACTTCTACCAAGTATAACTCTAGACTTGTAAAGGTCCGAGATTTGAAACTCATACCACATATTGTTCTAGAAATGTCCAAGAAAAATTTCTATAGTGAAAATTCCAATATGACTCATTTTGGAAGTGTCCAAGCTCTTATACTGAATGTTATGCAACTAAGTCTTAGAAAGAGCATGGAAAGAGATGGAATAGACCAGAGAGAGTAATCCATACCTTAATCATGAAGGAAATATGTGAATAGAAAATATATTCAAGGGGAAAACCTCCTTATACAATGTACTAAGTACACAAGACACGATAAGTTGAGATGATTCAAATGAAAATGTATCCTTCTTACATATAGGAGACAAAGAGGTAATATTTTATCTTCTATTTTAGATATCATTGGATCTTTTGACTCATTTTCATGCCGACATGTCTACAGGGATATTAACAGGGAGGCAGACAAGGCCTCAAAGGAGGGTCTTCATTTGATGCTGGGCCAATGGAAGGTTTCTGAACAGGTTGATGGGGCTGCTCATGAATACTATCATAGGCCTTTCATAGAAAGGGTTGTGCAGTGAAGATATCAGTTTTTTCATCTTTGGTTTGGTGGCATCTTACCTGTGTATATTTTTGCCAGTTTTTGGATCATTATATGGGTATATGATCTCTGTATATATGTGACATGACAGCTATGAACTCTCTACTGCTATTTTTTTGAAAATTTCTCAATATGGGGCTTGAACTTGATATATCAGGATTTGATATATGTGGGTAGCAGGGACTAATTTTTGTCCCTTATTTTGATCTCTTTGTTTTGGACCTCCATGGTACTTACTGAATACACAAGCTATGTATATTAAATTGAGCACATAGATATGTGGACAAACACACAACTCACAAGATAGATCACACAATTTACTCAGTAATTGAAGAATGAAACATTGTAAAAATGGTTGCAACTGTGAATGCTTTCATTAATAAAAAAGGTAATTAGATAATAATTACAATGAATTACAATGGCTAAATAACCACAATCAATTCGAATCCACGTGAGGAAATTTGAATTGATTAGACTCTACTTGACTATAGGTAACTAAGACCTTGTCTAAATCATTATTGGAGGACTCAATGGTTAACTGACCTTGTCTAAATCATCACTGGAGTTCATCGGAGTTCTAAAACACAACTCAAGTGTCTAATTCAGTGTTGACTGAGGCTAACTGACTGAGGTAGGTGAGAAATGTGCCTCTCCTTCATGCAGCCATGCAAACCTAGCACTAATTGAATGTAGAAGACTAGAACTGATTGTAACTAACTCCTAACTTAGCTTGACTAGTCACCAACTCAACTCAATTGACCTTGGTTGGTATCGGCACTCCAAGTGGCTCCTAAATTGTAGGGATTGGTCTAGGAGGCTCCTAAACTGATGCATGAAAGAGAAATCAGTGGCAGTAGGCCTCAATTAGTGTTCCCCAAACTTTAGTAACCGAAACATGTTCCCCAATTAGGCCTAGTGGACCCAATGGTGCTAGTGACTAAAAATAGACTGGATGGACTCCTGATTTAGACATATGACCAAATTGGCCAAGGGAGGATTAATAATCCTAACACCCCCCCTGAATGCTAACTTGGACAATCTGTGGACCCTGGTAACTAAGACCATAGGTCACCCATTACATCAAGTAAAATAAAGAAACTAGTTAATACAAGGAGATGGGGAAAAAACCACATGGAAAAAAATTCCCCCCTCTATCTAAGCAGGTAGAATCATGATTCAAGTTTGAAAAAATTGAAAATGTGTTATTGCAATCTTCATCTCTGTGAGGTAGCGAAGCAGCATGCATGGTGTGTTGTGCACAGGTATTATGGGGCCTGGCATGTAGACTTCTCCTTCTTCTACAAAAATGATGATGGAAGGAAGGAGGAATGTAACCTTTGTCTCTTGCTGGATGAAGAGGTGTATGATCATATCTATTCTTTTGAATGTAGTGAGACTGAGCCCTTTCCATGTAGCATCTTACAAGGAGTCTATTGCATCTCTCTGAAGGCGGTAAGATTGCATGGCATAGCGCAAGGGTCTTTCCTTTTTGAGTGTCAGATGGGTTTCCAGTCATCTTCCTAGCTTCCAGTTTGGAAGTAGGGACTGAATCTAGATCTGAATCACCCTGAATCTCAAT
Organism: Pseudotsuga menziesii; assembly: GCA_001517045.1. Classification (NCBI taxonomy): domain Eukaryota; kingdom Viridiplantae; phylum Streptophyta; class Pinopsida; order Pinales; family Pinaceae; genus Pseudotsuga; species Pseudotsuga menziesii. The sequence continues at coordinate 50,922 of LPNX010805529.1, forward strand.
ATCATAAACTGATAAACATGGATCTGCAATACTAGTAGAAGTTGCAAAAGAAGTAGATGAAATGATTTTACCTTCCCTTGCAAGTGGCTGCTGAGAGTGCATTGGTTCTGAATGAGGCATGAAATGAGAACTTGTATGCTTTTGAGGAATGATTTGCAATGCCCTTAGCTATGATGTTCCCAGTATAGATATTTGTGATCTCTACTGAGTTAGGACCAAAGGTCACTCGCTTTGGAGAGCCAGTATGGGTCATCTGGTAGACAGATAACATGTTTGAAGCTAGGGAGGGAACAAATAACACATCTTTGAATCTTCCATCTTCAAGCTTGATAGAGCCCTTCCCTTTTGTTTGGACTTTACTATTATTTCCCATATGAATACAAGGACCATCAAAGGACTGAAAAGAAGAGAAGGATTCTCTAGATGCAGCCATATGATTGGAAGCTCTAGAATCAATGAGGAAGACATGTGCTGATGAGGAGCTAGCATTCAGTGCATGGCCTTTCCATTGGTATTCTTAATCTTCTTCTTCAAAATCATCCTTCCTTGCGCTAGCAGGTGCATAAATGTTATGTTTCTTCAAAATAAGAGACATTTCATCAATTGTTCTTCTCATACAGGAGCTTTCTGAATGAAAGCCCCTTCCACAGTAAGAGAAAAGGACCTTGCCTTTGCCATTCTTCTTGATTCTCTTCAAACCTAAAGGCTCATTTGACTACTCTTTCTTTATAGGGGACTTATCTCTTTGCTTCCCTTTATCATTCGCTCCCTTAGGTCCTCCTGCAACCAGTGCTTGATCTCTAGAAGATCGAATGATCCCCATTTGGATCAACTTGTCATGCTCATAAGTGAGAGATGCAATGAAAGCATTAAGAGTGGGCATCTTCCAATTTGGAGTAGTGATCCTCATCGATTGAAAAGTTGACACAAAGAATGAGTAGTCTACATTGAATTTTGAGAGAATGGAAAGAATGAGTTGGTCATACACCTTCTCCTCCTTCCATTGCTTCAACTGGTATATCAAGTTCTTGAATTTTGTGAAAAAATCATTTAGTGTTTCAAAGTTGGATGGATTAAGAGAGATTAGTTCATTTTCTAGTTGATGGACCCTCATCCCGTCCTATTTATCAAATAAGGAAGCAAGCTTGTCCCAAATATCCTTGGGAGTCTTCCTTGGATGTGGAATCAAAGATCTCGAGAGACTCAGGAGAATAAGTATCCATGAGCTTCATCAATCCTGTTCAAGTAATTTACTTTGTCATGATTCAGAATTGGCACTGCCTCTATTTCTTTTGTGAGTCTGAAGAGATTCTTGGTGCGGAACAGTACCTCCATGTCTTCCTTCCACTGGTGATAGTTGAAGAAAGTGAGAGGATCTACTGAATAAGCCATTTTGAATGCAGTAAGGAGGACTGAGGTGCTGTAGCAAATGCAGTGAGAAGAAAGGGTTGCTTGTAGCAAATGCTGTGAGAAGAGTCGGTAACCTGTCACACAATCAAACATACAAAATAAGGTCGACATTATGCACTTTTGGAATTAACTTCACACCCAACATAGTTGATCAAGCAAGCTTGATCAACAATTTCCTAACTTGGGATATTAACTGGTAAATTCTTTGCTTCTGGAGCAGTACTGGAAGGAGCAATTTTGCTCAAAAAAAATGATCTAGCTGGAGATCTGAGGAGGAGAGGTGCCTTGTCCACCGAGATTCTGATACCATATTAAATTGAGCACATAGATCTGTGGACAAACACACAACTCACAAGATAGATCACACAATTTACTCAGTAATTGAAGAATGAAACAGTGCAAAAATAGTTGCAACTGTGAATGCTTTCATTAATAAAAAAAAGTTATTAGATAATAATTACAATGAAGTACAATGGCTAAATAGACACAAGCAATTCGAATCCACATGAGGAAATTCGAATTAATTAGACTCTATTTGATTGTAGGTAACTAAGACCTTGTCTAAATCATTATCAGAGGACTCAATGGTTAACTGACCTTGTCTAAATCATTACCGGAGTTCATCGGAGCTCTAAAACACAACTCAAGTGTCTAATTCAATGTTGATTGAGGCTAACTGACCAAGGTATGTGAGAAATGCGCCTCTCCTGCATGCATCCATGAAAACCTAGCGCTAACTGAATGTAGAGGACTAGAACTGAATGTAACTGACTCCTAACTTAGCTTGACTAGTCACCAACTCAACTCAACTAACCTTGGTTGGTATCGGCACTCCCAGTGGCTCCTAAATTGTAGGGATTGGTCTAGGAGGCTCCTAAACTAATGCATGCAAGTGCAATCAGTGGTAGTAGGCCTCAATTAGTGTTCCCCACACTTTAGTAACTGAAACATGTGCCCCAATTAGGCCAAGTGGACCCAATGGTGCTAGTGACTAAAAATAGACTAGATGGACTCTCGATTTAGACATGACTCTTGATTTAGTCATATGACCAAATTGGACAAGGGAGGATTAATAATCCTAACAGTGTATCTACAAAATGTAATTTTGTTCTTGAAAGAAGTAATGAAATTATGCTTTTTTTTCCAAGGAAAAAAAAAGGAGACAAAGAGGTACAATTACAACTGATGGACCCAATACGCCATAGCGAATATAATAATACTGATGATAATTACCACTAATAGACCTAAGATGACATAAAGTATATGTAATGAGCCACAATATAGGGGGTAATGTGCTAACATTTAGGGCTTAACAAACCATTAGATAAGGGTTAAAATATTTGGGGGTTCCATTGCCTAAATGTTCCCTATGTGTAAAAAAATGAAACTATTAAGCACCCCTTTCGGTTTTCTAGATTTTTCAAATACGCCTAGGATTGAGCCTTTAGATTATGTATGTAAGTACTCACTTGTTCCAATTTTTTATAAATCAACCCTTATATGAGATAAAATCCCATAGGTTAGTGAGCTTGACACAACATGGCATCTAATTAGAGTAATAATTTGTGTTAGATTTGGAAAACAAGAGGTGGATGTTTGTTAAAACATACATGACACCAGTCATATTTTAACTAGCATGATATCTCATGAATATGTGCCCATTTGCGCTTGCATATTTAGGTGCATACATGATAGTGGAGATGGAGGTGGCACATCTACACTAGTTTCTTGAGTTTTAGGTAAGATCACATTGCACCATGATCAAGGTTCCCCCTTCTTATCAATTTCTAGCAAGTTTAACTCACTCTTGAGATTTATTTGGTGGTCACCTTAGACACAAAGAAATATATGATGTTCATGCATGCTAGGAGAAAAAAGAAGAAGTTGGCAACCCCAATTTGTTAAGTTCCATACTATTCCTCTCCCATCCATGAACTAGAGAAACTTATGGATCCCAAACAAGGTAATGATGAATGAGATCTAATTTGGTTTTTGTAATATCCCAAATACTGATATTCTACTTATATTGCATATAATGTTGACTCGTATACTCAATCTTGTCCAAAAATACAAAATAATCATGCATGCAAAATTGCCATGCAAAAATTCCCTAAAATATAGCTGAATTAGGGCTAAGGTTTGCAGAAAGGAATTTAACACTTACCACTGATAATCAGGCATGTATTAATCCAGAGATAATATGCATGCATCAAAATCTGAACTGATGAAGAGCTGGTGCTCCCTTCCTTCGGTGTTACCGTCCAGCAACACGAACCCCTTTCTCAGCTAAATGTGACATTTTTGGTGAAGGAGTTTTTTGTTGAAGGTGGGATTTTGTTTGGATGAAAGTCTTCCCATGTTGGAGGGAATGACTGGAGCATGTAGATATTTTGACCCTTATAGGAAGGCTAGCAGATTGGTTCACTGATTTAGCTGCTCACGCCCCCAGCTACACAAAACTGATGAGAACTGCCCCAGATGAGCAAAATGGAAGTTGATTATCACCCAACACTGAAGGATGATCATGCTGATGAAGATGTTATCAATATTCAGAATATAAACTGAGATCTGGAGACCCAACGAATGCTTTGGGGTTTTTCCAACTAAAACCCCCAGCTGCACACATGTCCCTGCAAACAATCTTCTGATGGGTTCCAGATAGTTGTATCTAGATAATTAAGATGAAGAGTGGATGGTGGACCTGAATGGCCTACCCTGAAGGAGAATAGGGTATATATCTCACTGCGAACCCTTGTTAGCTGAAGACGTCATCTTCAACCCCAACTATCGCGGCTGCACGCTGTACTACTACTCAAAATATCCCAAATCAACAATAGAAATAATAGATGATTGCTTTAGTCTAATAACCCTCTTAAATAGAGTATCATGTGCTTTTAGATTTTGCATGTCACTTTTAGGGTTTATGCTTCACTTTTGCATGCATGCAATTCTAATTTGATGTTGACTTTTAAGCCTAAAGAAATAAGGCTTCTTTTATTCAATTGATAAATTTAACACTGAATGAATGTCCTAATCTGCTTTAAGTATCAAATTTCCTCAGTGAATTCCCTCTTATGAAGTACCCTCTCAAACCTATGGGAATTAAGTAGGTTAGCGGATATTTTGGGTGCTTAATTAGAGGGGGACATTACAGTCCTCCCCGCTTGAAATTGCTTTTCCTCAAGCAACTACAAACTAGGATGCTGCAATACCTGCTCTCCCTCCCATGTGGCATCCTCCATAGGAAATTCTTTCCATTTTACCAAATACTCTCAAATCACCCTGTTCCGGAGCTTCCTTTCTCGCACCTATAGGATTCTCTCTAGAATCATTACCAACAACCCTTCATCATCTAAGGGAGGCAACTCGATGGATGGAGCAATGTGTTTTCCTACTTTTTTCTTGAAATTGGACACATGAAACACATTGTGAATCTTGCTCTCCTATGGGGAGTTCTAGTTCATAATCCACCTCTCCAACCTTCTGAACTACCTTGTAAGGACCATAGAAGCGAGGTTTTAGTTTTTTCTCTCCTTTTTTCTTGAGGGAAGATTTCCTGTAGGGTTGTAGCCGTAAATATACCAGATCTCCTACCTCAAGAGTCCTCTCAATCCTGTGTCTGTCTGTGTATAGCTTCTGCTGATTCTGTGCTTCCTATAAGTTCTCCCTCAGGACCTTAAGAATATCTTGACTATCCTATACCCGATCCTTTGCCTTGGGTTCTCTGCTGTCTCCAAAAGCTAAATCTGTGAACTTCAGTGCCTCATAGCCATATAGTGCTTTAAAAGGTGTCATCCTGATAGACATATGGTAGTTATTATTGTATCAATGTTCCCCTAAGTGTAGCCATTTAATCCATGCATGTCCTCTGTTGGTATGCTACATAATTGCACAGATACCCTTCAACCCATTTGTTGATGATCTCTGTCTTCCTGTCGCTTTGTGGATGATAACTTGTTCTTGTAGCAAGTTCGGTCCCTGCCAACCTGAATAGCTCCTGCCATAAATCACCGCTGAATTTACTATCATGATCACTGACAATGGTTTTGGGTAGCCCATGTAGTATGAAAACCTCTCTGAAAAATAACTCGGCTGTCTGTGCTGCTGAATAATCAGAAGAGTTAGCAAAGAAGTGAGCAAATTTGGTCAATCGATCTACCACTACATATAAGTAGTCTTGCACTTGTGCCTTGTGTAACCATGTAATGAAGGCCATTGAGATACTTTCCCACTTCTGCTCCGGTATAGGTAATGGCTGAAGTAACCCTGCTAGATGAGTGTGTTCGATCTTTTTCTATTGGAAGATCCTGCATTCTCGAACGTGCTGCATTACTTCCCCTTTGAGGACCTTCCATGAGAACCTCTCTCGTATCTTCCTGTAGGTTTTCAAGAAATCACGATTCCCTGATAACGACGAGTCATGTGATTCCTGTATGATCTTCCTTTTTGAATTTGATTAATGGACGAGGTATATCCTACCCTTCTAATAGATGATATCATCAATAATTATGTACATGTCATCCTGGATATTTCCATCCAATAAATCACAAGCAAATTTGTTTTTGGAGTACTCCACTTAGTAAGAGAAGAGACCTCCAATCTGTGGATATACTCATGAGAGATAATGAAGTTGGTCATCTAGATAAGGCATCAACTGCTACATTGTTCTTACACTTCACATACTCGATCTTGAAATCATAAGCCTGCACCTTGTTGACCCATTTATGTTGGCACTCATTTAACTCATACAACTCCAAGAAGTACTTGAGGCTATTATGATTTGTCTTGATTTTGAATTTGCTTCCCACCAAGTACTGCCTGAATTTAGTGAGGGCATGTAAGATGGCTAACATCTCTTTGTTATTTATGGAGTAGTGGCACTCATAGTCCTTCAATTTCTGGCTTTCAAATGCAATCAGGTGATGGTTTTCCATCAGTATGGCTCCTATCCCTTCTCCTGAAGCATCACATTCCACTATGAATGGTTGTAAGAAATATGGTAGGGCCAAAACTGGGCAAGAACTCATGATGGTTTTCATTTCCTCAAAGGTATGTTGTGCCAATTTTGCCCATGTGAATGCCGCTTTCTTGGTGAGGTTGGTGAGTGGTGCGGAAAATTGAGAGAATCCCTTAACGTACCTCCTGTAGTAGGTGCAAAGGCCTAAGAAGCCCTTCAGTTTAGTAACTGTATTTGGCGTTGGCCAATCCCGGATAGCTCTAATCTTTTCCATATGAACCTGCACCCCTTTTGCACTGATTATGTGTCCTAGATAAAACATCTCTTTCATGCCAAATTCACACTTAGACATATTTGCGTAAAGTGAGTGCTCTTCTAGAATCCTCAATACCTCATCTAAGTGTTTCAGATGTTCCTCCCAAGTCTTGTTGTAAATTAAAATATCATCAAAGAACACTAGCAAATACTTTCGTAACTGACCCCTGAAAGTGTGGCTCATGCATGACTGGAAGGTGGCTGGAGCATTGGTGAGTCCAAAAGGCATGACCAAGAACTCATAGTGTCCATAGTGGCAACAAAAAGCTGTCTTGGGAATGTCTTGATCCCTTACTAGGATTTGATGGTACCTTGATCGGAGATCAATTTTTGAAAAGTATTTGGCACCTCGTAGCTCGTCCATTAGTTCATCAATCCTGGGGATGGGATACCTATTTTTGATGGTCTTCTTGTTGAGGGCTCTATAATAAATACACATTCGCAATGTGCCATCCTTCTTTTTAACTAAGACCACTGATGATGCAAAGGGGAAAGAACTCGACCGAATATATCCTAGTTCTAGCAGTTCCTTGATTGTCTTCTCAATCTCATTGTTGTATATTTTTGTATGCCTGTATGGAGTGGTGATGACTACTTGAGTCCCCTCCTCCAACTGAATGATATGCTAAAATACCCTATCTGGTGGTCTACCTATTGGAAGATCCCAGAATACCTTCTCATGCTTCTGCAATAATGCATGAATATCCGCTGGGTGTTAGGTGTTGTTCTCTAGAGGTTTCCTAAAGGTGACCAAGCACTCTATTGACCATTCTATGTCACCCTTCTTGAGCACAGCCTCCATTCTCTGTGAAGAGATTGGTTTTGGGGGATAAGTGTTCATGCCCTTCAAAACTACCTATTTCCCATTCGGTCCCTGGAATTCCATTGCCCTATAATATGTACTATATTTTCCTATTAAATAAAGCCATTAATGGACACCTAATACTACATTTGTATCGGCCACATTCACTACGTAAAATGAGTCTTTCATATAGTAGTTTCCTGATGTGACATTCAGTTTAGGAATCCAATAATTGCACTTCATGCTAGTGTTTCCTACTACTGCTACAGTAAATCCCTCAAACTTCTCTGTCAGAATACCCCTCTTAGACACCCATGTTGCATCAATGAAATTGTGGGTTGCTCCCCCATCAATCAATACTCCTACTATGTGGCCCTGTACTACTCCTCTGACCTTGAGAGTATGAAATCTAGGTACCTCAAATAATGTTGCAATAACTCCCTCTGGTGTATCCCCTTGGAGTGACTCCTCCTTTGTTGCCCACAATTCCTATGTTGTTTCCTACTTGTAGTCCTCCCCTTCACTGTCTGAATATACCTCTATGCAGTGGTATTTGGCCTTTCCTGAGCACCTATGTCCTGGAACCCACAGTTCCTGACAACTAAAACACAATTTCTCCCGTCTCAAGTCTTTCCTTGTGTCATCGTCTAACCAAGTTTTCTTCGGTATTTCCTACTGGAAAGGCTTCCTATCTTTGTCTCTAACTGGAAAGTTGGTCTTGAGTGGAAACATGTTCTTCAGAACTGAGTCTTGGAGATCTTTGCCTCTTCTGATTGAAACCTATAGAGTGGAGGGTTTGTAAGCTTTCACCCACCCCAGTAGTGGTTCTGTCAAGGACTCGGTAAACAACATAATCATCCTGTTCTCCGACATATATGTCACCATAAAAACTACCCTCTGGAACTCAGAGATGAAATCCTCGACAGTACCTGTCTGCTTGAGTTAACCAACTCTCTAAAGTGTATCTCTAGGTCCTTCCTGTCAAACCGCTCCATGAGATTCTGTGTGAACTCATTGTAGGAACTAATGGTGTTGTGACCCAATATCACTAGTCCATGGTACCACCATTCATGAACTTCTTTGTCTAGCTGTAGTGTAGCCAATTTCATGGCATCTATCTCTATCATGGGGTTGAGTTGGAAATAAGTATCCAACTTCTGAACCCATATTCTCACTGAACCTCCGCGAACCCCATCAAATTTTGGGATGGTCAATCTACCCAAGGTTTCCTGCAACTCATAGTTCTAATTGAACCCTCTGTTGAAATTCTTGGGTTGATTCCTACTCTTCATGTTGCAGAATTTTGAGAAAGACATGGCTGCATGAAACTCATCCCCCAAATCCCTGTATTCTTGTAAATATGCTCCAAATGGTTCACTAGGTTCTACTAGCATGACTGGTCCTTCTACAACATTTACCAGGAAGTGAGGCATAGTAGGCTTGTTGGAAGGTCTATTATATATGTGGGGTGTGTTTTTCATATTGGTGTATGCATGCTTCCCACTATTGTTTGTAGACCCTCTATCTACTGGTGAGAGAGGTACACTGCTATGTCCTGGTTTTGGTTTCGTTTCCAACCTGTTTATTGCATGCAATACTTCCTTTTTCCCTTTGGATAGATCATGCAATGCATTCACCAAGCTATGAAAATCCATCCTGTCTTCGTCCTCTCCTATTCTTTTCCCTTTGTCAAAGTGTATACGTGTTGGGTCCATGTCTGAGTTGGTATCTTGTAGCTGGATATCCTCAAATTCCTCCATGTACCTACCCTTCCTTCTCCTATAGGTTACAAAAGTGTCCTCTTCCGTATTCATTTACTTCTCATGTTCAATCCCATAGCTGGAAAGGAACATGCTCTGATATCACTGTAATATCCAAAATACTGATATTCTACTGATACTATGTAAAATGCTGACTCGTATACTCAATCTTGTGCAAAAATACGAAATAATCGTGCATGCAAAAATGCCCTAAAATATAGTTGAATTAGGGCTAGGGTTTGTAGAAAGGAATTTAACACTTACCATTGATAATCAGGCACGTGGTACTCTAGAGATAATACGCATGCATCAAAAGATGAATTGATGAAAAACTGGTGCTCCCTTCCTTCGGTGTTACCGCCTAGCAGCACGAACCCCTTTCTCAGGTAAATGTGACATTTTTGGTGAAGGAGTTGTCTGATGAAGGTGAGATTTTACCGGTATGAAGGTCTTCCCATGCCGTAGGGAATGACTGGATCATGCATAGGTTCTGACCCCTCTAGGAAGGCTAGTGAATTGGTTCACTGGTTTAGCTGCTCATGCCCCCAGCTACACGAAACTGATGAGAACTGCTCCAGATGAGGAAACTGGAAGTTGATGATCACCCAATACCGAAGGATGATCTTGTTGATGAAGATGATACCAATATTCAAAAGATAAATTGGGATTCAGAGACCCAACGAATGCTTTGGGGTTTTCCAGCTAAAACCCTCAATTGCACACGTGTCCCTGCAAACAATCTTTTGATGGGTGCCAAATAGTTGTATATGGATAAATAAGATGAAGAGCTGATGGTGGATCTGAATGTCCTACCCTGAAGGAGACTAGGGCAGATATCTCACTATCGAACCCTCATTAGCTGAAGACGTCGTCTTCAACCCCAACTATCGTGGTTGCACATTGTGCTGCTACTCAAAAGATCCCAAACCAACAATAACAATAATAGATGATCTCTATAGTCCAATAACCCTCTTAAATAGAGTCCCATGTGCTTTTAGGGTTTGCATTTCACTTTTAGGGTTTATGCATCACATTTGCATGCATGCAATTCTAATTTGATGTTGACTTTTAAGCCTAAAGAAATAAGGCTTCTTTTATTCGACTGACGACTTTAACACTGAATGAATGTCCTGATTTTCTCTAAGTATGAAATGTGCCCAATCAATTCCCTCTTATGCAGTACCCGCTCGAACCTATGGGAATTAAGTAGGTTAGTGGGTGTTTTGGGCGCTTAATTAAAGAGGGACATTACAGTTTTTCTAGAGCTTGCAGCAAATGAATGGGGGCTAAACTCCAATGTTGAAGATCGTCCTCCTATTGCTTGTACTATCTTGACAATTGCTTTATATGTCTCTCTAAGTTGACCCAATCTTTTTGTTGGCTTACCTGATGCTACTTTTAGTACAAATTTATTTTAAGCCTTACATCACATCATTCTTAATATCATCATATGTTTAGTAAATATTATTCTTCTTCTTGTGACATCTATCTATCTATCTATCTATATATATAATACCCTCTCCTTGAATTGCTTTTCCAAAAAAAACAAGCAACTAGAGTATTGAATGTTCAAGATTCACATACTTGACATTCTATTTCTTAATTTTGTTTATATATAGAAGGATTTGTAAGGTTTGCTTCTTCAATAGTTAACTCTCATTGTTCCATGGGTCACAAAATCAAAACTAGCTTATATGGCTGACACTTTCACCCTTTTTGGAGATGCTTTGAATTAGAGGAAAGAGGCCTCATGGACCAAGCATTTACTCATCCCTTTCTCCTTGGTCTTCCTTATTTATCCTGAAACGTGCTTGAGAATTGCCCGTTCACTGAGAGTTATACATTTTAACAAATTGCCGAAGTAGAACAATTAAAAAACAATGCATAAAAACAAATCAGAATATAGGGGATCCAAACATTTTCGCTGATGATGCTATTCTTTTCCATAACCCTGCAATTTAGGCCAACCCCTTTATTTTCCATGCTATCAACTTGATGATTCTGTCCTCTCAAAACGTGCAAGAAAGTAATGTTTTTAAATTCTTTGACTAAATAGAGCAGCATATTATGCATCTTGGTGGAAGGATGTTTACAATTTTTGTAAATTTTCCTTGCTTCCCTGATGACAATTAGAGAGTCTCCGATGACATTCATTTCCTCTATCCCCATTTCACTAGCCAACTCCAAGCCTTTAATTAATGCATACCATTCCGCTCCATTGTTTGTTTCCCTTCCTGTACCCCATGCATACTCTTATTGCTTGATCCCTTTGTGATCAAATATTACTCCACCTACACCAACAATACCTGGGTTTCCTTTGGAAGCACCATCAAAGAACAATGAACTAATTCCTGAATTATTCCTCCACTTATTCAAATCCTCTATGCTCGTCCTGTTCTGCCAGTACGGGAGGCCCGACTTCAATTTTGAATTGCTTCTAGGGGAGGAATTCTGAAGAATGTCATCCAACCAAGCTCTTTCTTTTGCCGTTAGAGGTTCGTTTATTAAGTTTTTCATTCCTCTTGTGGCTAGAGTGTCCATCCATAAGTTCTTTGCTGTGGCAGAGACTTTTTTAAAGCATGCTTCTTTCCCTTCAAATATCTCCTTGTTCCTTGCATTCAATATTTTCCAGCAAACAAACCTTGGGAGAGCATCCCAAGCTCTGGAAAAGTCTTGATTTTTATTCAATGAGCCTTGGTAGTAATCCTTCCAACTAAAAAAAAGATCATACCAGTTTGTTGGCAACATGATATTCATTTTAAGATCTTTTAACATCTCACTCCAGACTTCTTGTGTGAATTTACAATCCGTGAATACATGAATTAAGCTTTCCTCTCCCTCTTTGCACAAGATGCCTCGGAGCAGGCCTACAATACCTCTTTTTCTAAGGTTTTCTGTTGTCAAAGCTTTTCGGTGATCCAGGATCCAGAAAAAGAAATTTACCTTCGACAATCCACCACTGTTCTGGATTTTGTTCCACTTGTAATTTTTTATAATTCTATTTTTCTTTTTGTAGACCACGCAATGGCCTTCTTTTCCAGTATATTCGCCAGACTTCCCCCATCCTCGTCTGTCAGCATCATTTAAATGCGTTGGAGCCCGTCTATGCAGAAGCGAAAGAAGAGTTTTGAAATTTGCCTGTAGATGCATTGGAATCTCCATGAATTTGCAGCCAATCCACCTGCCAGATGTCGTCCAGGCTGAAAGATCATACAACGTTTTGAAATTGTTGTGCTCACACCATATTTTCAAATGGCCAAGCTCCTGGAAATTGTCTGCTAGCGAATTTGGCCCGATTTTATCATACCATATTCAAATTTTTTTACCATTCCCAGCTATCCAATGCAGATTGTCTTTTATTAAAGAGTTTGTCTTCTTGTAGAGCTCCCATACTAGCGATCTTCCTTTGCTTGAGTTCAACCTGTCCACGCATCTACATCTCTTCCCTACCATGTATTTCTTATGCAAGGCCGATTTCCACCAAGCTGATTCTCCAGTGCAGATATGCCATAATATTTTTGCCCCAAGAGCTTGATTCATATCATGAGGATCTCTGACACCTAAACCATCGAATTGTTTTGGGCTGCACACCACGTCCTAGGAGATCAAGTTAAATTTTTTTGTTGCTGGATGCCTTTCCTCCCTGCCACAGGAAATTCTGCATCACTCCATTGATTTCCTGAATGATACTCTGAGGAGCTAGTGAAATGGAACATAAATAGATCGGTTGAGCAGAAATAACAGCTGTGATAAGTACAATCTTTCTTGCTGGGTTGAGCCATTGGATCCCCAGGCATTGATTTTTCTTTTGATTTTCTCTATCAGTCCACGCCAGTTAGCCTTATTTTTTTTCCCTTGAAAATGGGGATGCCTAGATAGTTGAAAGAGTTCTAGGATGTAGTCCCTTCGAAGCCAAGGATTTGTACGATCATTTTCATGACACCAGGTGTGCAGTTCTAGCCATATATTTTGGATTTGTTGACATTAAGCTTGCCATCCGTGGCATTTAGAAAGGTGGATATCACATTTTGAACCTTTTTGCAATGATTGTGGATGCGCCTCCAAGCAGGATTGTATCATCAACGAATTGTGCATTATTTGCCGCTCTAACCCCCCTTGTAATTTTTATTCCCTTGAGCTCCCCCAGCTCTTGTTGTTGCTACAAATTCCTACTTAGAGAATCAACTACCATCAGATAGAGATACGGAGATAATGAGCAACCTTGTCTAATTCCCCTGGTGACTTGAAAGAACTTGGTTGGTCTGCCATTTACTAGTGGGGCAATCCATGGACTGTTGATGCATGCCTTGATCCATCTTATGAACCTTGGGGAGAATCCAAACTTTGACATGCTTTCAAATAAAAAAAATGATTTACTCGGTAAAAGGCATTTGTCATCTCAAGTTTGAGAGCCATACCTTGCTACTTTTTCTCCATGCAGGTATGGATTGCTTCCTGCCCTATAATAATATTACCAAGGATTTAACACCCAACAATAAACCCTCCCTGAGTATCTGAAATAATCCTTCCCATTACTTTCTTCAGTCTTGTGGCTAAGATTTTTGAGAGGATTTTGTAAGAGGTATTCCAAAGGGAAATAGGCCTAAATCGATCTATTGTGATGGGTTTTTTTTCTTTCTTTTGGAATTAGCGTGAGAAATGAAGAATTGGTGGCTCCACCAACCTTGTCCTTTCTTCTCGTCCAATTAAGCATATTTTTCAAAACTCCCTTTATGAAATCCCAGGAAATGCTATAGAAATTGGTGGTGAACCCATCTGGCCCGGGAGCCTTATCATCTTTTAGAGACCAAAAGGTTGCCTTTATCTTAGATTCCATAATGGGGTTTGTCAAGTCCTTCTCATCCTGCTCTGTGAGGAGGGTATTCCTGAGAGGAGATTGACCTATGCAAGTGGATCAATCGCTTCCTTATCCCTGTATAGGTCTCTGAAATGTTGGAAAACATTTGATCTCATCCTGCTCTACCATCCTCTAGCCATCACTGTCCTTAAGTTCTTTGATCATGTTAAAATAGAGTCTTGCCTTTGTTTGCTTATGAAAGTAAGTTGTGTTTCTGTCCCCTCCTTTTAGCCAAAGATGTATGGACTTTACCCTCAGATCCTCTTCCTCTCCTTTGGCTGCTTTTAGAATCTTTAAACTTATATCTTTTTCTTGACTTATTAGAAAAGGGGCGAATTCTTCCCTTTCCATCCTGGAGTGAAGAGTTGAAAGTTTAGCTTGAAGCTGACTTTTCTTGCTATTAGTGCTTGCGTAGTCTAATTTTACCCATGCTTTTAGATCACTTCGAACTCTTCTTAACTTACTTTCCCAGATGAAGCTAGGAGAGCCCAAGATGTCCGCTCTCCAAGCATTGCTTATAATGGTCATTGCTTTTTCCTCTTGCAGCCAAGAAGCATTGAATCGAAATGGGATGGGGCCAAGATTTATAGAGGATGCTAACACCAAGGAGATTGGTTTGTGATCCGATATAGTAGATGGCAAAGCAAAAGAAGTAGGAATAAGGTATGCAAGAAGGAATGTGACACTTACTAGGAAGCGGCCACATCTGGTCATGATGTATCCTGCCCCCGCCCTTCTGTTGTTCCATGTGTATTTCCCATTTTTTAATGGCATGTCAAGCAGATCTAGCTCTGAGATAAGGTATTCCAAGTTTTCCCTGTAAGGATCACGAACACTGGAACCTTCTCTTTTCTTAGCCTGCGCTACAGTTGCATTGAAATCACCGGCTATAATGATTTCCTTTCCTTCCATTTCCTCTTTTAGGGCAGCTAAACTATTCTAGAATTTTTTCTTGTCTCTGCAATGAGTTGGTCCATACACATTGCACACATAATTAATATTTGTATCATCCTTTTCCTTGAATTCCAAAAGAATCCAATGTTGATTCTCCTTTATGGGTTTGATCTCGTATTTGCTTGCAAAAAAGGTTGCTATTCCTCCTGAGGCCCCTCTGGAGCTGATAGAAAAACCCTAGCTGTTTGCCCAAAAGTGTTGTGAAAGACCCAGAACCTCCACGTCACTCATTTTTGTCTCCTGGAGAAGCAGAATGTCTGTCATTTCAGACTTAATAATGTTTCTTATGGCTTCCACTTTGTTTTCTCCACCCAGTCCTCTGCAATTCCAAGAGACAGCTTTCATTATTTCTTATTTGATTGAGGCCCTGCTTTAGGCCTTCCATCCACTTTCCTTGAGCTTTTGTGGTTTTACAGGAGCTTTGTCTCTTCAATGCTCCTCTACTTTCTGAGTTCTATTTCTCTCTCCACTTCTTGTTTTCTATGATACCTTTGATATTTTCTTTCGTTGGTGTTAGGTGCAGCTTCGGGAATCTCTTGTGACCCATTTGAGGATGAGTCAGGAGATCGCACAAAGGCAGTAACTCTGCTTTGTTTTACCCTTTCTGCCCAAGATCCTCCATGCGATGGACAACCGACCACCTCTGTTTCTAGGATTTCATACCTGGGAGATGTTGGAGGTATGCATCTTCCTACTAAGGTCTTGTGTTGATCAGATCTGCCTTCATCGTTGTTTTCTTCATTCACTATAATTTCCCCCTCCTCCACAGTCAAAGGATTAAACTGATAACTTGTAATGGCCTTGTTTTCTCCTTGTTTTGCTGCTTTTTCTTTTTCTTCATGCTGATCTTTTGTCTCATGGGTGGCCATAGTCCATTTCCTTCCCTTTTTCGCCTGTTGCCACCCTTCTTCATGAATTTTCTCCAAGTTTTCCTGAACTGCTTTAGGGAAATTTTTGACAAAATGCCCATACTCGTGACATTTCCTGCATTTGAACGACAACTGTTCATAGTCCACTTTTTTAGCATGTTCCCATCTGTCCATGCAGAGACTTACAATTTCCAGTAACCCCTTCTCTAGGTCTACCTCTACACAGATCAGTGCATAGGAAAATAGAGGGCCCTTCAGTTCTGCCTTGTCTATGTATTTGCTGAGGTAGTTAGCTATTGCCTACATCGTTTCATCATTCCAGCAGTGCAACGAGAGATGTGGGAGGCGAACCCAGACTAGGACTGCTCAGGGTACATCCCTTTATGGGTCAAATGATAGACTCCACCGATTTAAGTATAACCCCCGAGGGCCCATGAAATACAGTCCACTTCTGAATATTAGGTCGCTGTCTTCTTTGTTTTCAAACAAAAATGTGAAAAATCCTTTTCCACAGAAGCAGTGTTGTAGACCCCCGGAGATCAGAGTCATCCAGGATTTTTCACCCAGCTATCCATTGTTTTTGGTGATGGCCATATGCCAGTGAACTGTCCAGTCAACCCACACTCACTTAGTGCAAGAGCTTTCATCCTTGAAGCTGCCGACAAGATCTGAATCTTAGGAGCATTTACTCTTTTTACAGACCCATCTCCTTCTTCTGTTGCGGACGGCGGCAGCGAGGGCGTGGAGTCTACTAGGGTCCTAAATGCCGCATCCAAAGCCTTCCTTCGATCCTCTGGGCTAGGATCCGGAGAAGCCACCCTCGGGCCTGATCAGGTCTAGATCATCCAGTCTAACAAAGACGATTCTCTAATATTCCTCTATATGTAGATCTGCAGAGAGGTTCGTTCTACCACAAGTATGCTTTTTGGTTCAACTCACCAACTAACAAAGTCAAATGCCAGGACACAGGCTAAATCATATCGTATTAGGCTGTGCTAGGCGATCATGCAGATCGCAGGCTACCAAGCAGGTTCGGCCAGTGTCGCTCCTCCTTTGCACTATGGCATTCCAAATATAATTCTATATTTTACTTATAAAAAAATTAGCCATTAAAATCATCATAATTTAAAAAAAAAATTAAAAAACTTTACATCATAATTTTTTTTTATTAACTTATTAACTCACTCCTAAGCATTTGACCCATTATAATTAAACTTAAAAAACCTTCACATCACCCCAATAAAAAAAAATAATTATAAACCTATTAACTCAATCCTAAGCATTTAATCAATTTTAATTAAACTAAAATAAAAAATGAAACTAACTAACAAACAACAACCACCGCCTAAAAAAATAATAAAAGTATTAACTTTTAATCAATTTTAATTAAACTAAAATGAAAAATGAAACCGCCAATGCCAATTACCAAAATCTAGACATGACTCGCAGAACAAGAAGCACTCATGGATAAGAGTGAAGCATTAACCTGGCTTGTCCCTCAGCGGTTTAAATTATATTATATTTTTTATTCTTTGCATTAAACTTCCTAAATTATCAAGTTGCCTTGCCACCCCCACTCTTCCAAACCCGTCAACTTCCCATGCCACGCACACGGGTGCATTAATTATTGCAAGAGAAGCTCCACAACTGATAACGATGGTAACTACTAAATCCAATGATTAATCCAAGCGCATTTGATGAACTATCTTGGCAGCTCTGCTTTGTGCTTCAAGAACGCTCGCAAATCTCGCAGTTCCTTTCTCTGAAAATCAATACGCGGTGCAACATTACTGCAATATTAAATTAGAATTTTGAAAAGAGAGTGTGCATAGATTAGCCTCAGACACAGCGCCATCCCCAGCCTCCTTTATCAAATGATTTTGGAGCAAAATGCATACAGAAGTCATGACATGCAGAGCCTGCGTTGAAAAATGCATTGCATCATCTCACAGGTCTTTAGAGTGGGGACTCTCATCTTTTTTTAAAATCATGGAGCCCAACTCCTCCTCCCGTTTGGTGGGTAAAATATTATATTCCTTTTCGTTGATTTTAACTTCGCTGAATGATGATACTTCATTCCCCTTTCACTGTTAGCTGATAAATTATCAACAATCCTTGCATGTCTGAATAGTGCATTTTTTAAGGAAATATAGTTGGTCTAAACATAATTCAGCTTTTTGCAGAATTTTAAAACCTTGTATTCAATCTGCAAAAGATAAAAATCGGGGTTTGTCCATATACAACTCATATTTTATTTTAACGGTTTCCATGTAAAAACTTGGATGGGTTCTTGAATGGTCCCATGTACATGGGGTTATGTTCTTGTTCAATTAATTGTTCTTTTACCGTTATTTGTTCATTACA